>JALJCO010004669.1:600000-938398 GCA_023101725.1 Atherinomorus stipes | reverse complement strand
ACATGCAAAATGATGTGAAATCAAGAAGGGGCAAATACTTTGTGTTCAACACAACTGTATATATAATATTTATAATATTTAAATGCAATTAATTGCATATTGATCACATATTTTAAAAAATCATCTATTTCTGTTTTACCATTATACCACCAGTTATAAAATACAGTACTTTAGTTACTTGTTATATTTACCCACTTGAGGTTGAGTGGCTTCAACACATGTACACACACATTTCACTTCTGAAACCTTTACCTTAATTTGAAAACCAAAAGAGTAAACTGCCTGCAGTGCTTTAGCGCTGGTTCCAACTTTCTTATTTCATCCAGATCAGCAGTTCAAACGCTGCTTGTAGAGTTATTATGACGGGGAAGCCGTCCAGCATTGTCTGTCTTCAGAGGAGGCAGAGTGCTTTCTGAATCAGCTGTGCGCTGTACAGTAGCTGGTGTTTGTGAGGAATGTTTCCAACACCTTGTTGAATCTATGCCACCAAGAATTACAGCAGTTCTAAAGGTAAAAGGGGTCCGACTCAGTGCTTGTAAGGTGGACTGATAAACTGGCCAGTGAGTGTAGATGTAAAATCTTCAACTGAGACCGTTATGTGAGACAAAGAGAACACATTTGCAGTGTGTTCAAAGGTCCTCAGAAGTGTCCAATTAGAGAAATATGAAGCTGAGCACGTTGAGTGGTAACAGAAGACATCCAGCCACCTTTTTTTCTGATAAAGAGTGTGTGTGTGTGTGTGTGTGTGGGGGGGGGGGGGGGGGGGGGGGGGGCGAAGGTGTAAAACAAACAGCCAATTACTTTAATTGGATCTTTTCCCACTTTCGTGCTGAGTTCGTGACTGTAATCGCAGGTAAATTAAAACTCATTGTAGGATCATGCTAAATATAAACCAAGTTTTGATAACTGAACTACTACAAATGCAAGAGAGAGTCAGATTGAAAATTCTTTGCAGTGCAAAGGCATACAAGTGTTTCTACCGTAGGTTTACTCAGTTCATAAATGGCTGCAGCACCATACACTGCTACTATTTATAAATCAAAGTTTCAATTCCCATTACACATAGCCGACAGCATTTTTACCACAGAAGTTAAGAAGTGCAGCCATGGTTTATTATGGGTTTGGATTGGCCACAGCGGCTGCTATGACTGATATGCTACTGTATCTGAGTATCTAATGCATCTGCTATCAGTCTGATAACACAGCACAAAAACTGTTGCATGAAAGGATTTTGCAGAAGAAGTCTGAAAAGCCATTAGCAAAACAAAAAGGAGAAGAAAACAAAGACGGAAATCGGGCTCATTTTGGACGTCTGACAGCTGATGAAGCTGAAAAGTTCAAAGTCGAGTGGAAATTACTGCTGGTTGAGTCACTGCAACATCCACTGCCTCTCCATGTGTGTAAAGACCACGTACACAAGAAGAACAACCAGCAGATAATAAAAGGGTGATTGTTCTCCAAAAACCCTGCAAAAAATACAAACAATGGAAAAGAACAGTGCAATGGCCTGGGATGATCTCTCTGAGTTTGGTCATAATGATTGTAGAACACACAATAAAATGAAAAGAGCTGCAAGAACATACTGAGATTAATAACTGTAATGAAAATATTCCACTCTTCCACCAGCAAACACCTCAATCAGGTCACCAAATTGTTCCAGTCTATGACCTCCACCTGGGGGAGGTGAACCCAGAGGCTAGAAAAACAAAAACAGAGAGAAAATACTCGGAGCAGGTAACACTTGTTTACCATTGCGTTGCATTCGGTTTGTCGCAGCTTTGCAAAGGAATCTGGAGCCGTTCTTGCTGAGCTAAATGGTTTATGGTGGTTGTCTGATAAATTTCCTCATGATGCTCCAAATGTTTTAAACAGGAGACGGCTCTGGACTGCAGGCCTGCTCATTCAAGCATACAGGAAATAGTTAGTGTCCGTGACTGAGGTCTGGCATTGTCTGCATGTGGCTTTACTGACTGGGGTGGCATTTATTCTGCCTGAGTGCTACAAGATCTCCTACAGTGTTTCCTGGCTTCGCATTTCCCACCATTAAGATTCCCCTGAATCTTTTTACAATATTATACATGGTAGAATTAGAAAGACCAACAGTTTTTGCCATTTATCCATCCATTTTCTGGATCTGCTTAATCCTATCCAGGATCAGGGTGATGCTGGAGCCTGCAGCAGCTGTGATGCAAGAGACAGAGAATGGGTGACCAGTCCATCACAGGGCCAATACAGATAAACAACTCACAGTTTGTCCTAGGGTCAAGTTAAGGCCACCTGTTCACTGGGGCTGTGCAATTCATCAAATTTGATCGTGATTTCAATTTTTGTGTCAAACGATCTCCAAACTCATATAATCGAGTTAAAACAATTTCTTTGCTATTTGTCTTTACACATTTTCTGAAAGTTAGTTTGAAGTTAAAGTTAATTTCAGTGCGATTTGTTAGATGTCATTAACAAAAATGTTAGATTTGGAATGTTCTAGCATTGCACTGAAGCTTAAAGTTTATTTTTGGATATTGTTTTAATATAAGTATATTTATTTTATTCTTCCAATATAGAGAAATTGCGTAACAGCTGGATACATAGTTTAATTTGGATACATTTACATTTTCCACATTTATTTAATGTTCAGACAATATTTACTTTATTCATATAATGTTTCATACATTGCAGAACAGCTGTAAGGTGCATATTTGTAGCCTATTTTGAATTTGAACATTTTGTGCAAATTATCAATGAAGTGTCCTTTGACAGAAAGAGAAATGCTGAATAAAAGCAACATGTTAATAAAAAATAGTTTGAATAATCGTGATTTTAATATTAACCAACCTAATCATGATAATGATTTTTGTACAGAAGAAAGCCAAAGCACCTACAGAGAACCCACAAATGCAGATAAGGGATATGCAAATTTGAAGCAAAAAAGACAAGATAGACATCTTCTTTAAAATTTATTCTTCTCCCCAATTTAAAAATGGTTTGTACCTACTAGTGTCATCTTTATTTTTAACCAAACCTTCCTCTTTGTGTTTTTGTTTGTCAGACTATCTCATTGGTCTTTCTTTTTTACTCCCTCCTCCCATATGGTTGTATAATGTTCCTTGTTTTGCCTTTTTTTACACTTGTTGCACATGCTATTACAATAAAAAAAGAAAGAAATGGAAACAAAGAAAAGAAAGAAAGAAAGTATTTTAACCCCTCACAAGCTACCCTTGGAAAACCAAAACGTCTGCAGGTGTTTGTTTTATACCCAATCATGGCACCCTCACCTGTCATCATTGTGGAATCATCATGAATGATGTTATTTGTGTATTTCTATACTTATCTGTGTTTTTCTCCTCTACTGCTTTGCTGTATTGATGGCATTAATTACATCTTAAATATTTATAGGTTGTTCTTTATTTCAGAAAACTTAGAAACTTAAAATAGATATTGGATTTATGCGTAAGAAATTTAATCATTGTAACTTGACCATGTATTTTATTTCTTTGGAAACTAAGTTCTGCCTTTTAAATGAAGTAGAAATCTAAGAATATCAGTGACATATTGCTTTTAGGAAAAAGAGAGCTGTTAGATCTTATATCATATTGCTGCCAAGGCTAAAAACAGCACTATACAATGTAATATCTTATATTAAACTAAGAAAATGAAAGGAACATGGCTCATGACAACCGCCATAACAATGCTTTGGCTTGACTTCTAGTTGCTAAATCTTGAAGCTTAAATACAAAATGATCAATGCAAGAAGCCATGACAGAAATTGTATACAACTTTTTCTTTGTTTTTTTGTTTTTTCCTTGACAAGTGTCTTCAACACATGTCTGGAGCGAGAAATCCAACCCCCTCTACACCTCTGAGTAGAGCTTACAGATGAGACCTCAAAGTAAACTAACACATCACAACTTCCTGTAAAGTCACCCTCCGGGTTTTTATCCTATTTGATTCAATGCATAAATACCACACGTGTTTTCACACCTAAGGTTCACATTATTTGAAGGATACCCTGCAGCTTATTATGGAAACCAATTAACACTGAAATCAACCCAGTTCATTTTAGTTAATTAGAAATTCACATCAGTACAACTCAGGCAATGCTTCTCTGCTTCCTGATAGTGAAAAGAAGAAAATCCTGTTTGGCCCACATCCAATAACAAGTCACTAAAAGGGATGTTACTGCATGGTTTGAATTACGGGGGAGCTTCGTAAATGAAAAGAAAAGCATTCATTTGTCGGCTTTGTGTGTTTTTTCATTTAATACATTAAATTTGCTGAATGACACAAATGATCAGTTTGTTTCATCACGATGGACACAGCATTGTCTGTATTTTGTGTGCTGTGTATCATCCAAACAAAGACCATTTTATTTGCTGCTTTATGTGGTTTTTAAAAGATTTTTCATCCCTACAGAGTAAAATCAGCAGTGTTGATGCAACACAAGAGTCAATTTTAACAACAATCCAGATTATATAGGTCCTGTGTTCAACAGTGTTAAATTTTAACTGAATTAGGGCCAGATCTACTAAGATCCAAGTTTGCGTGTCGTAATTTACCCGTGCAATCTAGAGTTTTGCACAAGGAGCTGAACCAGGTTTCCGGGTGATTTACAAAGAATGATCGCGCAAATGACAGCAGGTCCAAACGAGTTGGAAACGCCCCTATAAAGGTTTTGCTTGTTTCGAGGTTATGGCTAAGCCACGCCCCCTCCACTCACTCGGACAAACAATATTTGGTGTCAGGCACTATCAGACGTCTCGGGAGATAACAGCTGTCAACACGGACAGCAGACGCGGGATCAGACAGAGAGACCATGACAAAATAAATAAAAAAACATTTAAAAAAAACCAAGCAAAAAACAAACAAACAAAAAACATCGTTAACAAGTCTGAAAGTGTGAGTCAAAATCAAGCCTGTGAAGTCTCTGGAATGTGACTAGTGCGCGCTCCCTCAGTTTCTTGCACAAACTACTGCACGGCTGCTGCTGTTGTGCCAAAACATGATCGTCTGCCAAAAACTGATGAAACAGCCACGGGAGCGGAGTAGAGTCTGGCTGCAGCTTGGAAGCCAGAGGCGCGTCGTTACCGACATTACTACACGACACCTGTACTACAAGACAGCTATAGCTGACCTCTGTACCATTACCAAAGTACAAAACTAGCATGTTTGGCTAGCGTTAGCTAACTTAAGCTAACGTTAGGGATGTTAAAGATAACTTCATATTCCTTTCCAGCAAAGTTGCAATATGTTGCCTCAAACACTATGTTGACTTAGAACAGATGTAGACATCCTTGTTCATTTTATCCATGTTCACTTGATGTTGTGGTCTGCGGCATAACTTTATCCAACTTTTTGCTGCAGATAATGCCTTATATAGAGGCTGCCCCGTCTTTGCCATTATATGGATGTATGCCAAAGGGCAACCCAACATAATATCTTCCGAAGGAGTCAAAGTGATGCAATAATTTTACCAGCGAGTAAATACACGTATATACTCCTAGAAATAATGTCCAGGTTGAAAAAAAAAAAGTGATTCTTTAACTCATTGACTGCCAGAGCTTTTCCAAGCAGAGCGCTCCATATTGCCAGGATTTTTAAGCATTTTCACTGATTTTTGGAAAGCCACAGAATATTGTGTACTATGCCAATACAAACACTGAATGTACCAAAGGAAAGCTTAGACTCTCTTCTTTTATAGAGAAAAAACCATTTGTTTCTAGCTTTTTCCTTTCTATAGTAATCTGCAGTAGAACATGGGTCTGTTGCAGCTAAAATGCCTCCTTTTTACCAAAAAGGTGAGAAAACAAGTTTTTTATGCAGCAATGCACTTTAAAGGGACTTGAGGCAAGATTAAGAAACGAAACTCACGGCTGCCGCGACTGGCGCTTCAGGTAACTGCAGCCATGAGCCAAGCCGTCACGGGAGCGTGCACAAACGGAAGCTATAATGTTGTTTACTAACCTTATTCTCCGTAGTTACACTTTTTAGTGTCTTTCAGTTGATCTGGATTGTTTGCTGACGGCAGAAGAATCCATAACTATCGCTTACAGTGTTTGAATTTACCGCGACCGGCTTTTTCCTGTATCAAAACTGCAGATGTAGTGTCATTTGATGTCACATCCACAGGGCAGCGCAGGAAATTCGGACACTGAATTGCAGCGCATTTTGCAGCACACAGCCTGTTCAAGGCAACGGAGAGAAACGTGGGTGGAAACGTTATTTTTGGTATTTAGCGCTTCATCACCCATTAGTATAAAAAAAAAAGGACATGCATGTTTAGTTTTTTTAAAATTCCTGCCTCTAGTCCCTTTAAGTGGAAAAGTGTCTTTGTTTCCAATATTTTTTTACTTTGGTGACACCATCATCTGAACAGCTGTTTACTTCTATGAAACAACAAAAACACAACTGAGAAAAGTCTAGAGTTCTGGTGGCAAAATAATTATTCACTAGCTAAATAAGCCACAACAAGTTTGTTTCACAACACGTTTGACAGAAACGTCTGTCTTTCTATCCGTCCCTCCACTCCATCTACTTCTGCTTCCTCGCACTGCTCGTTCACCTATTTTCACTTTCAGCTGCTGTATTTCAATCTATGGATCGTGTCTTTGATCGATCGTGTCACTGTGTCACTGATCAGTTTTTCCACAAACTTTCCTCTAACGTCCGCCGCCTAAACTGCTTCGATTACGAGCGGTCGCCATATTCTCTCCCCCCTGCGACAGAATCAAGCACACTTCCTGTGTTGACTAACACAGGCACCATAGAAGCACACCACTTCCTGGTAGTTTTTTTTAAGCTTGCCTGACACCGCCATCTACTGGATGGGGTGAAAACTACAGAAATAAAGACGATCAACACTTGGTTCTCTCTGACAAGGTCTGCCAGAAATTAAAACAACTCCCCTGATTAGAACCTGCAATTAACGTGTAAGCATGTGATTGGCAGTTAATGTTCGGATTTGAATTCACGCATTTATACGTGATGGCAGCCAGTGAGTTAATGAAGCAGCTCACAGCAAGTTAACAGTCACTCCATAGCGAGTGTAGAGTCCCAGCCAGCTTTTTGCCACCCAGCGTGGCTGCATGACCGAACGAAGTCACGTCACTGGGAAGGGTCTATAGAACGAGGCTGGTTATAAGAAAAGAAAAGTTAGGGGTTAATGGTGACAACAAAAAAGGTGGTGAGACAGAAATAAGGAGCCTCTTTAATACTAAATAGCTCAGGATCTTGAGTTGCTGGCAACACTGAAAGTGAAAGTCCTTCTTTTTCCACACAAATGTTTGCTGTTTTGCATGACGGTGTAAAAAGCATTAGTTCCTTTAGTCTTACAGCTAAATAATTAGAGTTGAAAGCATTGTGAGTTTAACTTCTATTATAGCCATGGTTATTTAGTTTTTCTTTCTAAATAGTTTATTTCTCTAAAAGTTTTCTGCAGTGCCACCAGTAATGATCATAGTACACCAGCAAACTCGATCAATTATGCCAACCACGGAGCAAGTTGCCTGCATCAGCACATGGTCAAAGGGAAGTATGTCTGTGGCCTTAAACACTGTTTATCAGAATATATTATTGTATTTGGCTTCTGGCCACCGATCAGTGATCTTTCTGTTGTCCCTGCTGTACCCTGTACATGGTCCTAAAAGATCAAAATCAGATCAATAAGCTACTGTAAAGTCCAGGGAACCAGGGGCCATCCAGCTTTCAGACTTGCTCTGTGTGGTATTACCTTGTGAAATCACAACTTGTTACATGTGTTGAAAGTTTATTGTTGCCAACGGGGAAAAATGGAAAAGTACTGTAAGAGAGTAAGTATGAAGGTGACAAGTCATTTCCTGCCACCACAATAAGAAGACAACAGGATGCAAGGTCTCCTTTGAAGAAACTCGGTTGTATGGGATAGCATGAGTTTATCGCACTTTGTAACTTTCTGACCTTAAAGATGTGTTTCTGACTCATTTTGATGGACATTCATTATGTAGACTCCTCGAGCCCTCATTGCCCAGCTCAGAGTGTAGGTAGGATGTAAAGTTGATAACAATTAGTCATCATTAGGGAAGCCTCATTGAGCATTGAGAAAACCAAAGTTCAGGTATGCAGTTTTAATGTTAATTTTCAAGAGTATTACTTTATATTTGCTGTCCAATCAATCTATTTTTTTTTTTTTTTGCATGTTTGAGCCAGAAGTTTCTGAATAAGAGTTAAAGTCATTCAAAGCAGCTGCTTTTTGTGAGATTTGTAAAATCACGATTATAAAAGCAACTTGCAGTCTCCTACCAGGATCCATGTTATCAGAATTGTTAATTGTTGTTCAGTCATAAACATCAGATGTTTTTGCACAACGAAATTCAGCCTACACATAAAAAATAATTCACAATAAAAAGCTAAACTGTTCTGAAATATCCTAAAAAAATAGGATTACAACTATTATTATACAATATAAAAGAACAAGTTAAAAGGTACGCCTATATTGCGCAGTGTATTGTGTATATATGATGTGCTGGGGGTCCGGGCTGCGAGGTTAGCAGTCATAAACTTTCCCAGAACAAGCTGGGACCCTGTTTAGAAGGTTTTACTATCCCTGTCCTGATACGTAACAGAAGGAGAAATGTAGCTCTGTCAGAACACAGAGAGCTCCACTCTATAAGGTTTTTATCTAAAGTAAACATACAGCCTGTTCCAAAACATGATGATACTTTGAGAATGCTTAAGTTAGCTTTACTAAATGTTCGATCTTTAGCAGGAAAATCATTTCTAATCAATGATTTTATCACTGAACATAGCCTTGACTTTATGTTTTTAACTGAGACTTGGTTACATGAAAACTGTCATTCAGCTCTTACTGAGGCCACGCCCCTAATTTCAGTTTCATCAGCGAAGCCAGAGTGAACAGGAGAGGTGGGGGGTCGCTATCTTATTTAGGGACTCATTCCAGTGTAAACAGTTATCTCTTGGGGATTTCCCTTCTTTTGAATACGTGGCTTTACAGCTGACGGCCTCATCCAGAGTCATGTTTTTAAATATTTATCGGCCGCCCAAATACTGTGCAGATTTTAATGATGATTTTACTGAACTGTTGTCTGTGATCTGTGCGGACTTTGACCATCTTGTTACCACTGGTGATTTTAACATCCATTATGATTGTCATCAGGACAAAGGGACTAAAGACCTGAGTAACACTCTGGACAACTTCGGGTTGACCCAGCATGTCACAGAGCCCACACACAATAGAGGACACACCTTAGATCTGCTGATCTCGAAGGGTCTGGACATTTCTAAGGTCACGGTGTGTGATGTGGGGCTGTCGGATCACTGCTGTGTTTTCTTTGAGAGTACTATCTCTGTGCACACAAATGTCTCAAAGGAGGTGATAACAAAACGGTGTATAACTGAAAATACCAGTGAGATTTTTAACCAGGTCTTCTCTCTAACACCTGCCCTGTCAGGGGCTTCAGTCAATGAGCTGGTCACTAACTTTAATGCTAACATGCTGAGTGTCATGGATTCTATTGCTCCTATTAAGGTGAAGGTTATCTCTGGAAGGAAAAAGTCTCCATGGAGAAATTCCACACTGGTGAAAACTGGAAAAAGAGACTGTCGGAAAGCTGAGCGCAGATGGAGAAAAACAAAACTACAGGTTCATTATGACATCTATAAAGAGAAACTTCACTTTTATAATTTACAGCTGAGGAATACAAGGAATTCGTATTTTTCTGACATCATCACTAAAAACGGTCATAATGCTCGGGCCTTATTTGCTACAGTCAACAGGCTAACAAACCCTCCTGTCTCAGTAGCACCTGAATTTTATTCCACCAAAGCCTGCAATGACTTTGCCAAATTTTTCACAGACAAAATCCAAATTATTAGACAAGCTGTTGGTTCAACAACAGCAGGTTCAGGTCTTGTATCGTGTCCACCAAGTCTAAACACCATGACACAGTTTTATCCCATTACTAGCAAAGAACTGGAGGACATCTTGCATCAACTGAACTCCTCCTCTTGCTGTTTGGACATCCTGCCCACTGGTTTTTTAAAAAAGGTCTCAAAGACCTTGGAGTCAGATCTGCTTCAGATTGTGAACTCCTCTCTAACGTCAGGTGTTTTCCCAGAGTCACTGAAAACAGCTGTGATCAAACCTCTGCTAAAAAAGGATAATCTAGACAAGACACAGATGAGCAGCTACAGGCCGATCTCCAATCTTCCATTTTTAAGTAAGATCATTGAAAAAGCAGCCTTTCACCAGCTAAATGACTTTTTAAGAGAAAACAACCGTTATGATGTCTTCCAGTCAGGTTTTAGACAGCACCACAGCACCGAGACTGCTCTGACCAAAGTCATGAATGACATATGTCTGAATACTGACACTGGAAAAATGTCAGTGTTGGTTTTACTGGATCTCAGCGCTGCATTTGATACAGTTGACCACATTATATTACTCCAACGACTGGAGAAGTGGGTGGGTCTCTCTAGTTCTGTACTAAACTGGTTCAAAACATACTTGGAGAACAGGAAGTACTTTGTGTCAGTAGGCAATTTTACATCTGAGCAGACAAAAATGACCTGTGGAGTTCCCCAGGGCTCTATCCTGGGGCCTCTTCTGTTTAACATCTACATGCTACCACTGGCTCAGGTTATAAAGAACAACAATATTAGTTACCATAGCTACGCAGATGACACACAGCTATATATTACAGTATCACCAGGAGACCGGGGCCCTGTACAGGCTCTTGGTAAATGTATTGATGAGATTAATGACTGGATGTGCCTCAACTTTCTTCAGCTGAACAAAAACAAAACTGAGGTGATTGTTTTTGGAGCCAAAGAGAAACGACAGCAGGTTGTCACAGAACTTCAGTCCATCCACATAAAAACCACCAATCAGGCCAGAAATCTGGGTGTAGTGATGGACTCAGACCTAAACTTTGAAAAACACATCAAAGCGATCACTAAATCAGCCTACTATCACCTGAAGAACATCTCAAGGATAAAAGATCTGATGTCTCAGGAAAATCTGGAAAAACTAGTCCATGCATTCATCTTCAGTCGGCTTGACTACTGTAACAGCGTCTTTACTGGTCTACCTAAAAAAACAGTTAAACAGCTGCAGCTCATTCAGAACTCTGCTGCCCGAGTTCTCACCAAGACCAGAAAAGTGGACCACATCAGTCCAGTTCTGAGGTCTTTACACTGGCTGCCGGTCCATCAGAGAATAGACTTTAAAGTTCTGCTGCTGGTCTATAAAGCTCTGAATGGTTTAGGCCCAAAATACATCAGTGACCTCTTGACCCAGTATGAACCTGCTAGACCCCTCAGGTCATCTGGATCCGGCCTTTTATCAGTTCCCAGAGTCAGAACCAGACATGGAGAAGCTGCGTTCAGCTTCTATGCTCCACATGTCTGGAACAAACTCCCAGAAAGTCTCAGATCAGCTGAAACACTTAGTTTATTTAAATCCAGGCTGAAGACCCACCTGTTCTCAGCTGCATTTACGTAATTTTATTCAAAAGTTAAAATCCGCACGTCTCTGTATTCTCTCTTTTTAATCTTAAATGCTTTTAATTCTGAATCATGCTTCTAATTGTTTTTTTTGTTTTTTTTTTTTTTTTTTATCTCCCTTTTGCTTATAATGTTTTATGTGAAGCACTTTGAATTGTTCTGTACATGAAATGTGCTATACAAATAAACTTGCCTTGCCTTGCCTTGCCTTGCCTATTGAAGAATAAAAATGCATACACACACAATGCTATAGGCGGGTTTTAGGCCTGACAATCAACAGTGGCAGCTCCTACTGGCTCCATGTGGTTACCCTTGGTGCATCACTTTAATAGACAGATGCTGTATTCAATCACCTACTAATTTTCATTTTAACAGAAGCCTCATAAAGGCCAAATCACCCTTGCTTGGTAACATCGTAGCAAGGTACATTTAGACTTTTCCCTCTCTGACTTTTCTTCCACTTGCTTTCAGAAGGTCATCCAAACTAAAAGGAAAATGGTTTAGCTGGCATCATATGAGGCGGAACAACAACTTAATGATATATTGCTCCCTTCCATTAAGCCAAACACAAATCTGAAGACCTTTGAAATGTAATGAGAGCTCAAGAACTCGCATTGTATTTATGGACAGATCTGTCAAAGCAATTAGCAACACGGCCATCGGCTTATGACTGTAAAAGGCTTTGTTGCCTCTCTGGCTTCATGGCAAAAGCCAATTTAGCATTTAATTTAATAAAGAATAGTTGTTCAAAAGCACTGCCATGTGCCAATTACTTAAAGCCCTGCTGGTCAGCTCAGTGGTTTTATAGGTAATTGTGTAACCTGGGACATTAGCAAGTGCAAACCTTTAAATTCATTCTGCATCTTAACAATGTTTTGCTGTTTGACAGAAACAGCCCATTTGGACCATCTCTCCATTCTTTCACTCAAGACAAAATGGTAGCAGAGAAATGTGTTGATGAATTATTATTTTTGTATGTGTCCATATTTTCATAAGTTTTTATTATGTTATGCTTTGTTCTGTATTTTGCTCTGTGGCTATTGTACATGACTTGATAAAGTGTCTAATAAGCCCATGATAAACACCTAAATAAACAATCAATCAGTCAATAACAGCCTTTAACAGCAGTGTTGCCAAATTAGTGACTTGGGCCCTGATTTACAAAAGGTTTGCGCGTACCAAAATGAGCGCTACCTTCATCGCTATCTATTTTGCGTGTCTGCTGTAGATGAAATTGCAATATGGGTGTTTCTGCCAGAACGTGCAAAATATTGGGAGGAGACGATGCAAACAATTCAGCTTTGCACACGCAATGTGATTTACGGAAAGTGGGCGCAAAAAATTGTGTATATTTTAGCACATCTGAAAAGCAGGTATTAACTGGAGCTTTATGCACAAATGGCTGGAAGAGTGCTGCATACAGGACTGCAGACATGCAGCATTGGGTCAAAATAATTTCTTATAAAGTGTGAGAGCAACTCGTCAAGGTGTCATTATCTAATTAGATAATAATCAACATCACGATTTAACACGGGTTATTCTAGATGAATCAGAGCATTGGCTGCTGCAGCATCATGGTAGTTGAAGCCGACATTAATGATGTCTTTTTATTTTTTTCTTTCATTTTTTGCCAATGCCATATTTCTTAATTTAGATCAGCCGCTGTGCGCTTGTCCTCTCCACACCACAGCGGATGCTGCTGTTGCTCTGAGGTTGCTGACCTGCGTAATTGCCCCCACCCCTCAAAAACTTAGGAAAAAAATAGTATCAATAGTTTGTGCTGGTTATTTTCACTGAGTTTTCTGAGGGGTGGGGGGCAATTACGCAGGTCCAGCACTCCGTGCATAATGTCAGACCATCTTCAACAGCGTCTCCTTATCATGTCCTTATAAACTGGCCTCTTCTTACGACCTACAGGGAAACCTGCTGCATGGTTTTATTTTATTGTTATAGGCTACTTATCTTATATTCTATTTTCTATTTGCCTCATATTATATCTCTGGAACTAACATCTTTCTATCAGGTCAAATTTCATTTTGCGTGTACCACATGCTCTTCTGAACTTTCCATGGCACAGCAATAAATGATCATTTAAATACTGCTGTTTTGTTACCGATTGCATGTGTAATCTTTGTAGATCACCTGCAAACGCTGAAGAGACAACGCCCGCAATTTATCAGCGCTGCAAACAAATTAGCGCTCTTTATTTGAAATCTTTGTAAATGTCTTTATTTATTACACATATTTATATTTAATAACTTTAAGACCTCTTTGGTGACTTTTTTTCCAAGTGACTAGTGACAAATCCATTGCTCTTTGAGACAGTTAGAGCCTCATGTTAACGCACATGTTGTTAATACTCTTCTCAATGAGCAGCAGGCGCTGCTGTGGTCCTTCCACCATGCCAAAGCACAGGTGGCCCAGTCCTTCCAAAGCATTCCCTTACAGCTGCACTAAGACTCTGCTATATAGTCAGAGTACTTTTTTCCCATTGTATCAGTATTAGTGGATAAGTGTTCATAAATCTGCAATGTTTTTCATTTTAAATCGTGTTTTTTATTCTCCTACTTTTTTGTGCTTTCTTTTCTTCTGCAACCGGCTGCTTTGCTTTTAATGTTTGATGTAAAGCATTTTGAATTGTTGTGGACATGAAATGTGCTATAGAAATAAACTTGCCCTGCCATTATGTGTTTTCATGACTGGTTCTTACTTCTAGCCAGTAAGTAACTGGACATTTATGTGCAAATATGTTATCTGTTTTGGTCAACAGGTCTGCTGCTGCCATGTAAACAAATAAACAAAAAAAAAAAAGTGCATATTTGTGATTTAAGTTGGGGAGATGTGATGCAAAATCTGATATTACAACCCAAAAACCCTGCTTGCCCTGTTGACATGGCCATTGACCAAAACTGCCTTTGCCGTGAACAAAAATCGCAAGCCCAGAGAAAAATATAAGATTCATCATAACTAGAATATCTCTTTGTACCAGGTAAAGATGATCTCATTAGCAAGGTTAAAACTAACCTGAATGTTTGGACTTTTAGGTATTAATCATCACCAACCTCATCTGAGAACTCAAACATTGGTCAAGCAAATAGTATTAGTTGTACATTTCTGTGGCTGTGTGGATTAAGTGCACATAGAATCACTAATATTTCTGCACAGGCAGTGGTGTCATAACCACCACCTGAGATGGGTCCTAACACCCTGGGAACAAAGCTGATGAGTAGTTTGTTGTTCTCTGTGGTGGAAGCATAATTTTAACACATTACCTGCCTCTAACACATGATTCTGTGTTGAGGGCCTGCTTTGCTTGTTTCTCTTGATAATTGGGCACTATCTGTACGAGAGCTCACTGTGATCTAAAACAGCCAAATTAAGCACCACAGTCACACCTGCTCCATTTCTGTCTCTCAAATGTTGCTCTCTGTTTGCCGTTTTTTTGTTCTGGCTTCTTTCCATTACTGTAATTCCTCTTTTAATGTGTTTTCACAGCCCCTTTTGTTTTCCTTTATCCCTTACATCCATTTTATTTTTGTGTTCCTGTTTTATGTTTGCAGTCTTGCTTCTGATAATCCTTCAATTATTACCAGAAACATGGTTTTATATATAGAAGACCTGTTCTGGACCAACTATTTTGGTGGACCCTATATGATGGACAGGAGCAGTTTTGTTGCAGTATTATTTGCTGCTTTAGAAACAGTATGGCTTCAAAAAGAAAAGAAAAAAAAATCATATTTGTGAGTGATCTGAAATGAGTGCTTCCTGAATCTACAGATATGATTATAGCCTGGAGTGGAATACATCACTTACACCTCAAGAATCTGAGCTTTCCAATGGTTTGTAACACATGGAGGTACTTTGAAGGGAGAACTTAGTAAAATACATATTTATCTGTAACGTCCTGCTTACAGAGCTTATGGCACAAAAGGCAAATGGGTTACTATACTTTTCTTCTCTTTATTCATTTTTTCCAACTTTTCGATAAGGTGCTGATGTGTATACAGTACAGTATTCATTCATTCATTTTCCGCACCGCTTATCCAATTCAGGGTCGCAGGCAGTGGTGGTTCTACATTGAATTACTCCCTGACACCCTCCAAGCACCCCCCCCCCTTTTTTTGTTTTTTTACAAACAGCCATGTTTTGTTATAACAAAACACAGTAACCCCCCCCTATCCCCCCCCACCCCCCCCCCCCCCACAACCGCGCCTCTTTCTTCCTTTAAACCCCCCCACTCACATATCTATTTCTTTCCTTCCCTCCTTTTATTTTATTCATTCCCATTCCACATCCCTCATCTATCTAATCTTTAAAAACTTTTCCTACCCCCCTCCCCCCCACCCCCACCCCCCCCCCCCCCCACCCCCCCCCCCCCACCCCCCCCCCAATCCCCCCCCCCCCCGCCCCCCTATCCCCATTAAAAATTTTTTTCTTATTCCTCCCCCTCCCCCCTCCCCCTTCCCCCATTTCACCCCACCCCACACCCCCCACATCCAGACCCCCCCCGCGATTCCCCCGTTTTACCATTCTTTCTCATTTTGTATTTTTTCTCGCCGTTTCTCCCTTTCTTTTTTTTAATTATTTTTCTTCTTTCCTTTTCCCATCCATCCTCCCTTGCCCCTTCCCCCCTTTTATCTTTACACACCCCTTCTTATTTTCTTTTTATATTTTTTTCTTACAATTCTCCTTTCTTTATTTTATTTTCATCTTAAATTTTCCCCCCACCTCCTTCTCTTCTCTTTTTTTTTTTTCTTTTTTTTCCCCCTTCCTTATCCCCCCCCCCCCCCCCCCTCCCCCCCCCCCCCCTTTTTTCCCCCCTCTCCCTCTCGAGCCAGGAAGCCCCTCCCCCTTCCATTTGATTTTGGTCTCCACACCCACCAAACCCAAAAAACCCTACCCCACTTTCTCCGCTGGCGCCGCAACCCCCAACCCCCCCCCCTTTCTCTCACCACCGAACGAACACACGCCCCCCCCCCCCCCCACACAGAATCCCCACATCCCTCTTCTCCGCCCCCCCCCCGCGCCAAAATCCTAAATTTTTGTAGTTTAGACCAGGCTTAGTGAAACAGCTGTTTCTCTATTGCTCAAATCCTTAATCAGACCATTAGGAGAGCCCAGTTATTCCTCTGCTGCAATTACAACAGGAAACAAAAGTCAATTAAAACAATACTGCACAAAACAGTTAGTGATCAGAACTTTTAAAAAAATTATTACACATAAATGTGGCAAAAATGTATACAATCAGATGACATAAAAGAAATAACATAAAATAAGAATAATGTACAAACAAGATATAGAATACATATTCTAAATATAACAAATCTTTCATCACACAAATGAACTAGAGTCAAGGTGTGACTTAGCCATTTTTTACAGTGGATCCAGCTGACCCATATGACAATATCAAATAAAATACTGTAGGCTCCGTTTTTATTAAAACCCTTATATTAGTTGGGCCATATAACAAAAGAATAAGCCTATGATAAATAGGTCTAGCCCATATTCAAAACAGAATCTCTCTTTTAAATGTAGGCAAATCTACTCAAATTTACTCAAATTGCTAATGTCACATTAAATTAAAAGCAACTTTAAAAAAATAACAAAAAAATAACCCCAGCATCTTGCTTTCTGTGCATTAATACTGTGATGGTTCTGACGTCCTGATGTTTTTAAGGCTGGTTGTTCTGTGGGTGTGGGAGGTAAAACAGGGCGCACAGGCGCGGGGTAAAAGACAAGTGATGGTTTTGAAGAACATGAGTTATGGCTGAGACGGCCGCTCTGTTGTAGACTGGAGTAAAAGAAAAAGTCAGGAGTGCTGGGCTGCTACGTCTGCACGCGCTGCCAGAGTTTAAATAAAGACCTTAAAAGAGACAGATGGTCTCCAAGAGGGTCTTCTCAGTAGCGGGTCGTCAGCAGCAAGCTGAGGCGACAATGAGGGCGCCCCAGCGCCAACTCCACTAATGAGAATGAGCAGCGGTAGTTGAAAAAAATGGTGAGTTTTTTTTTTTTATATTCTGGGGGTGCTTGTGCGTGCGCCCTCATCACAGATGCACCCTGATGCGCCCATATCAAGAAGGGTCTATCTGCAGCTCGCAAGACAGAGGCGTGTCATAGAGTGGGCGTGTCGCCGAGTGACGTCATTCGACGACACGCCCACCAGGCCTATGAGAGCACGGTAAAATCTAACTCTACCCCTGACTCTTCCCCCTTAACCTAACAACACCCACCCACTATGTGACACGCCCACTATAGGACACGCCCATAACAGGACACGCCCCCTGGGTTGCAAGCCGCAGATGGATACACTTGCCCATATTGTCCATTGCAAAAACCAGCCCTGGTCACGGGGGTTGCTGGAGCACTGTTGCCAACTCATCAAGGAGAGAGGTTGCTATTGGCTGGCCCAAAAGTCGCTAAATGACGTCACCGCACCAGAAAATCATTTTCGCGCATGCTGACATGCTGTGTTAATTAACAAGGGTACTGAAGGGGTGACATACACATTTGAGTCATGGTGCAAAGAAGACCCAGTTGTGCCACAAGGCATCATGGGGAATAATCTGGATGAGGAGGCGTGGTCATCTCACAGCAGCTCGGAAGGGCTGCTGCCTGCAAAGGGACAGTGGGAACAGTGAGTGAGTGCCAGGAAAAAGGGAGGGAGAGGCTGATGGCAGGCAGCTCCCGATAAACAGGTGGAGTGATATAAACTTCATCTGTCTCCATGAACACCAGGAAAAGTCACTAGATTTGTCGCAAGGTGCTTTCTTGAAAATAAGTCGCTAGAGGGGTCTGAAAAGTTGCTAAATATAGCGACAAAGTCAGTAAGTTGGCAACAATGTGCTTGAGCCTATCCCAACTATTATCAGGCGAGAGGCGGGGTACACCCTGGACAGGTCACCAGTCTGTCACAGGGCCAACACAGAGAGACAGACCATTCACACTCACATTCATTCCTAGGAGCAATTTAGAGTGATTAATTAACCTAACATGCATGTCTTTGGATGGTGGGATGAAGCCGGAGTACCCGGAGAGAACCCACGCATACATGAGGAGAACATGCAAACTCCACATAGGAAAGCCACTGTTGGAATTGTTTGAAACCAACCCCCCCCCGCCAGGACTTGAACTAGCAACCTTCTTACTGTGAGTCTGCAGTGCTAACCATCATGCCACCATGCAGCCTGTACAGTACAGTATATGCTACTAATAATATCAATGTTTTTGTATGGTACCTCATCCTGAACACCTCTGGATGTTGCATAGAACAGTCAGAGTACATGATAAGGGGTAAATGGAAAAACACCTCACATTAGACTGAAACAGCTCCAGAAGTTCATGTACCGAACTACGGATGTCCTGATCCAATCATACAGTTTCAGACTCAGTTGGTATTGTTTCTTGCATCGGAGTACTTGAGTTAACAGTACTTGAGCTTGTCTAATTGTCAAAGTAGGGTGCAGAGTAGACAACATGAATGCATTCACATGGCCGTTCTTTCTTATTTTTATCAGATATTATTCTGTCATCCAAATTTAGAAACCTGGACCATTCTCAGATTAACAGATTTCATCTTTTTCCATCATTCCCTCCTATTCTGGTGGCTTTAGTCATTATTTAATTTGTTATCGGTAACCCATCAGTTTACCACTTAGGACATATTTGTTTTGTTTATGTGTTTTCCCACGCAGCTCTATACCTGAATTATAAGATACAGGTGGTGCAAGTCTTTTTCTTGTGACTTAGTGTGGATTGATATAGCAAACACACAGGAAGTGTGTAAATTTCTTCTTAACTATCACAATTCTTTTGTTGGTTGAAATGTTTTCAGATGGAGCAGACACTGTAACACTGGCCCTCCTGCAGATTCATTCAAGGCTCATACAACGGGTCGAAGACCCCCGTGCACACCAAGAACACACAGTTAGTCTTATCTGTCTGTTCTGGGAGCACCAGGAGGAGCAAAGGGGGAGTAGGCAGCCTTGTTTAGTTTGCTACCACCATGACTCAGACATGACTAAGCCACAGAAAATGGATGGAAAGACAAATAAATTGATCTAACTGTTCCAGTCAGCATGTCTAAGAGTTTAAGCCTGTTATAGAGGCCAGTAACCTCCAAATAGTGGGGCTCTTTGGAGCAGCAAACCACTGTTTTCTACTGATTCGTGGTTGATTGAGAAGGTTTTAGGATTCTTGCTTACATGACAAGTATCTGGTTGTCAAAAACAATCAATACTCAGGTACTAATCAACACTAAAAAGTCCAACCTTGAAGCAGATGGGACCACACCAGGTGCCACTCCTGTCAGCTAAGAACAGGAAACTGAGGCTACAATTCACACAGGCTCACCAAAACTGGACAATAGAAGATGGAGAAACGTTGTCTGGTCTGAGCAGTCTCCATTTCAGCTGTACAATCAGACGAATTAGGTGGAAACATGACAACATGGATCAACATGAAATATTTGTAATATTTTCAAAATCTCAGTGGAATGTTTCCATTGCATTGTTGAATTTCTGCCAAAGACATACATTAGTTCTGAAGGTGCACCTGTACTGATTGGTATAGTTGTATTTTGTATGTATTAATGAGCCAAAGACAAACTAAACTCTCACACACACAGACACTTTCTTTTCTAAATCAACATCTAATACAAATCAACACAGAAAAAAGAAATCTATAAAGTCCACACAGACTGCACTTGTGGTAATTTTCACTCTTGGTTTGTAGGGAGTGAAGTGTTAGTTCACACTGGTTTGAGCTTTCAGGCTATTGTGCAGGCTGACATACATTAAACTGCATCCCAACAAAGGGCCTCGGAGTCAAACGCTGTTATTTGCACTGCAAGGCCACCGCAGCGCGCCCACTTTCTTTGACAGCGGCTGCATTGCAGGAGGCAGTGTTAAATGGAAAAAGTAGATTCCAGCGAGCAGCACTGGTCTGGAGGCCCCCAAGGACTGAACACTTTCTATTCTTCATGGAAGGCTTTTATGTATGTGGAATGTATTTGGGCTTTTACAGTATTATCATTCTTTTTTATGAATGGATTCATGGAGAGATTGGAAACCTTGAAAGAGGGATTCTCCCCTTATAAAAGATATTTTTGGTTTTTCTGAGGAAAATGGCTGCATCAATTTTAGTGAATTCCAGGGATGGTCCCTGTGGCCCGTCCCTCTACTGCTGCTTTCATTTGCATTTTCCCTCTTTGCCTGCATCTGCATGCTTTCTGAGTGAAATTAGCCCAATGTGACGACTGATGTGCCACCGGGACCCCGCTGATAGCTGCAGGCTTCCTTCCCAGCAGATAAAAACACAGGCATGAATTGTTATTATTATTATTATCCTATCTTCCCTCTTTCAAACCGGCTCCGAATATTCAGCCACCTTCCCCCCATAGCTTGTCAATAGAGGAGCCAAGAGCCTGCAAATCTGTCTGTTTATATACATCACATCAAGAGCAAATATTAATGCTCAATTTCCTAGCAGTGGGCCATCCTATAATGCATTTATCCTCTGCAAATAGCAATGTCACGCTAACTCTAGGGAGAGGCGTCAGCTGAAATGTTATGAATAACTTGATCAAATTACACAGTCGGAGCAAGAGGGGAATAATAAGGCTGATGCTGTGGTGCTTGGCAGCCCTAAAAGGCCCAGTCAGGTTAAGGCACCCAGCCAGACACCATGCCTGGAACCAAATGAAGCTGTTAGGAAATGCTACAGGTCCTGCGGGTGCTCCCTCAGGACCCTTCATATGCTGACACATGAAACACCACGACACAGAGAGTCCCGAAGTGCTTCAATACAAGTTAAGAGGAGCTAAACCTTTAAATAAAATCTCTTTTGTCTTTCACAAAACTTATATTTTAGTCTTAATATTACAGCACAAGATGTTTGAGCTTCGATGTACAGATTGATGTGTGTTCAGGGTTACATGAGTAAAAGGCTGGTGACAGTGGCAGCAATCATGTCCTGTATCTGAAATAAACAAGTACAGATCTAGGATTTTAGCTTCAAGTCCCATGAGCAGATTACACTTTCAATACTTTTTGGCCCTGTTTATACTGCCATTAAAAGTGGCTCATATCTGATCTTTTCGCTCTCAAGTGACACAGATCGGATATTTTCTTGCCAGTGTAAACACTCCAAACCGCTTCAAATCTGATCTTTTCACATCAGATTTGGGCCAAATCCGGAGGTAGTCCAAATCCAATCTGTATCCGATCTTTTCAAATGCAACTGCAGTCTAAACAGCCATGTGACCTGTATGGGATATGTATCTGACCTTGACGTCAGTTTTGAGCGACATACGTTATTCATGTGCACAGGGAGAGAAGGTGGTGCTGTGATGTTGGGTGGCTGAAGGCTAGCTGCTCCTGCTACATGTTAACTGCTTCTCATCAAGGGTGATGCTAACAGACGTTACACCTAGCAGCCGAGCCGGTAGCGGTTAGCCTGCCCTGTTTATCTTTTTGCCACCTGAATGTTGCCGATGTCCCTGTCACTTCATCAAGAACTTACTCCGACTGAACATGCCAGTCGCATTGGGGCCACTTTGGGGCCTGCCAGCATTTACAATGGAGTCTGAAAAAGGTGGGATTTTCCTGTAATGTAAACAGCCATCCAGGTCTGGACAAAATCCATTTCATGTCACTTTTGTGTCACTTTTGCCCGCAGTGTAAACGCAGTTTTAGTGTCTCCAATGAAAAGTTGACCAGGTTGCACATAGGGGGAAAAATATCATATCTAAAAGGAAACAGAAGTGAGTAAAACAAAACATTTCAAACCTTGGAAGTGGCTCTTTAGACTGTTCCAGGAAAACTTCCCCCCATTTACAATTTATCTTTTTCCAGAGACATGTAGGATTTGAACTTGGTGAAAGGCGCAGCTCTTCTTCAGCTATATTATATGTCTTTTTAAATCTACAGCAGTCTCTTGCATCAATGGTCTCATCAACAATGAATAATATTTTTTTTTCCCACACTAATCTTCTCCAGGCAGCCTCCAGGTGCAGCTCCAACACACCGACTGAGTTTGGGTCTGGACTCGTTTTCTGGTGATGCTCCTCCTTGTTTGTCAGCCAGTTTATTCTCAGCCTGATGCTTCACCAGAAACAGATACAGCTTTTTATCTTTCATAGCAACGTAGCATTGAATTTCTCAATGTTTTGGACAACTAAGGTGTTCCTGCCAGTTTCTTGCTGACCCTTTGGGGGGAGACTTTAGCTCCGTCAGTTAAGGTAAAGTTACACAGATGGAGTCTGTACAGATTAAAATGTTTTCAACTCTCATCCAGTTTTTCTTTTTCATTTGGCTCAGTCACCGTGAGGAATTCTGAAACTGGTGGTGATAACAGATCACACCCACATATGAGTAAATTCCACCATAATCCATGGATTACTGATTCCAGTTTCATTAAATCTCACAATTCCATCCGTGTTTACCGCATCGTGGAAATCATGGGTCCTACTGGTGTCTGGAAAGTTGCTTCAGGCTCAGGACAGCCGTCAGACAACAAGAATACGTGAAAGTGATGAAATTGCATTTGTCTTAAAGGGGAAAGAAGTGAAACTGTTTCACCACAAAGTTTCTGAGCCTGTAGACCGACACAAAGTGTGTCATGAGCCTCACCTCCCTCTACCACTGCACAGACAAAAGCATGAGGAGACCCCGTGATCACGGTTAAGGTCATGCCTTGTAGCTCTAATAAAGGCGGATAGCAATGACATATATTCCAGTGTGCTTCAAAAATCTTTTTCCTTTTTGCACAAAACCAGGCGTATAAAGAAAATGTTTTTCTCAATTTAGAAGGATGCCCTGAGAACTTTACCCATGAGGCTGATGTGGAGAAAACTGAGGATAATGTGTGTTGTAGCAGCAGATTAATGACCATGGCTTCAGAAATACATACAGCAAACTGAGAAATGAAACCAGATGGACCTCACAATAGGCTAAAAAAAAAAAAAAAAAAGTGTGGCTCCCCCTCACCCCCTGACCTCCTTTTATCTCAAGTAGAAAAAGTGTAGGCTCTGTACGAAGTCGTTATGGTTAAGCAAAACCGTTTCCTGAAACTTATTTTTCTCCTCATACTAATTCAATTATAAATCCAATATCTTTTCTCCCTATGCCAAATGTCAAGCTGTGCCTGAGTTATTCCTGACTACGTGCAGAATCAGTTGATTTTGGCCAGAAAGATGTGAACTGAGGCATGCTGGGATACTGCTGGACCAGCTTCTGCATGCAGATTGAAAAAGAGATTAGCCACCTAATACGTCTGACCTAAAACAAGGGCATCCAAGGTGGATGTTGTACTTAAAACAACTGCTGTTATCATCTGTGTACCTTCTCACGCTGCAAAAGACAATATACAAACTTTTAGAAGCTAAGTACTTACAATCACTTCCCTGCAGAGTGTGCTTCCTGAATCACTGTTCACAGTCGACAATCAAAACAATGGTCTTAAATCTGTTTCCAAGTTCACTGGATTAAAGTGGACAATATTTAAATCTGAGTTGTGTCCAAACACCCGTTAATGAAGTTTTGATGGATGATTAAAGGCCTCCTTCCACTGAAAACCCGTTTAACTTGCTCCTTCTGAAATACGGAGGGTTTCCCCTTGTTTACTTACACATGCTGACTTGCTAGCGTTGCGTTCCCCCAGTCGGCTGTGCTTCCTCATCACAGAAACAATACGAAGAGAAGAGCGAATCGGGAACAGCCTTGCCCTTCTACGTAACATTGCAAATAGCGTATCCCACGTGGGGTTTCTATCTGTCCATTGGAAGGCAGGTAACCCTCCACTACACACTAGAAGTAAAGACGGCACGACTGTAGCTTCGGAGTTGAGAAGCTAATTAGCTAACTGTTTGTTAGCATGGCGGAACAAACTTGTTTGTCGGCTCTATTTCCTGTCTGTAGCGAAATAAGAGCGGAGGGTGGAGCTTCCTTCATACACTGATGGGAGGCAGCCAATCAGACGGAAATTCATGAGAAGGACCCGGAAAAGCCTGACGTTGGACCACAAGCCTCTCTTCTAGTATACAAATACAGCTGGATACTAAGCAACCAGAAGGTTTTTTTAAACAGAAACGATGCAGAATGCATTCAATAATAATGGAGAACACAGAAATATTAATGATATAACCACGGAAGTGCAACTTTAACTCTAATTTCCCTCTCACCTAATTGTATGTTGCAGGCATTTGGACAGTTTTACTATTTAAATGTCATTTAAACTCACCAGCCACTTTATTAGATACACCTGATCAATTGCTTGTTCACAGTAAAATTTAATCAGCCAATCACATGGCGGTAACTCAAATCACTTAGTCATGATATGATCAAGACGACTTGCTGAAGATCAAACTGAACATCAGAATGAAGAAGAAAGGGGATTTCAGTGACTTTGAATGTGGCATGGTTGTTGGTCTGAGTGTTTTAGAAACTGCTGATGAGGTTAGATTTTCACACACAACCATCTCTAGGGTTTACAGAGAATGGCCTGAAGAAAAGAAAATATCTAGTGAGCAGCAGCTGTCTGGATGAAATGCCTTGTTGATCCCAAAAGAGAATGGGAAGAGATGGTCGGAGATTATAGCAAGACAACAGCAAGTTAAATAACCACTGGTTCCAATCAAGATAAGCCGAATATTACCTCTGATTACAAAACACGCCCAGATTTAAAGCAGATGGGCTGCAGCAGAAGACCACTCCTGTCAGCTAAGAACAGGAAACTGAGGCTAAATTCCACATAGACTCACCAAAACTGGACAGCTGAAGATGGAAAAATGTCTGGTCTGACGAGTGTCCATTTCAGCTCCACATTCAGATGGTAGGCTCAGAATTTGAAACATGAAAACATGGATCCGTCCTGCCTTGGATCAATGGTTCTGACAGCTGGTGATGTAGCTGGTGTGAGGGATATTTTCTTTGTATAGTTTAGATCCCTCAATACCAGCTAAACATGCTTTAACCACCACAGTCTACCTCAGTATCATTGCTGACCATGTCCATCCCTTTATGACCACAGTGGAGCATCTTCTGATGCTACTTCCAGCAGGATAATGCACCATGTCACAAAGCTCACATCATCTCCAACTGCTTTCTAGAACATAATGAGTTTACTGTACTCCAATGACCTCCACAGTCACCACATCTCAATCCAACAGAGCAGCTTTGCAATGTGGTAGAACAGAAGATTCTCATCATGGATGCAACCGACAAATCAGCAGCAACTGTGTGACGCTGTCATGTCAATATGGAGCAAAATCTCTGAGGAATGTTTCCACCTTGTTGAATCTATGACACCAAGAATAAAGACAGTTCTGAAGGAAAAATGGGGTCCAAACCGTTACTACAGTAGGTGGACATGATAAAATAGGAAGTGAGTTTATTTTTGCCACGATTGGCAAAGTGGCTTAACATCTGGGTTTGTGATTGGTCAGCTGATGCCATGATTTCGATTGTTGCCAGAATCGGGGAACTTTGGTCGTCTTTTCCAGCTGCTCATAATTCAGCTTGAGCTTGACTACTAGGGTTGGTGAAGCCAGGTGCCTAAAGGGAAACCTATATTTGACTTATTGACCTTTACATTCAACCAATAACATGCCAGCTCTGTAGATTACGTGTACATGTGTGATGACCAGTTAAGACAAATGAAGGAGTCGCGTAACGACTTGCCTCTCCTCCCCATTGTTACAGACTCTGTCACTCTGATTGCAGCCTGCTCCTCATTGCTATTCATGAGCTGTCTCAACATGTGTGAGGATGCTTTATTGCTACTCCGCCATTCTGACTGCAATGACTCTGTGATGAGGCTGCGTAGCCTGTAGTCAAGTTCAAAGAGTAATTTGCTTGAGTGTTATTTCAGTGGAGTGCAATGGCTTCTCATCAGAGGCCTTTTCCTTCCCAATAATGCCAGGATGTTGAGCTGTGGCACTGCTGGGCATGTGCATGTGCCGTACCTGACTGAGTTGTGATGAGGTTGCTGTTTAACACACAGAAACCTGCGTACAAACACAAGGTTCAAAACGAGACAAATGAAACTTGAGTATGTTTTACTGCTGACATTCATCAATCCATTTGCCAGTCAATGTGGATTGACTGGCAAAGCAAGGCAAGTTTATTTGTATAGAGCATTTCATGTATAAGACAATTCAAAGTGCTGTACATAAAACATTAAAAGCATTACAGCGGGGTGCAAGAAAACAAAAACATTGAAAAGTAAAAGAATAAAACACATGATCAAATTTTTTTTAAAACAGTTGATAAAAATTCAAACTTAAATTAAACAGTGTTGATTTGCATTAGATGTGAATAAAATCTAGTCAGCTGAGAACAGATAGCAAATAAACTTGAGCATTTCAGCTGATCTGAGGTTTTCTGAGTAATTTGTTCCAGACATGGATAGAAGAAGCTAGCATAGAAGCTGAAAGCAGCTACGATGTCTGGTTCTGACTCTGGGAACTGATAAAAGACCAGATCCAGATGACCCAAGGGGTCTGGTGGGTCCATACTGGGTCAGGAGGTCACTGATGTATTTTGGTCCTGACTCATATAAATCTTTATAGTCAAGCAACAGAACTTTAAATGTGTGCAACATAGCAGTGTAAACTATTTCATGTCGTTGATATTGTTGCACATGTTACGGGTGCCAGGATTGGTTCAACGGCAACAAAATGATTACTCAGTAAAACAGAGATAAGTGTCAGCAGCAATAAAGACACAGCGTGCTCCGTTTGTCATCCAGGTTGCATCTCGGTTTATTTTACAACAAAAATATCAACACACATATTTCCTGAGTGTTCATTTTTCAAGTCCATTATTATTCATGTGCATAGGAATGTCCATTAACCCAGTTATTCCTCCATATCTCATATTCTGATGTACTTCACAATCTGATCACAGAAATCATCACTTTCACACTCTCCTATATAAGTGCACTGATGCTACTATAAGCATACAGTGCAATTTACTGTAACATTAACAGGGTTAAGCTAAACAGCTACTAGTCTGTAATGGTTCTGGACTACTTATTTTGTATCACAACTATTCATAAGGAAAATGTAGAAACCTCATTTAGCAACATTTTGGACAAAATATTAACAATGCATTCCCACTTTAAACTACATAAAGCAAACTGCTACATTAGAATTCTCAAAACCGGTGCAGCTCTGTTACATTTAGCTTATTTTTAACCTACAGTGGGAGCCCAGTATGAATCAGTGCAAACTCAGGAAACTAAATCTAGTGGTACACCTGCAAGACAATACACAGGTAGAAGAAACCCACTCGCGATGCATCGGTGCCTGTGCCTGCCGCCCATGGCGGCCAAGTGTATCTATCTGCAGCTTGCAACCCAAGGGCGTGTCCTATAGTGGGTGTGTCACATAGTGGGTGGGTGTTGTTAGGTTTAGGGGAAGGGTCAGGGGTAGGGCTAGATTTTACCGTGCTCTCATAGGCCTGGTGGGTGTGTCGTCGAGTGACGTCACTCAACGACACACCCACTCTATGACACGCCTCTGTCCTGCAAGCCGCAGATAGACCCCTCTCACTCTGTGAGACTGCCCATAGATCAGCATTTTGTAGTCAAAGCTGCAAAAAACAGCAAATGTGTTAACAAAGCAGTTAATGGATTCTTCCAGTTCATTTGTTTTCTTTTAAATACAGAATAACATCTGAATGAAATGGTCAGGTGTTGTTTCTGTACCTGCTCATGATTAGTGGGCTGTTAATTTATAAAGCTTGGGAAACAACATTACGCGATTGCAGCTGTCATACTTGCAGACACAGCAGTGAAAGCGCTTCTCTTTCACTTTCACCACTTCAGATCGAAATAGATAAAACTGAACAATCAGACAAGGAAACGTTATCTAGACAGAATTAGGAAGAATTGACCCATATGAGCACGAGGAATGGTCCAGAAGTATCGGATGTGATGCGCAGCTCAGTAATTGCAGTAAAAGGCAGGGGAGACGCAGTCGCGCCTGTCTGCACGTCCACCTTCCACAGCCAAACCACACACCCGGCCACATTTACGCTTCCCCAATGATCAGTTTAATATCGCACAAAATATTGATAATCAGAATTTGAAAAGCATCACTTCAATGTAGATTTGTCTAACAAAGTAGTTCAATGGCAAAATTCTCATTAGCGGTTTAACAATATAGGTTTGCGTGGTTATGAAGCAGTGGTAGGAATTGTTTTTTTCCTTTTTCCCTCTGGCACCATGACATAAATGTATATGTCACTCCTTTAAGTTCGACCGGGGTTTTGTGAACTGCATGAGCATAAAGCTAAAGAAAAAGATGCATTGTATATGGGTTCGTGAGGTCCGCCCCCGACGACTCACGCAGCTCTCGTCTGACAACGAAGTCAGACGGTAGACAGACGCAGTCAATCCGAACGAGCCTAACGTCTATGTACGCAACTAGGAGCGCTCGTCTATCCTAACCGAAAGCAGTTTATACAGACTGGAAGCAATGTGTGACTTTAAAAAGTTAAATGAAGCAACGATTGCTAAAATATTAATCGATCATTTTTTCTAATCGAATAATTTGAATAATTCGATTATTACTATTTTGCCCCTACAAAAACTTTAAGCTTACTTTTACTTGTAGAAAGTACACTTCTAAGCCTGATAATAGCTGGGAAAGGCTCCAGCAACCCCTGCAACCCTGAACTGGATAAGTGGTATAGAGTATGACTGACTGATACTTTTAAGTATACTAAAGTACACTTTTAAGTAGAATAAAAGTAATATACAGGTGCTGGTCAACGAATTGGAATAATTTGAAATAGTGCAATCATTAAATTCTTCGAATGCATTTTTTGTGCAGAAAGCAAATCAGGTGTTCACCGCACCTGTCCTACTCGTTAGACTAATCACAGAACTCGTTTCCTGTAAAAAATTTGCTCAGCTAAGCTTTCCAAAAAGCCCATTTAGGCCATTTAACTGTGACACTGTTGTTTTATTGAATTAGAATAATGGAGAAACCGTTTCATTGAATCAGAATAATTTTTATTATTCTGATCATCACTTTCTCAGTATTTTGTGGCTGCCCCCTTGGCTCGTATGACTGCCTGAAGTCTCCGCGGCATCATTTTGACCAGCTTGTCGCAAGTTTCCGCACTCACAGCTTCCCAGGCAGTGGCAATGTTCTGCTTCAGTTGGTCCAGCGTAGTAGGCTTTCTGTCGTGAATTTTCCACTTGACGATGGCCCAAAGGTTTTCTATGACATTGAGGTCAGGCGAGTTGGCCGGCCATGCCAAAACTTCAAGCTGTTTTGTAGTGAACCAATCTTTGGTCGACTTTGGCGCATGAGCCGGTGCAAGATCCTGTTGAAATATGAAGTCTTCTTCGCCGAACTGTTCCTCAACAGTCAGAATCAGGAACGTTTCCAGGACATCTTGATATACGGCAGCATTGACAGTCTTCTTGAGGAAGCAGAGTTTCCCTACACCTCGAGCGGACATGCATCCCCAGACCATAACGCTCTGGGGAAACTTGACGGATCTTTTCACGCACTCGTGGTTCTAGGTTTCGCCACCACGACGTCAGACACGAGGACCTTGGTCACCGAAGGAGATGCAGAAGCGTGATTCATCACTGAAGACCACTTTCTGCCAGTCTTCAGCAGTCCACTCGCCGGGTTCTTTGGCCCACTTCAGCCGTTTCTCCATTTGTTTCTTGTTCAGCATATATAAGCTGTGAGTGCGGAAACTTGCGACAAGCTGGTCAAATCGATGCCGCGGAGACTTCAGGCAGTCATACGAGCCAAGGGGGCAGCCACAAAATACTGAGAAAGTGATGATTCTAATCATAATAAAATTATTCTGATTCAATGAAACGGTTTCTCCATTATTCTAATCCAATAAAACAACAGTGTCACAGTTAAATGGCCTAAATGGGCCTTTTGGAAAGCTCAGCTGAGCAAATTTTTTACAGGTAACGAGTTCTGTGATTAGTCTAACGAGTAGGACAAGTGCGGTGAACACCTGATTTGCTTTCTGCACAAAAAATGCATTCGAAGAATTTATTGATTGCACTATTTCAAATTATTCTAATTCGTTGACCAGCACCTGTATATAATATCAACTGGAGGTTTTCAGAGTGTGAGCGAGCAGGCGCCTAAATCTTACAAGACAGGATTTAAAAACGTGATAGATTGTACATCTTGCAGTATGCCACAAAGAAACCAGTATGTGTGAATATGTACTATGAATGTACTACTATTAAAGCAAATCGTTCAAAAGTTTATACATAAGTATAGGCTAAATATAATTAAACTGTTAGTATATATTTAATAGTAAATGGAAATTAAACTTTAAGTATATTTCTGATAAGTACATAAACAGTAAACTGAAAGTATCCTGTCTTATTTAGAGTTTAAAATTAGTACATTTCAAGCATACTTGCATAGACTACTTTTTGGTAAGGGGTGGTACAACCAGAACATGAAGCCATGACCTAATTAACCTAAAGAAACAAAGTGCTGTTGGTCTTTACACCATTTACAATGAGTTTTTTCTATTTAAAGATGCTCTACAGTGCTTTTTGTAGTTTACTATGCGGCCCTATCAACGGCTAAACTGGCATCCATCTTCATCCTACCTGTACTGTGAGCCCACTCCGGCCAGTAAAAGAAAGTCTGGTCTTATCTCTTGTTCTGTTCCTTCTTCTTTTTTTTTTTCCTCTCTTCCCCCAATCATGTTTTCTTGCATTTCTTTGCTGAATCCGCCATGATGCACGTTCAAAACACCTGGTATGTTTATATCTTATATCTATTGCTAGCACGTGACACCAGTGTTGGGCAGTAGCGCCGCTACTAGTTTAACTACATTTCTCAGTAGCGTGTTTGTAACGTCCCTGTTTTCTACATCAAATAGCTTTTCAGTAGTGAAGCTACTCTCGTGGCCAAGTACCGGGGTAGTGTCCTCAGAAGCTACATTTTCCCAGCTATTTCTAGACCTTAAAAGCATCGCTCCTGTGTTTACTCCCGATGCAGACGTCGCAGGAGCCTTTTAACTTTGCATATCATCCTGGTTCCTGCCCTAGACTGTGTATAAAAAACAGATAACCGCGAGAATTGTTTGATGAGGCCAAGATAGCAAGCGTGCAACTAGAGAGGGAGGAGGTAGAGGCAGAGACGTCTTCGCCTTGTGAATCCACATGGCCATATCACATCAAGATCTTCAAGACCTGACAGAGCAGTTATACATTCTGTTGTTTATTGTGCAACCCCACGAGGAAGCCCCTGTCAACGTCCAAGACGTCCACCACAAATTTAAGGACACATTCAGGTATTTGCTGAAGTTAACACAATCAGCTAAGCTAGTCATCACAACTCAGCCAGCAAACATCAACAGCTAACATAGCACTAGCCAAAAACGTCCTTTAAAATCAAAATAATGACGTGTGTGTGTGCGCACGCCCGTTCTAAATGCTTATGTGTATGACAAGAATGGCAGGAAAGGTTAGGAGAAACAGAGCAGTTTAAAGGTATAGTCCGAAGTTCCCCCCGTAAAAAATAAACGTTAGACTTGAGCAAGTGAAATCCATCTCAAACCCCGCCTTTGGGCCTCTACTCCCGTGCCGTGGTGCGCTTGAACGCAACTCTCTCTCCCCCTGCCTGTAATTCGCTCTTTTGTATTGTTTTGGTCTGGTTGGGAGGTTTCTGGGTGGAGATTTCTGTTTATATCGGCAGCCAATGACAGAGCTAAGAGCATGACGCTGTGTGGAAATAAGCTCATGATTGGAGCAGAGGCCAGTCACTTTAACTCTCGAAGGAAAAAAAAAGAAGAAAGAAAACACCGCGTATGCACCGAAGAAAAGGTAAGAGCTTCAGATAATGCAGTTTTGAAAACCAGGTTAATAATAGTTTGGCTTGCACCCGCTTCTGAGCTCTGAAGGAGAAGCTTGAAGTTGAATAGGCTAGCTAGAACGAGGCGGCCATTAGCCTGAGAGGGAGGAGCGCTAAGTTTGAATACTGTTGTTTGCAAACAGAAACGCTGGAGGGACTTTGGACTCTACCTTTAACTTTACTTTTTGCAGGTTTTCTTTTTTTCTCTCCAAAACAAAACTGTGGTCAGTTTAAATAGATAACTGATATTTCTGTGGATGGCAATTGTACAAAATGGGGCTAATAAATATTCTACTAAGCAGACAGCTTCATAGCAAGACTACATAATCCAAGACTAAATAAACATGTTACTTTAACCACTTTAAATTAATCAAAACAAAAAGCAATGAGGTAGATCAAAAATTTTATTAAAACTAAAGACTGATTTACAATGATCAGACTGACTCACTGACAGTTGTTGTATTAGTTGAGACATTTTGATAATCATGGTTGTATGATGCATGATTATCCAAACATTTTAGAATCAAGTGTTCATTTATACCTGAATAGTTAAGTTACATTTGAAATGTTAAGTTACAAATGAGAAGTTTTGTTTTTCCTTTAAAGAGACTCCATTCAACTGAAGTAGTTGCCCTGGAAGACAGTCACACACACAACTTGTTTCTTTTTGTTTTGTTTTTAGTGGGGGCAAGGGGATTACGGTATGTATAGTAAGTATTAGTTTTGTTGAGGTAGAAGACTTTGATAAACTGACAGATCAAACGGATCAGAGATCAGTTTCATTGATCACTAGGAAATGTAGCAATGTGACTTGGAATGAAGTAAGTTGGATGTTGAAAAAAAAAAAAAAAGTTTTAATGTAGTTAAGCTACTTTTGTTATTTTATTGTAGGTTAGCTTGCTACATTTCTCTGGTGTGTAGCTTCAGTGTAGTGAAGCTTCATTTAATGTAGAATAACTTGTAGCTTAGCTCACTACATTTTCTAAGTAGCTTGCCCAACACTGCGTGACACGGTGTGAAACCAGTAGTCTGTGGCAACGTGTTCAGTAAGTGCCTAGAGATGACTTTGTTGTGAGTTAGCACTATACAAATAAAGCTGAATCAAACTGACTTGAATTGACCTACAGGCTAATCTTTGTTAAATGTTATCAATACTTGCGGGAAGCATCAATCCATTAATATTCACATAGAGTGTAACACATACAGACAGATGACCTGCTACCTTCGTAATAGTGTAGAAGCACCAGAACTGTGACCAGAAAAGAGTAACAGTGTTTCTTCCTTGACCACTCAATCAGTCTGGGCATGAATAATGCTAAAATCAGGCAGAAAGACGGTGGACAAACAGAAAATTCACTGAGCTATAGTCACAAAAGAAGGGGGGAAAGGGGGGGGAAAGCGTTTCTATGAAATCTCATAATTGCGCCGCAGGGAATTTTAATCAATTAGAACCGCAGAGCTAATTAAAGGCGGCATTGTGTTTACTGACTCAGAGCAGCGAGCTCGGGGGAGGAAACACAGAAAACACACACATACACACACCTCCTGGTGACTCAGTTACACCCGGCACATGCACTTGTATTAAGTTTCAATCATAGCTCATAGCATTTCACGTTTTTTTAAAACTTTATTTTGCCTCCGTTTCTATTCTTAATACAACCAGAAGCTTTAAAAAATATGTCTAAAATCATCTTCCGGCCGCCGGAGGTCACATCTATTCATGAAAACAAAGCCCAGTCACACTTTATCTGTCAATGCTGAGCTGAGGCAGTTGACCCTCTCTAGCAGCCGGGTGCTGAATGTCTAATGGTGTCTGACAGTGTCCAAATGGACTCCCATACAGTTCAGAGAAGGTCATTTACATCATTTAGCGCTTCTGATGAGATGAATAATAAATGAATTACTGCCGTGATGATGAGAGCAGGAAGGAAAAAGGAGAGTTGATTGAGACAGGAAGTTCTGCTGCTGAAGTATATTAAGGCGATGCAAACAGGTGCCATGTTTACCGCACATGCTCACCGAGGACGCCTCTTTTCCAGCGGCAACATTTTCCTGACATCCTCAAGAGTGAAGGTAATTTCATTATCTGGCGTCCAAACTTTTACATGCTTGACTAGTAGACGAGAGAAAGGAAATCAATAGACACCATTACCATGGTTCTCACTTAGGGTGTAATAGATATGCTGTGCATGTGTTGCAGTGCGCTGCAGTGTAAAGCAAACCTCATTTACTGTTGACTAATGATGATTTAAGAACCTACTGTTTGTCTTTTTTCCTTTTTTTATTTTTTGAGCAGCTGTCAGGAGTTGATTACATCTTCACATTGTGGAGGTAGTCCTCGCTGCGGTATAGCAGCATCGTCTTACGTTTCACGCCTGTCTCCTCCACCCTGGCTAAGGGATGGGGGCCAGAGCGTGACCCTGTGACCCTGCAGGATGACAGGAGGGAGGAGGATGAGGTGATGAGGGAGGAAGTGGAGGAGTCAAATGGGTCATTGGAGGGGATCGCATCAAATCAGGCCACCAGACTCCTCCATCTGCTATCAGACCTGCGTCAGTCTGCTTCTTAATTAAAATAAATTGCTCAAAATGAACCGCAGGCCTCCTTAACTCTGTCACCATCATTTCACAGGCATGCAAAGGTGGAATAAGGAATCAGAACCAAGTCAGAAAGCTCTTCATCATTATCTATCCACATGCTCTAATCCATCTTAAAGTACAACTTTTGTGGGGGGTTTTATTCTTCAACAGGCCCATCTTTTTCTTGCAAGGTCCTATGAAAAGACTATAAGAAAAGAACGATTTCTTTATTCAAAAAAGTTAAACAATTAAAAAGCCTCAAGACGAAAAGGCTGTATTATCTTCAGTTCAGCCTTATTCTTATCCCTTCATTTCACAACAAAGAAATCTCAAGCAGCTTCTAAAGATACAGTCCAATTCATCCAGACAAATCCATTACATGATCACCATTACCTCAGTTTCTAATAACTGTTTTCATATAAGCCAGTTCATGAAAAACTATTCATTGCATCAAAGGAAACCAACGGATGGCATTGAACCTTTTCTTTGATTCAACCCCCAGCTTGCGAAGATGCGGGGGGGGGGGGGGGCAGGCGACAGTGGAGAGGAGAAACTCCCTTTCACTGGAAGGACAACCAGCAAAGGTGGCTGTCTGCCTCCACCATTAAAGGGTGGAGAGGATGGGAAAGAGAGGCCAAAAGTGCCATAACTCAAAGCCAGGGAGACCCGCTGAGAGGAAAAAGATTAAAAATAGTTTAATGACATCAATAGAATCATCATTTATTTCTATCAATGAAGAATAAAGAGCATAGAGAGAAAAGTAGTGCTCAGCACATCATGAGACATCTCACCGACAGTCTAAAGGCTCATTCATGCTCCCTTTACATATGTAAATAGATACATCCATGTAAAGGATTATTAAAAAAAATGACAGCTGACATACTCCCATGCATACTACAGTATACGTTGGTATGGTTGTTTGACAATAATTCCACTAGGGGGCAGTGCAGAGTTTAGAGTTCACCTCTGAGTTCCAACATTAGTTTCAGATAATGAACAAATTTAGTAATTTATGCATACGTCACTCGCACATTCTCATAGCTGGTCGTGGCGATCTGCAGTCTGGCTGTCCAATGAAATATCAAGTGAATTTAATGAAATGCTGGTGATGCTGGACCTTACTGCGGAATAGGGATGTAACGATATGAAAATTTAATATCACGGTTACTGTGACCAAAATGATCACGGTTATCATTTATACCCCCTAGCATCTTTAAAGATATCCAAAATGGGTCTAAATGTCTACTTTGTCTATTTTAAAGGGGGGAAATCTCAAGAGAACTGTCCATGGCCTTTGTTGCCTTCCTCCATGGTTTCATAAATTAAACAGTGCAAACTGCAACTGCTGCTGCTTTTCCAGCCAATGAGCAGCATCACTGGGAATTTTTCAAAGTGCAGTAATAAGTCACGGTTTTAATAATATTTAAAATTTGAAACAATATTACTATTTGTTGGTAATTTTATCAAGGTTAACCAATTTACCAGTAATTGTTACATCCCTACTGCCGAATTTGACACGGTGGGCTCAGCAGGTCGGCCTTCAGGGAGCCGTGCTGCAGTCAGGTCATACCTGATAGACAGAACCTTCCCCATGATAATCAACGATCTTGCCCACTTTCCAGCTCCATAGCCCTCTGGTGTACCACAGGGTTCCACCCCAAGCCCTGTTTTATTCTCCCTGTACATCTATTATATCCCGTCATAATGTCTCATCTCCATCTGTGCGCAGGTGATCTTCAAATCTATCTGCTGGTTGCTCAGAACTTCCCAGACACACAATCCATCCAGACATGTCAGCATGACATCAAACAGTGGCTGTCACAAAACTTCCTCTGTCTGAATGAGTCAAAGACTGAATTCATCCTTGTTGGTGCCTCCAGCTCAACAAGCTGAGCTCCAGATCTTACAACTCTGACCACCCACCTCAATCACGCTGTCAGGAATCTTGGAGTGACTCTGGACAATAATCTCAAACAGGATAAACAAATAAACTGTTATCAGAGCAAGTTTTTTTCCAGCTTTGCCTACTTGCCAAAGTCAAACCCTTCCACAGCTGTAAAGACCTTAAAAAAACCCATCCACGCCTCCATTAGTTCTCTCTTGGACTACTGCAATGCCCTCTACATCGGAGTGACCCAAGCCTCTTTGCACTGTCTACAACAGGTGCAGGGTGTAGCTGCCCAACTCCTCACCAACACCTGGAAACACGGCCACATCACTCCTGTTCTGTACTCTCTCCACTGGTTGCTGGTCCACTTCAGAATTCAGTTAAAACTTCAACTGTTTGTCTTCTGTTTCATCCACGGCCTTGCACCTCCTGACCTGAGTAACATGCCCACCCCTCACCATCCCAGCAGAGCCCTCAACTCCACCAAAAAACACCTGCTGGTGGTCCCTTGGTCCATGTACATACAGTACAGTGGTGTGACCGGGGCTTTGCAGTGGCGGGGCCAAAATTATGGATCTCGCTTCCCCTGGAGTTACGCTCTATCATGGACCTTTCCCTGCTAAAGTCCAGGCTGAAATGCCATCTGTTCAGATTGGCCTTTGACACCTAAGAGTGGTGTCACACTGTGGAATGTACTGATCTGCAGTTTTATACATGTTTTTTGTATATGTTTTAAAGTGCATTCACACTGTGGCTGTTTGGTCTGTTGCAAGGTACGCAATGAGGGCCCCAGCAGGATTCAGTCCCACAGACTCCCGGGTGAGAGTCAAGCACGCTTACCAGTCAGCCAAAGTGATATCCCTGTGGGGCCAAGTAGCTTGGGCGCATGATCAATCACATGCATAGTGACAGGACTCCACATTGTCACAGGTCCACTTTAAATGGAACCATGATCCGATTCCACAGTTAGTCTGCTTCGTTTGATGCAGTGTGAACACCAACTGCATCCTGGTGCACACCAAAGAAGTGGACTCTGGTCTGCCTGAAAGCAGGGGGTCTTGCTTCACTTGCAAACAGACTATCAGACTATATAGCACATAGACATCCAGCGCACTTAATAGAGGTGACGTTTATTGATTGCAATCAAGCATCAAGAAGAGGGGTATATTATTGTTTGGGTTGGAGGAAAAACAAAGTAAACAGTGCATGTTCAAAGAAGCTGAGGTCAAAACAACAACAAAAAACAACTAGAAAATGTGAAGACAGAGATGGAGCAGCCTAATAATAAGCAGAAAGATTTCCACTTTAATCGTGGAGTCCGGTTTTATTCTTCTTCCTGCTTTTTCATCAGTGGTCGTATTGGGGAGCGTCGCCCTCTAACAAGTAGTCGCTTAAACTATGGTGGCTTAACCTGGCGGTTTCATCTGTCGGAGCAATGAAAGGTGTGAACTTTTTCAAAAATCCCCGCCCAACCTCTGTTCTTCATTTTTCTTTTTTTTTTGTCTTGCTATTATTATTGGCGAAGAATCTCACTTCATGAGCGAGGGGGAGAGATGTTTTATTTTCTTCTTCATCCCACAACCCACCTGCTGTTTGTTGTTTAGTTTTGATTTTTTTGGGTGGGTTGGGCTGGTATATCGTTTGTTGTATTTTTTTTTTTAAATAACACCGATCCATTACTTCCTACCTCCCCCACCCCCTTCCCTCCACTTCCCGTCATGCGATTGTTTCCTCCGGATTCCTTTCGAAAAATTTTTAATAATTCCCCCCCCGGAAGTCCCTCCCGCGCCGCGCAACCCCGCGCGCGGAAGGCCCCGCAGGGAAGACCCCCCCCGGACTGACTTTCTCGTTGAGTCGGACTGTGTTTTTTGTGTTGGCGCTCTCAGTACCCGAGGCCGCGGCCCCTCTCTCCCCCGCCCGCTCCTCCCTCCCCCCCTCCCCCCCCTTCGTCCGAGTCGACCGGACAACAAACCCCAGACCCTTGCCCGGGCCGCGGAGGCCACGGACAAGCTAAAGCTACGTTTAGCTACTAGGCACACCAATTTTACCGCAAGCAGAGGTAGGCCGAGGTGTGGGAGAGCTGTGGACTGCGCGGTGGTGAAGGGGGGAGTGATATTAGTGGCTGTTGCATGGGGTTATACCCATTTGTTCCATGAATAAGAGAATATTAAATAGAAATTATTTGCATTTTATCTGATGCCACTTGCCAGAATCCAATGGAAATGTTTACCATGAACTGTAGAGTTTTTACGGTAGGGTAGAATTTTACAGAGCTCTGACTTCTCTCGAGCCTCGATTTTCCCCCTGGGCCCCCCCCCCCACCGGTCCCGTTTCTTTCTGGTCGTTGGTCTGACTGGGATCTGGGTTTTGTTGTGGAGGACTGCCCCATGCCAAAGAACAAGGGAGGATTCGTCTTGTAAAAAAGAAAAAAAAACGAATTTAATCGATGGCAGGGGGGCGCCAGTGGCTGCAGCTGCGCTGGGAAAGGATTAGCAACATGCAGAGGGTGTTCCTTCCCTTTGTCCATTGGTCAAACCATCTCCTTTTTAAAGGAATAGGAATTCGCCTACCCCCCCCCCCCCCCCCCGGCGGGAACTTTTGAAACGTGGCTTTGTGGATTGTGGAAATGCCCGAAGGCTTTTTCCTTTTGTGCATTTTTCAACCCCACGAGGAGAACTCGCCTCTATCACCCCCCACATATCCACACACCAACCCATTTAAGGAACCCTAACTCCCTTCCCACCCACACAAATTAAAGAAAACCCAAAAAAATCACTCGTTAGAATAATCTAATCACCCCCCCCCCCGGAGGCGGACCCCCCCCTCCCCCACCCACCCACCACCTGGCTAAGAGCCCCCCCAACCCCCCCCTGCCCCATCGCTCCCCCCACCCCGTGAGTTTTTTTACCCCCCCGACATCACGCAAAGAGTGTTCCCCAGCGGGTTTTATTTTGAAAAAGGTTGCGGTCCCCACCCCTTGAGAGCATAAAGAGAGCATCCTTATAAGCACCAAACCCCCACCCACCCCCCCCCAAACCAAACACCACACAACCACAAAAACCTAAACCCCCATTTAGAACCCCAAAAAACCCCAAATTTTCCCCCCCCCCCAAATAGTCTTAAAGATAAATAAGTTTCCGCCTCTAAAAACCAACCTGAGTGCTGCATCTACAAGAGAGGGACCTGATAACTATGTTTGGGCTCTGCCTCCATTTTATGAGAAAGTAGGGGGAAAAAAGTAAACCTTGACCCAGAGTTCTTCAAGATATCATGCAGATTGATGTGAGAATTATGTGAGAATTTAGTGCTTTCTTGCATCGTCTTTGGTTTTATCACAGGTTGAATTCTTTAAGAGTTGGACCTATTTAACAAAAAGCCAGAGAGGGTTTTTGCTCTGGGGTAAAGTGGGTATGCGCCCAGGGCGCAATCTGCATCAGGTCACATGAGCACAAGGAGGGAAAAAAATCCATCAGTTACCCCAACTGATTTTCCAGTCTACTCATTCTCAGTTAATTTTACCGGAGTGTATGTATGCGCCCACATCAGTGTGCTCATATACTGAGGTTTTGTTGGAAGAAAACAGCAGGAGGTAGGCGGGGGAATCTCGTTCACTGTCTGTCGCAGGCAACACAGAGACGGACAACCATTCTCACTCACTTTCACTCCCAGGGACAATTTAGGGTGACCAATTACCCTAACATGCCTTTGGACAGTGGGAGGAAGCCGGAGTACCCGCAGAGAACCCACTCATACATGGGGAGAACATGCAAACTCCACACAGGAAGGCCACGGTTGGAATTGTTCGAACCCCTCCCCAGCCGGGGCTCGAACTAGCGACCTTCTTACTGTGAGGCTGCAGTGCTAACCACCACGCTGCCTCGTTTTAACATGTTCGGCAAGGTACGCAACAGAGGGCCCAGGCGGGATTCAATCCCCAGACTCCTGGGTGAGAGTCAAGCGCGCTGACCATTCAGCCAAAGGGACAATCCCTGTGGCCAAGTAGCCAGGGCGCATGATCAATCAGAGGCATAGTGACAGGACCACACACTGTCACACATGCATACATCTTAAAATTAAATAGGCACTCTTATACTGTATGTTCATTGTAGTCTATTAGTTTACTATAACACCTTTTTTGTTTGGTTTTCTTTTTCTTTTTTATTTTTTGTTCAACCCTCAGCTCATCTTTAAATTTGCCTTCAGTCCGGGCAAGCCCAGGTTGTCCTTATAGGCTGAAAGCGCCCCTGACACCATTTTTTCTATAAGTAAAAATGATGTTCCAGCCAGCTTTGACTTGCAGGTAAACGCCTGAAAATGCCTATAAATGATCATGAGACTTGCATTTGTGTGTAAACAGACACAGACTGTGGTGAAACAGATGAGGAAAAATAAACAGAATGCCAAAAGAATTTTAAAGTAAGCATAAACATGACCATACAGTAAATACTCACATAGTGAGATTAAAATAATACAAAAGCAGCTTTATGTGTAAATGGGCAACTAATTACTCCCGAACTTGGACAGCAGCCTGCAGTCTGGTCCCACGAGCACATCAGGACCAACATGGTGTAGAGGTTAAAAAGGGAAGTGGTACACTGTAGAGTAAATTTTCATCTCTCTTTACTGAACTTTCTTCAGTTTGTAAAGCAGATTACATCCTGCTGCAAGCACAGACAGCATCATTTCATGATACAGGAGAAGTGTGCATCTGATGAAATAAACCTCAAGGTGCCTGATAGATGGTCTACCGGGAAAAACCTTGATTTCCTAATAAAACTAATCCTTATAATGAAATAACACTGTAGTGGATTTTTAATTTTATGTAAGACATTCAGCAGGTGGAACTGGGAGTCACTGGTGACTTTGACATCTATAAGTATTTTACCTGACCACTCACAAACATCCATGTTCCCCCTCCTGTCACATCTGTGTTGTGTTTTTTTTGTTTGTTTGTTTTTTTTTTTTGTCTGTAGAGCATCTTTGAGCTACCTTGAAAAGCACCATATAAATCTGATTTATTATTGTTATTATTATTATTTTTATTATTATTATTATTATTATCTTAGCACCTATGGGGGATGGCTCTGACGTGTGCAATGTGTTGTACTGGTGTCGTTACGAAGAGCAGCAAAAGAATTAAATCTGATATTAACTGTGACTTCTCCTCGAACAAATGAATAAATGAAAAGTAAAATTGTTTCCTGAGGGAAATTATGTTTGGACACAATCTGCACTATTTATATTAAAATAACAAAATGCTTTGTAAAATGCCAAAAATGAATTTAAAACTATCTGACAAAACATTGATTATTATTAAAGACCTGAAGGGCAGAAACAACAACAAACACTAATTTTGTTCCAGCATGTCAGCAGTTAAATGTTCATAGGCATGCTCCTTAGTGTTTGTAAGATTTAAGCTTCGTAAAAAGAACTTAAACAGTTAAATAAAATTGTTTGTAAAAACAGTTGGTGACTGATCCCTGTTTCTGCTCATTTCTTCTTCATGTCTTTTTATATCTAATGCTTTCCCCTCTCTCCTCTTTTTTTTTTTGTATTTATTTGTTTTCTCTCCCTCACCACCCCCCCTTTTTTTTCTTCATTATCAGAAAGAAGAAGTAGTGTATTATTATTTCAAGAAGTACTGGAGATGTGCATAATCCCAATTATTTTTAAGAAATGTTGTGTTGAGTCTTTTACAGTCCTGATGCTTTGCTGCCTGTCTTGGTCCACCTGTATGTTTCTCTCTTGCATGCTTCCCATTTTGTTTGTACTTGCTCAGAATTTTAAAAGATTTACAAAGAACAAACAAGATATTTTGCTACAGACTGCGTTAAAAAAATGACATTATTAACAATTTTATATAATTATCCAGAGCATGTTGTTGTGTAGTTGTTTGGAAGTACATAAGTTATATTATCTTTTTTTGTTTTAGACACCAGCATCATGACAAAATACTTGTGCACATCGTCTGCCACCTCGCGGCAGTTTGGCAGAAATAAAACAAAAAGAATTACACACAATTGTTTATGTGTTCACTGACAATTCTGACAGATGATCTGATCAATAAGAGCAGATTGGATGTTTCAGGAAGGGGCTTCAAGGGAGCAGAAGATTGAAAATGAAAGGGTTCCAAGAGGTGTTGAAGTAATTTACGATATGAGGAGGAAAAAAATGTTATTTTGGCACAAAACTGTTGTAAATCAAGTTGATTCCAGCTAAAGTCTCGCTGACTGTCATCAGCGTTTAAAGCTTCAGAATTACTCCTCCGTTTATAAATTTGCATCCAGGAGTCCAGAGAGTGCAGAGCTGCCCGGGGGGCCTGACTAAATACAGTGTTAACTCACAATTATATCTCCTTTAAGTTGCCTGTCCCTGTGCTGGTCTCCAGGACTCAAGGCTGCTGACAGTTTCGCCCTGCAGTCGAAATCAATACGAGTTCTTTAAGTATCATGTGCACACACACACTCAGCCCTGCAGTTAAAGGATAACCTTGAGACAGATCCCACTATGGGGCAGGAAAATAAATGGAAAGTGTGAGGAAAACAGTCTGTGTGTGAGTTTTGAAAAGACACAAAGGATGCAGAGAAAAGAAATAGTTTTCCCTCCTGGCCGACAGCTCAACAGGCTACAGAAAGTTTGTAATGGAAGACGGGTCGATGGTGACTGTGGAGAATCTTGCAGATACTAATGAAGCAGAGAGAATCTGATTGTAGAGGTACTGAAATACTATGCGAAGCGGTTAGAACTGTGCCTTATCCTCTGTAGCCTGAAGACCGCACTGGTCATGTGACCCAAATTTAAATTAAACCCAATGTTTAATTCAGTCATGCAGTTTATCTGCCCTTGAACCTAAAAGTAAACTAATTAAGTGCTAAATGTTTAATCAAGTTTCTACAAAGCATGAACATCAGGCTGTTAGCGGCTTACACAGCAGAATTAACAGCTGTGTGGCTGAGAAATCATCAACTTCGTCACCTGCTTCACTTTGCATCATCTTTAATGTCTGCTTGTGTATAAGCTGGAACATCTGGGAAGTTGTAAAGTTTAGAATATTAGCAGCATGAACCATCTCTTACTTTACAGATAACCAAACTATGGCCAGTTGCTAAAACTCAGTTCTTGCCACTTCAGAAAAGCATGAATCAGCTGATACTGGCACTACAACCAGAAAAGCTGGAAAAGGGTGGAGTGTCCTCTCCGGGTCGGGAGTGAGGTCCTGCCCCAGGTGGAGGAGTTCAAGTATCTTGGGGTCTTGTTCACCAGTGAGGGAAAAATGGAGCGGGAGATGGACAGACGGATCGGTGCGGCATCTGCAGTGATGCAGACGCTGCATCGGTCCGCCATGGTGAAGAAGGAGCTGAGCCAGAAGGCAAAGCTCTCGATTTACCGACCCATCTACGTTCCTACCCTCACCTATGGCAATGAGCTGTGGGTCATGACCAAAAGAACGAGATCGCGGGTACAAGCGGCTGAAATGAGTTTCCTCTGCAGGGTGGCCGGGCTCTCCCTAAGAGATAGGGTGAGGAGGCCGGTCATCCGGGAGGGGCTCAAAGTAGAGCCGCTGCTCCTCCGTATAGAGAGGAGCCAGATGAGGTGGCTCGGGCATCTGGTTAGGATGCCTCCTGGATGCCTCCCTAGTGAGGTGTTCCAGGCAAGTCTCAGAACTCGGGCCACTGGGACGAGGCCCTGGGGGAGACCCAGGACACGCTGGAGGGATTACGTCTCCTGGCTGGCCTGGGAACGCCTCGGGATCCCCCCAGATGAGCTGGCGGCTGTGGCCGGGGAGAGGGAAGTCTGGGCTTCCCTGCTTAGACAGCTGCTCCTGCGACCCGACCTCAGATAAGCGGCATGAAGTACGGGATGGTACGGTCCAGCCAGAAACTCATTACTTGAAGTCTAGCAAATCCAATCTCATGAATTTTAAGAGGAATCCAGCAACATCATGTGGCAAGTTTATGCATGAATAAACAAAACGTGCCAGTGCTGCAGATGAACTCGATTAAGGGTGCTTTTACACCAGGACAGTCCACTAGACTAGGTCCAATTGGGGACTCGACTTAGTTGGTGGGTGGGGGTGATCTGGACCGAGATCACATTCACGCTGCACTTCAGCCAAACGAGCCAGAGCCCCGTCACCTGAGCTGCCACTTCTTCCAAGCATGTCACGTATATTATATTACATCATGTCATATCATATTGACAAAGTTTGGGGTTTTTTTTTTGTTTGTTTGGGGGTTTTTTTTTTTACTTAAGTGCGGTACTGGTGCAGCATCACAGAGCCTCCGTTTCACAACTAATTTCTTTAAAACTGCAGTATTTCTGTGGGTACTTACTAGAAACTGGATGAATGTTTTCTCCATGTTTGACCACAAGCCATTTCTAAATAAGTCCAACACACACATTTAGCATTTTCAATGCTGAACGTTCATAATATAAACCATAATATTAAACCCACAATGCCAAGCTAGACTAAATGGAGAGTAGTGGTTGTAGTCCACTTCCTGCATTTGGTGCATTTCTGCGTTTGTAGGCGGACCAAGCCGGCTTGTTTGGTCTGAATCAGAGTTAGTTTGTGCATTCACGATACCCCAAACAAAGCTTTCTGAGCAAACGGACCCTAATTCGAATCAAAAAGGCTCCATGAATGTCCCCTAGAAATCAAGAGGCCTTGATTATCCAAAAAGTCCTAAATCTGAACTCAGGTGTTTTGACAAATGAATATTTTCTGTTTCCCACCCATCATCAACCCTCAAGTCTCAGAATTGCACTTGTCAGGGTCGGCAGTTGCTGGTGTTGGTCCACTGGGGCCTGGGCCTCGAGACTGCGGGGGGCTTGGGCTGGAGCCGCCCCCTGGGGGAGATGCATGTCCATCCCTTTGGGACCCGGGCCCTCAGCAGCCACCCAGAGGCTGCTGGGGGCCCGGGTCTCGGGCTGTGCGGGCTTCCTCCTCCTTGCAGAGACAAGGTTTCACCTGCATGACTGTATCACCATAGAGCCCCCTTTATTCTGCATGATGACACTGTGACGCCGCTTCCCGTTGCTCTGACTAGGTTTTACCTCTTCTGCGTAGATCTGTGTGTGTATATCAGCCACCAGGTCCACCTGTAGGGGATTGTTAGTTTTGTTTTCCAGCAAAGGCCTTGGAATGTTGTTTAGGGGTTTCTGTATAGAAGCAACAGTTGACTGTGTAACTATATCCATGTTTTTTTTTCTTTTTTTTCTCTCTCTCTTTTTTTTCTTCACTCCTTTCTCTATGTTCCACTTTCTATCATTTCTTCTTTTAACTTTCTTTTCCCTCATGTCAAACCCAGCAATATGATGTAAAATGCTGTTATAAACATATGCTTAATTAAAGAAATAAAATGAATAAACAGGATATCAAGAGGCAGAGCAAATCTGTTCAACACAATAAGGCAGCCAGATCATCATTCTGCTTCAATTTCAATTCAACTTTATTTGTATTGCGTCAATTCATGACAATGTCACCTCGGGGCGCTTAACAGAGAGAGAAATTCAAGTCAGATTCATAATAGCCTAGCTAAGAAAGCCAACAGATTCGATCGAATCTTGACTTGACCCGGTCCTATCCCCCATCCTGAGCAAGCATTGAGTGGTGGCAACAGTAGGGAAGGAAAACACCCTTTTAAAGAGGGGGTTTCATGTCATTATTAGGCACATAATTTCCTTTTATGGCACAACCAAATAACTGTGTTACTGTCAGTAGTTTTGAAAATACAGCATACATAAAAAACAACCTAAAGAAATGTGACATCCCTTCATGTCTGTATATGATGCCTTAAAAAATTCACCACTGTCCCTTTAAGATGTCTCCTGATGTTTCTGACACACCCACTCCACTCATCACAACACTCTCATGCTCTGGTGGGGCGGAGCCGAGCAAGGGAGGGGGAGGTGCTTCGTGGTTTAGGAGGTGCTCTGTGGTAGCAGCCGCTCTGGCAGCCATGTTGGTTTCCACAGGAGATTCAGGGATTTCTCAAATAAGCGTGAATGAGTCAAAATACCCCCAAGGACATGTTTTATGGGGAGGGAATGACTTGATAACATAATGAAAAGCTAAAAAAAAGTCAGTTTTGCATGTTACCCCCCCTTTAACAGGGAGGAAAAACCTTCGGCAGAACCCGGCTCAGGTAGGGCAGCCATCTGCCTCGACCGGCTGGGTTGGAGTGGACAGACAGAGAGACCAACAAACACTGCAACGTTATCCAGCCAGACCTGCTGAGAGAGAAGAAACACAGTTAATGATGCAATACTGTCACAAGTTTCTACATGGAGAAGCAGAGATGAGTGGGCGGGCGGCTGTAGCTCAGGTGGAAGAGCAGTCGTCTTTCAACCGGAGGGTTGTGGGATCGATTCCAGGCTTCCCCAGACTACATGCCGAAGTGTCCTTGGGCAAGACACTGAACCCCAACCCGTCTCCCGATGTGCCTATCGGGGTATGAATGTGTGTGTGACTGGGTGAATGTGATATGTCGTGTAAAGCGCTTTGAGCGGTTAGTATGACTGGAAAAGCGCTATATAAGTACAGTCCATTTACCATGAGTGGGAAAGGAAGAGGCCAGTGCATCATGTACGTTCCTCAGCAGTCTAAACCTATGGCAGCTTAACTAAGGGATGGCTAACCATCCCTAACTATTAAAAAGGAGGGTTTGAAGCCTAATCTTAAAGGTAGAGAGGGTGTCTGCCTCCTGAACCCGAATTGGTAGGTGGTTCAATAGGGGGGCCTGATAGCCAAACACTCTGCCTCCCATTCTGCTCTTAGAGACCCTTGGAACTACCAGAAGATCTGCAGTTTGAGAGCAAAGTGCTCTCTAATATATAATGGAGCTTGGTCATGGAGAGCTTTATATGTGAGAAGAATTTTAAATTCTATCCTGGATTTAATGGGAAGCCAATGAAGAGAAGCTAGAACTTAAGAAATATGATCTCTCCTGCTGGTTCTAGTCAGAACCCTAGCTGCAGCATTTTGGATCAGCTGGAGACTTTTCAAGGCATATTTGGGGCAGCCCAATAATAAGGAATTACAGTAGTCCAATCTCGAAAAAACAGCATGGACTAACTTTTCTGCATTGTTCTGGGAGAGGATGTCCCTAATTTCAGCAATATTATGCTCGCCACAGTGCTGGACAGGACAAGTTAAATAAAAAGAAAAAAGAAGAATTGGAAGAGGTTGAACTTTTGGTGTCACGATGGTTGAATAGATGTTTAAGTGTTTAAGTAATGTCACTGTAACTGCATTAGAAATATAACCATTAGTATATGAAAAGGTAAATCAGATTAACAATCAGAGGTCCACTAACGGAGGTTATTCATTCATTTCCTAGTTGCATATTCTGCTCACTTGTGACCATCTGTTAGCTTATCACTGTCAAAAATGACATCACAACCATGTTACCCATAATGTGTCATTCTTAAAGGGGGCAGGTTCCTTATTTGTTTGCATACATTTTCAATCAAATATAATGTCAATAGATTTCAATTTGTGCTTAATTTCAGATATTTTTTATTAACTACACTAAGGGATGCATTTAATAAGGATCATTAATTGCATGGCAGCCCTAATTTATGCACAGTTATCATGGCTGTACAGATCTGGTTCACCAAAACCCACTATCAGTGAGTGACAAAAACAAAACTCCATGCAAGGGTTAATATCTATGCTCACACAAAAACAAATTTATTTGATTTGCCACATTGGGTTTTACTAAACATCTCTGAAAAACAAGTTTATAAAAAGGAGAAATAGAGAGAGAGAGAGAGAGAGAGAGAGAGAGAGAGACTTTGTGTATACTGAAAATGAGGGATATGGTCGCCCATGAAAGAGAGTCTTAATTGTTTCCTTGGAGACAGCAGAAACTGCCCATGAGCTCAGGCTCTGACATCCATGCTTTTCTAATTAACACAGTACCTGACATTCTGAGCCAGGAATAAAGAAAAACAGCAAAGGGAGGATTTTTCTCTTTCTAAAAAACAGGTCGACTCTAAGGCAGACAGAAACTTGCATCTTCAACTTCGTTATGCTTTTGCAATTTGTTGTTTGGAAAATATAGTCAATGGCCACTTCATTAGGACCACCTGTTCAATCCCTCGTGAACACACATATCTAATCAGTCAATCACATGGCAGAAACTCATTTAGTCATGAAGACATGGTGACTTGATGAAGCTCAACTGAGCCTCTGCATGAGGAAGAAAGGGGATTTAAGTGACTGAACTTGGCGTAGTTGTTGGTTTACAGAGAATGATCTGAAGAAGAGCTTGGGCATGTAGACGACAGGGTCATAGGTCAACAAAAACATTTTTTTCAAAGCAATTTTGCACCTCAGAACATTAATCTGAAATTGCTCCATGTAGTGTAAACTTTGCAGATTTCTTTTTTTTTTTTTAATTTTTTCTTCTTTTTAAAAACCTGCATCAATCTTTCCTTCTGAGAGACCCTGGTTTTCCAACGCGCATCTTAAGCTCTTACCTTTTCTTCGGTGCATCTGCCGTTTTTCTTTCTTTCTTTCTTTCTTTCTTTTTTTTTTTTACTGAGAGTTCGAGTGACTGGCGTCTGCTCCAATCATGAGCTTATTCCCACACAGCGACATGCTCTTAGCTCTGTCATTGGCTGGTGATATAAACAGAAATCTCCACCCAGAAACGTCCCATACACACCAAAACAAAATGAAACAGCGAATTGAAGGCAGGGGGAGAGAGAGTTGCATTCAAGCGCACCACGGCACGGGAGTAGAGGCCCAAGAGATGGATTTCACTTGCTTCAGACTCTACCTTTAAAGAACCGTAACGTACAGCTGAAATAAATGTGCAGCCTGCAGTGAAACAACAGTCAGAGATCCATCAGCGTTCACTAACTTGGTGTGATTCATGTGCAGCAGCATCACCGGTTTCTATGGATGTCTGTGATGCTGTTCATAGATAAAACTTCTCTGATTTTCATTTTCTGATCATTAAATTCTGTCAAATGACTTTAGTTTCATTGCAGGATTTTTATGGTGTAACTCAAAAAATTAACATTATAGATTCTGGAAAGACACTTAAACTACATTCACACCTCAGATAAATCTAACTTTTTTTCCTATAAGTTTCCTATATCTGCTTTTTCCTATCTGAACAGCAAAAATATAATTTTTCTAAATCAGACCCAGTCCACTTTCTGTATCATCCTAAATCAGATCCACATCTGATGTGTTCAGTGACCTCAGCCTGTGTGATTATGTCACATTTCATCTGACTTAAACATCATTGAAATGAGATGAACGTCACAATCTGCAGCGGAGGAGGTGGGATGCAGTAAAAATGTAAATAATGTTTAAAACGATGTACAACACCTGACTCCCGGTGGCGGTCATGTTTACATCATAATGAACAATCACAAAAAACAGATCTCCGCAAAGCAGAAATTGTGTGAGGACAAGCACCGTGAACATGGTTTTATCCCACATTTTAATGTTGGGGGCGGTAGGGGATATTGGGCAGGGGGGCATTGGCTCAAAAAAGGGTTGAGAAGCACTGGTCTATAATCTGGTGACCCCCTAAAATTATCCTGCAACCCACATGGACATCCCAACCCCCAGTTTGAAAACCACTGGCTTAGTGAACAAAAATGCTTTGATGTAGAGTGTAAAAGTCTAATAAACATCACAACAGAAGATGTGATCTGATTTTTACAGCTTTATACATATAAAGCTCTTTGGTTTTTCTGTCAAGGACAGTTATTTATGTATATTCCACGTTTCTTCAGGGCAGCTACTTCTGTTGTTCCATTACAGAAAGTAAAATAATGCAACTCTCACATTCAATATTCCAGCTCATGATCAGTGGCGCCTCTGGTCTCTCTTCTCTGTGCTTCCATGTGGCCATGGCAACATTTCAGTTCAGTATTGATTTTACCATTTGAACACTTTGCAGATCTTGTTATGCCTAATTATTGTCAAAGCAAAATGTCTTTCTCCAGCCACTGGACTGAGATATTGGTTTAGAACCACATTCGCTCCATTAAGAGTAGGCCTCAGCCTATTTGGGTCCCCAGTGAAACAACGTAACGGTACCATTAGAGGAGCTAGATTAGTCACACGTGCAGGCTCAGTTCATATGTGCTCAAGCTTAGCTATTCGTCCATGTTGAGAATGTGGTCAGAAAGAGAAAGAAATGGAAAATGTGATCTTAAAGGGATTTCAAAGAAAGTCTTGACTCTGGTTCAGAAGGGGAAAAGAGGCTTTTGCCTGTTATTCCCTTATATGGCTCGCCTATGTTAAGACAAGTGGACCTGGCAAGAGCACATGATTAAGAATGGGTATTCCGATTAAGTCGGGCTGTCGACATTCAGTAGTGGAGTTAGAGGAAACAAATAAGTCAACTCAAGATGGAGAGATGGAGAAACTTTATTAAGAACCGTGGAGATAGAAACATAATTAAATACATGGTGACAGGTCTCAGGAAGTAATTTAGCAAGGGATAGTGGCTCTGGAAAGCCTCTGCTGCTTCCCAGAGTTGACTCACTGAGGACAAAGAGCCAAACCTGCTTTCAATTTCAACATTTTAGAAATTATTTCTGATTCGTGCCAGTGTAGAGACCTGCTGCCGCATGCATGAATCATACAGGGTTGAACATCAAAGGTCAGTCAGCCTCAAAAATGACAATTTCCTAACAGTACTGAACAGCTGTCTTTTACGCAAGCCTGTGAATGTTAATGTTGACTCCTTATATGATTGTCAGGCTTTTATTAGAATACTTACTTGGGTCAAAAATTGGCTTGCCCTTGGTCTCTTGAAATCATTTCAGAACATGGACGTCATAAAGCTGTCTTTTCTGATCATTTCACTAATAAAACAGGGAATCTGTTCCTGTCTGTCGGTCCAACCACTCTACGTTTCTCAAATAGAGATTATCGGATCTTCTCCATGCTTGTTTTCTATATGGTTGAATATGTAAGGAAATGTAGGGTGAATTCTGAAGTCATCTGGATGAGCGGTTTTAATATTGTGTGTCTTTCATTATCTCGCAAGGTAGTTGGATTCCTGAAAGATTTGCAAGATGACTGTGGGAGAATCTATCCTGCCAGGCTTCGAACATTGAGCGGATGCGCCTGAATCATCAATCATGTAAGAACTAGATAGAGCTTCTTCATTAATAAAGGAACAAGGAGCAACAACGGAGGGCTCTCATGAATGAAAAGTTTGCTTTTTGGCTCTGGCTGGCTCAAATGAGAGATCTCTCAACCACTTGGCTCTGCTGATCTGACTGGTTTACATTAAACCAGGGTAGATGATCGTGACCAAGTACACATCAAAACATCCTCCAAGAAAAATCTGCATTGCACAAGAAAAGGAAAAGAGAAAATGCTCTGGCATTATAAAATAACTGCTGATCCCCAAGATTAAGATAGTAGTAAGTAGTGCAGATAATACATAAGCAATAATTTGAATAAAGCATTACTAAGGTGGATGGATGAAAGTTGTACATTATGTGACTGGTGTTTATATTTTTTTCCATATGTTTCAAGTAGGCCTCATGCCTCTGAAAACTGTATTTAAATGTATTTCCTAAAAAGTCATAATGCAGCCTTCAGCACGTATTCTATTGGTATGTTAAATTACATTGTCTCATTTATTTAAATCAAAATTGTAAATAATATACTATAGTTGGGTAACAGAATAAGAAAAGCTGCCAAACAACTTTAAAAAGTTGCATTTGAGAAGTTTTATGCTATAACAAAAAAAATCATAAGTGCTGATGACACGTTTTTGACATTTTTTGACATGTTTTATAGATCAAAACGTTCTTCATGATGATCTATGTAACAAAAACAGCTATAGATGAGTTATTAGAAAACATTGCTGCATTTCAGCACATCTGACCAGACTGTAGCCCTGTTTGCCAAAACCGGACGTGACGTCTGCCAGAGAACGTTCTCAGTTCATTTAACATTGAGGTCAATGGCTTCATAGCAGTTTTTAAGTTCCTTTTCCAGTATTACAAATAGTAAAAACTCAGCCTTAAAATTGTATTGCCAGTTAATGTTTAAAAGCTTGTAGGTACATCGTTAGTTTATTTCAGTTTCGTACAGATCCAGAATTTTATTTTAAGGAGGATAAAGCAGCAGGTCGGACTTACGGGTAGAAGAAGGTAGCAGTAGGAGGCCTCTGCACGTCTCTCCTGTCTACAGCATCTGTTTACTGGAGCTGTTGAGACTTCTAACACATAGAAGTGCAATCTCCTCTGGAATATTCTTTTTCAACCATTGTTGCCTCATCAGATCGGTCATACAGCTGCTGTATGGACAGACAGCTGCTGCTCGGTTATAACAAGATTTCTGCGGTCATCAGATCTCCTCCAGCTGCTTCCAAAAATGCATCCTTCCCTCCATCCTCCTCTTTATAAACGGGAACTATTTAAAACTTGACTGGAACCATGTAAGTTGTTATCTTCTCATTTTATAAAGGCTAATTATTTGCCGCGGCTAGCCGTTAGCCGCGAGCTAACTTGTTACCCTGTTAACCGCGAACTAACGTGGGGAACGAGTGCCTGTCCTCTGTCAGTTCCTTAACGGTTGTGGGTCCACTTGTGCTGTTCTGGGTCGCTCCTTACAGTTCTGAGTCCGCTCGGTGTGTCGGCACTGCAGGCTTTTAGCTGACCGGGTGGACTTGAAGCTGGGAGATAGACTGTAAGCAGCTGACTACAGTTCTACTCTGGTTTTAGCTTGTAAAATCTGATGTCCCCAAATTTCTCAGTATTATCACATTCTTCTGAACTGGTTGATGATCCCACCACACAAGCCAAATTTCATGTTTTCCACGCCTTTGATTATACATGTAAATCAATAAGCGGACCGCAACTCCTTAACTTGCTGACGTCACGTCACGGAGGCTAGGTTTGCTAGTAAAAAGCTATTAGCGCTTAGCCGTGCCTCGCTAACATCGGATATTTACGTAAATACACATCTGATTAACTTCTAACTGCACAGAACTACTTATTTTGTCTTGGTGTGTTGTTGTATGGAGAAGTCTCTTGAAGTTAAGGTCGTGCCATCAACACTTTAAGGTCAAATTTTAACATATTGCTAAAAGTATGAAATATAATATAAGAGTGATAAATGCGGTTTGGAGGGACCCCTCTGAAATTTTGTTAAAATAAATACCGTAAATCAGTGGTTCTCAAACCGTTTTTTGCAGGGCCCCCTTTTAAACACACTGCTGTATAAGTTAATAAGATATCTTCACTTAAAATTACAGATTTGATTTGTAATGACATCTTTTCGTGCGTAGTGGGTGCTGCTGTGGTTGCCATGGTGATAGCTGGTAATCACGTGATTTGCGGTGAGGAGAAAGTAGTCAGCTTCGCATCCGAATCACTGGCAGAATGAGGACACTAGATAGTCTGCTTTATAGTGCAGCCCTTTAAGGGGTTAGGGAGTAGGGTGGACATTCAGACACAGCCTTGGATTACATTGGACGAGCAGTATGGAGGAATGTTACCGGAATATTGCCGAGTTTTTGTGGACTTTTATGGACCTTTTTGGATCAGGCACCGGTGAACTCCATTATATGACAGTTGGGGGAAAATGAAAACCTGTCCGATCTCCGGCTGCATTTGAGATATTAAAAAAGTGCTCCAGAGTCTTGCTCACCATGAGGGTGAATACAAAATGAACGCACATCATTCTTTGGGTGTAATATTCCTTTAAAGGTGGCCAGAGAGTCATAGCTTATTTATCATAGGAGTAGGTGATACAAAATGCACAAGATTAAAAAAATAAACCTGGCTAGGGCTCACAATTCAGATTATTCATTATTATGTGGTCAAGCACTGACCCACAGATTATGACCATCTGAATGTATTCATCACCACATAATTAACAGCCATGATCTTTAAACATTTCTAGTGTGATTGGCTAAGGTGTCAGACAGCTTCTAGCATGACTTTTAGCTTTGTTAAATTTAAATGTAACCTTTAAAATATTTGCCATCTGTTGAAAGACTGATGCAGTCTTTACTTTCCCTGTATTTGCAATACTGCAAACATAAATGCATTAACTGAGCAAATATACAGTACATTTGTTTTTTTATATATATTTCATTCTAAAAATGTTCTTGTGTCAACTTCTAAAATATTTGTGGCCAGCGCAAATGATGAGCCATAGCATTATTAAGTTAAAAATGAAATATTTAGTTTTTTATGCACTATGTCTATGTCTGTTTAGATTTTTACTCATCTACAGTTTGGGTTCAGCAGGTCATACCCTTCGGACCAGATATTTGTTCCAATAAAAATTCTCAAGGTTGGATTTTTCAAATACAGCAGCAGATTTTTTTTACCTGTAATGTGGTCTTCATTTAATCATTAATAATGTTTTTCTAGTTGCTTGCACAGTAGATGAAATGCCGTCCACAGGCAAGGGAAATGAAAGCCGACTGGGAATTAAGTTAAATGACAATCAGAATGTCAAACTTGATCCCTGTTCGGCTCTCATCTCTAAGTGAACCCCTTCCTCTTTTTTTTTCAGTCTTCTTCTCAAGTCAGTAGTACAGCTGTGTCTCCTTTCCCCACAGGATCCATTCAGAGGCCTTGTTTTGATTTACTCACATGAAATATCACTCCATCTTTAAAGGCCTGGGGGTGGCGTTCCCCCTCTCTGACCTTTACCTGTCACTCAATAAAATGAACCCTTCTTTCATCAGAGGGACACAGAGGAAACGTTAATCCATCATTTGATGTGGCACATTTGCAATAAAACCATTAATTCTACCAAATGTAAAAACTTTTTTTTTTCATTTCTATTGATTATTTCTATTGATTTTTTAAAAATCACAATGTGATGTAAAGAAAAAAAAAAGTAATTCTACTTTGACCTAACCCTCCTGTGGTCTGAGGCACCCACCGGTCCACATCACCTCTGTTGAAATTTAACAAGAAAAGAGGGTTTCTTTGGACGAAATGTTCGTATACATCAGCCAGTATGGGGTTAGCTACAGAGGACTCACACTGCCAACTTAAAGCTAGGGTTGGCAATGTTGGAAAAACGGTTTGAGCAAGCGACAGCTGAAAAAGAACACCACCCGAAACCAATCCTTCAGAGCGCAGGGACGTGTGCGCCGATGTTTTAGGAGCAGGTTAACGATAACAGCTGAGTGGATAGCTTGCTAGCTTGATAGTAAACTGCTTTAAAAACGACGTTTTTAAAAGTTTTGATCTACTCACCTCCAACTCCTTCTGCGGTGTAAAAAGTCCACACTGCAAACGTCAATGCCTCTGGGACTTAGGGGCCATCCACACGGCGCCGAATTGCAGCAAAACCGTCAAAAAATTTAAGAAATCTGCCCTATCATCCTCACGAAACCAGGGATTAGCCTCCTGAAACCGGTCATCTCTGAAACCGGGTGCCAAGGTGGAAAGGTTTGAAACCTCGACAGGTTTGTGTTTCATGGGGACGGTGTAACCGCGCAAGGAAGGGGAGGGGAGGGGGGGTGACAACACGTGTTGGTCTCGTTCACAAAAACAATAAATTCATTGAAAAAACATTCACAACAGCAATGGCGTCGGTGAGCGACTGTTTTCAACTGTGTAGAAAACGTTAGCGTTTGCCTCGTAAATCCTCGGCCACCTCTACCTTTCTGCTCTTCCTTTGTTGATTTCCAGCGACACGCGGTGAGTCGTTATTTGTGCATGCGCTGTGTCTTGTTCTAGGTTTAAGTGTTACTTAATCATCATAGCGCCACCCCCAGCCTTGCATGATATGCTACAGCGGTTTCATGGGGATCGTGAAACCTTTCCCCGGATTTCTGCTATCGGTTTCACACCTAAACCGGCTTCAGCTCCGTGTGGACTAGGCCTGAATCCTTATCTGTTGTTTTGTTCTGTTTTTTTGGCGCAGCAGCAGTTAGCAGTCTGTTGGCTACATTTGTTTACAGTGAGCGGTGCACAGGAGGGTCACGTGGGGGACGGAGAGAGGGGAGGGACAGAGACGAGACATAAAAGCATCGATTGGTTCTTTCTATAAGTTGCAAATTACCAATTTCTGCCTTTCGGTGGTTGGTCAGAGTTTTTACAGAACTGCAGCTCTCACAGAGGTCTGACTTTTTTCCTTCCTTTTTATGAATACATGATGTATTGACTACTGTCAGGATGGAAGGACCATTTCACCCAGTATAACACAAAGTGTTTCTGAGCAGGATTACCAACTCTGGCTTTAAAAAATAACTACAGAATTTTAAATAGGAAAACAGTGGTTCAGGAAAGGATCTCTGAAGGTTACTTACAACCTTCAGCAAATGTTTCTGAAATGTTTAGAAAAGTTTTCATCTTAACGATCCAGACAATGTTCTCTAAACGTCACAGCCAACTTTACCAGAACCTTGTGATGGATGAAGCATTTCCCAGTTACTGCATCCCCACCAAACAGCAAAGGGTTATCCGTGACTGTGTGATATTCTAGCAACATTTGCCAAAGGTCCTGTACAATCTCTTGTTGAAAGTCAACTTCTGCTGGGGTGGTTCACTAGCTCGAAACCTCCACCTCTCTTCCAAGGCCACGCGCAGGAGACTCAGGCAGCTTGGCTACATAATCCTCCTGCACTTGGAGCTTGAGACTTGCTCAGTGTTTGACCAAGAAGCCAGGATCTGTCCCCAAGACATGCCTTGAAAGACCGCCCCCTCATTTACAGAATGAGACAGAAATCTATAGAGAAATGTTAAAAAAGAGACACAGAAAGAAATATGCTTAGAGAAATAAATGGTGAAAGAAAAAGCATGATCAGAAATATTGACAGCATAAATATGACTGAGTGCCAATAAATGAATAAATAAATAAGATGTCAGATGAAAATAAAATGCAGAAATAAACGATTTGGGGGATAAAACATATAAAAGGAAAAATACAAAAATAAATATAGGCATTGAAAATAAAGAAGAAAAAATTTAAAGCATCAAATGAAATAAATACACAAAACATAAAATTGTATGGAAAGTATATAAATAGGAGTATGAAAAAAGCTATATTAGAATATTTGAAAATAACAATAGAAATACACATTTATGCCACATTTGACAAGTTTATTTCTTTATTGAGCTGTTTTGATATTTCTGCATTTACATTTATTTTGGTCATTTTATTCCTTCATAGTCGTTAGGGGGCACCTCACTGAGAACATTTTTTAAAGTTCTGTTGTGACTCTGCAGATCATGCTTCCTTGGTTATTTAGCACTGCACTGAGAAACGGTCCCAGGATGTAGACACGTGACTGGTTGACACTTAAGCCTTGTCTCAAACCGCACTCTTGCCCGAGTGCACTGGAATTCAGTGCGTAGTGCGCACTGCGTACTTCGTCTGTCGTGCACACTATTGTTGCTAAATGCCGACCCAAACAGAGCACTGCACTTACAGGAAGTGACAGACTAGCATTGCTCGCTAACGTGAGCTAACTCTACTGAGCCGGTATAACCGCAGCCTCAAACACATGACCAGATCATAACTGTCATCAGAGAGTGAACAGCTTGGTAGCGTGCAACATCATACATTAGTAATTATGTCTAAATCATTTCATAAACATTACTTAAATCAGTTCAATACCGCCTCAGATGCAGCAGGGATCGCCACCGCTTTGTTCACCGCCATTATTCAGCTCTGAAAGCAGTTCAAAAGTCCCGCCTCTTCCTCTACATCAGTGAGATGGCGTTAGTTTAGTGCGAGTAGTGTGCTTCGTTTTGTACTTCATTTTTGGCCGTTATTAGGGCAGCATCCTGGTACTTTCAGTGCACTGAATTTTCACTTAAATGACAGCGTGAATGCACTACACACTCAAAAAGAGTGTTTAAAGAACTCAAGTGTGCGGATTGAGACAGACCCTATGACTATATCTACACGGAGAGTAGCCAATTTCGTTTTTAGAATGTTTTCCACAGGGAAGAAACCGTTTCAAGAGACGTAATCTCTAATCAAACAAACCCACTGAAAACACCATAATATACTGTATATTCCAGGCCTGTAGGTGGCACTGTAATTACAGCAGAGGCAGAGAAAAACATATTCTTTGTTTTAGTTGGGGGTTTTATCATGTTGGATATCTATGTAAACACAAAAACAAAACAAATGTACCACTTCGAGCTCCCCAAATGTCCCCAAATCTCTCATCCAATGAATTTTCACCTTCTGCAAACTCTGATTTAAAGCATTCGAGCCATTGGCCCACATCCACCGTGAGCCTAGCTTACAATTCCAGCAGCAAGTTTGATAATGTTGCATAATGCAGTGATGCAAACACTGAACTCTCACGTTATCCCGCTAGCAGCTGACGGCCGCCTGCTGCTGCTGACTGATGGGTCACCAGCGTGCAGAGGTACAGAGTGATAAAGAGCTCAGCTGAGTTTTAATTAATGGTGTCTATCCAAGGTCAGAGTCATCATGTCAGTGAGCTGTGGCCCCAGAACTGATTGATCACATTCTGCTCTCACACTCACGAATGCAGTCAGGTGACATGCATCGATCTCGGTCTGTGGCCTGTCCAACACTTAAGATACCGCATCGGCCAAACATATATCCTCTTACCGATCTTAGAATTCATCCATACATCCATCCATTACGCTACACACACATCTAATCATTCACCAGGTGGAGCAATGTGCTCCATCAAGCCTTCACATTATATAGCAGTCTAGTTTTATTCATAGGCTGATATAGTTTATAAATAGATGACAGAATTACAACATAAAGAGGATTAAAAGAGGAAAGCATTTTTACAACCCTCATATCTGCAGACAGGTCCCTCCAGAGTCCAGGACCTGATGATTAAATCTGAGCCTGGATCAAATGATCGGGAGGGAAGCACATCACAATGATTGCATGTTCTCACTTACAATCCATCACCCTGCAGTCAGTGACACTCCGTCATCACATTGCACAAGCTGACCGTCAGGGTAGTGATCCCTGAAAGCGCCTTTCATTAATCACAGGGAGACAACACACTGGGAGCCATACTGGACAAGAAATGGAAGATGCTAAAGGTCACTGTGGTGGGCAGCAGCAGCTCCGTCAGGTGGAATCAGTTGTTGCTGATTGTGAGATTAAGTGAAGCGGTAACTTCAGTCTGTTTGCAAGAGAATGAATTTTGTCATATGTCGCTATTCGTTAGTGGCTGAGGAGAAGTGAATGAGCTGCAGCACCCAAGGAGTCATGACACATCATCCCATGACTAAAGGACGGACAATTACTAAGTTTTCGGGTAAATAATTCTTTATTATAGAAATTTGATGCATATAGTCCAGTAAAACTTGAGGAAATTTGCCACATCAAGCAGACAGGACTGAAAAATCTATGTACACGACACCTGACAAGAAACCTTAAACAAAACCAAATTCTCCCACTCTGAAATTCTGACTGGTCCAATAGAGACACTGCATTTAACCATGAATCACAATGTTAACTCTGTCTCCAGTAAATGTAGATTATACCGTATCATTTAAAATTGAGATGTTTTCACCAGCTCACAAACAATGGTCAACAAATATGTCCTGTTTAAAACTTGAGAGGATCAGATATGCACTCCAGCATGACAGCAGGAAGTTTCAGAAAATGTGAAGTCCTTTCTCAGATCCAGTCCCGAAAAGATGGGAGAACGGTTATAATAATGCAATTTCACTGGTCACCTTTTCCAACATTACTGCTGTCATGCTGGAGTGAATATCTGATCTTCTCAAGTTTTAAACAGGACATATTGTCTGTTACTCATTATTATTGTTATTGCGAGCAGAGGCGCCGATCTACATTTATACCAGTGGGTGCTGTGAGTGAAGGCCATACAAGATGACAAGATATGTTCAATTGACATTGATATTACGTTAAGATTAAACTGACCTCCAGGTTCATAGATTTATCTTTTAATATGTCAGTAGACGTAATCTGGTTCTCACATGTCAAAGAATGCATACAGGCACCGGCAGTCTATCAGGAACATAGACTGGGGCTGATCACCAAGTTGAAGACCTTCACAGACCAAGGTGAGCGACCTGGCCAGAAGCCAGCCTTCTGGATGCCCGTAGAATAAAACCTCTCTGCTTTCCTGTTTAGAGTCCTCAGAACCTCACACAGACACCACGTCTGTTGATCTTCTGAACAGGCCTCTCCAACTGCAGTCCTCCCCTGGACTGCAGGCGAGTTTATTCTCCTCACTTCCTCTCTTTCAATAACTTCATTCATTATTTATGTACTGTATAAATGTATATCTATTTGATGAATAAACTGGCATTAAAAAATCGTAACTCGCCATGGCTCATGATTGTCATCTCTTCTGCCACGACAGATTACTGAGGTAGCTTCTTTTTCCTTATTTTACTTCATTTTATAATGAAAAGAAGCAAAGTGCAAAATACTTCATTTATACCATTAGGAACTCTAATGTTGTAGTAGTTTTGTTTTTGTTTGTTTGTTTTTAAATAAGACAACAAGAATAATAACTAATTAAAAGAAGTTAGTGCTTTGGTCTGGAGGTTGATGGCTGCTGGCAGAAATGACCTCCTTTATATTTCTGTCTTGCATTGGACTTGACGAAGCCCCACACTGAAGACACTGTTGTTTCCCCACAGTCGTGTGTAGAGGGTGTGAAAAATCCTCCATTATTTTCAGCAGCTTTCTTTCCTGGACCATCAGCTCCAGCATCTCCAGAGTCTCAGCACAGAACCAGCTTTCTCGATCAGTTTTTTCAGTCTCTTTTAGGCTCTGGTTCTGATGCTGCCTCCCCAGCTGAGTTTTGATGCTGCAGATTGCATCTTCCACAACAAACTTTATGCAACATTTTGGTGCAGACCTTAAATGATATCAGCTTCCTAAGAAGAGTCTCTGACTGTGTTGCATTTCCAGTCTAGTCTGTTGTCCAGCGACTCCAAGGTGTTTGTATTCCTCCTCCACCTCCACCTCCTCTCCCAGGATGTAAATAGTACTTTCATGTTGTATAGAAATGTCTGTATATATCTATGGATTGACAGCAGTAGCCATATTTACATGGAGCCAAATATACAGATCGCAGTCGATTTGAAAGCTCTATGATCCATGTGTGCACCACTTTCCACATGAAAAGCACCAAACCGGAAGGACTTTCATTCAGTTTCACAGAGGTAGAATATTCCTTTTCCCAAACCGATCGTTGTAAATGACTCCAACTTGTTGTAAACATGCAACAAGTGCCATTTCCCCACTTTGGAAGATGGCAGCGAACAACTAAATTCCCCACACAGCAGCAGAAAGTTTTTTTAATTCAAACTCCGCTTTACACCGTTTTCTCTTTGTTGTCTACAGTAGGAGCACGAGTATCAAGCTGCTGTGTGATTAAAGTCCTGCAGAAACCACAACAACCTTATGGATCAGTTTTTAGACCTCTCTCTTTGATAAATAACGTGATGTAACTGTGGCAAGGTATGCAAAAGAGGGCCCAGGCGGGATTTGATCCCACAGACTCCCGGGCGAGATTCGATCCCACACCCGGGGGTCTGTGGGATCGAATCGTGCCCGGGCCCTCATTGCGTACCTTGCCACTTAACGTCCTTCAGCACATGTCAGACAGGACCATTTTGCTTAAATGTTAGCACATCTACACACCAGATAGGAAGGAATTAAGCTTGCTTCATACCTCCGGATACGGACGAAATCCGCCCGTCCGTACCAAACGTTGTCTCCGCTACTGGCCTACATACCTCCGTCCGGTTTCAGCGTTGTTATGAATGTTACTCCGTTCAACCTCTAGAGGGCAGTGTTGCGTCGAAATTTACAGGCATCGATAATCGCGAATATGGCGTCGATAGAGGAGATAGTTTTGCTGCGTCTACTTCATAAAAGGCGGAAAAAAAATAAGTGTACGCGGCGGTGGCATGTCCGACCACTTAACGTGAATCGCCATATAAATGGGGAGTTTTTTTTCTTTGGTTTTGTCAATGCGGGAATTGGATGATGAGCGCCATTTCCAATATTTCAGGATGTCTGCCGTAACTTTTGACAGCTTACTACGCCGGGTATCGCCGCTCATTCAACATGCCGCATCCCACAGAGCTCCTGTCAGTGATGCTGAGCGTCTGGCGGTCACGTTACGTTTTCTGGCAGCAGGGATCAGCCAGCAAGCCCTCGCCGCGAGCTATAAACTGGGGACAGCGACAGTTTCTACCATCATTAAGGAGGTGTGTCGGGCTCTGTGGGCTGGGCTGGAGGATGAGGTGAAGTACCCGCAAGGCGACGAGTGGGAGGTGATACGTGATGGGTTTTGGACACAGTGGGATTACCCCAACTGTATCGGAGCGATCGACGGCAAGCACGTCCGCATCAAAGCGCCAGCCAACAGTGGCAGTAGTTTTTTCAACTACAAAGGATTTTTCAGTTTCGTGATGATGGCAGCCTGTGATGCCAACTACCGCTTTACATTTGTCGACATTGGAGCGTTCGGCAAGGAAAGTGATGCTGGTGTCTTCAGTCGGACCAACTTTGGAGCGCAGCTCATCCAAGGCCAACTCCCCCTGCCACCATACGCCCCTCTGCCTGGGACAGATGTGCTGACACCACCGGTGTTTGTAGCTGATGAGGCCTTCCCCCAAAAGGTCAACCTCATGCGCCCATACCCAGGTGCGTAGAGCAGCCTATAGGGTACATATTAAAAACTAATTAATCACACTTATTTCAATAAGATAAGTACTTTCTTCATACTCTAGGAATAAATAACAGCTTCAGCTCTGACTGTGACACCTTCTGTCGTAACAACTCTCATGATTACTCCACTGTTTATCAAATCAAAATATAATAAACAGAACATCTGTCTAATCTAGATATACTTGTGAACTAGAAAGTTCACATAACTTCAAGCATACATGTGTGTAGAGATGCACAATCTATTTTTTTTTCGATCTAATCCGATCCGATACCTGGGCTGAGCATATCGGCTGATACAGATCCGATACAGTTGGATGAATGAAATGTATACCTTACCAGGTGAGTGAAGGCATCAACCTTGACAAACATTTATTCTGGTTTTAAAAAGGTAACAAATTAACATGGATATCGATGTACTTAATTTTGTTTATTTACAAATAGAGTGTACATTTATTATGGTGTTAATAAAAATAGAAATAACTGGATAGGTCATATTCATCTGATATCCAATACAGCTAGTTTCAGTATCTGAGCTGATATCCGATCCAGGTATCGGATTGGTGCATCTCTGTGTGTGTATGTATATTTTATATATATATATATATATATATATATATATATACACATACACACACATACATACACACACATGTGTGTATATATATATATATATATATATATATATATATATATATATATATATATATATATATATATATATATATATATATATATATATATATATATATACATATACATACACACATACATACACATTCATATACATACATACATACACATTCATATACATACATACACACACACACACACATCTTATACAACAGCAAGTATTTTTCAGCCCTTCCATATACAGTGCTTGGTCCATGGACCTATAATATGCTCTTTAATTCTGGCTGCATTTGTATTGTTTTGAGAAAGACCAGGGTTTTCTAATATAATTTTTCTCTTAATAGGATCTCAGCAACTGACTCACGACCAGAAGGTTTATAATTTCCGGCATTCACGTGCAAGGCGGGTCATCGAAAATGCCTTCGGCATTCTAGCTGCCAGGTGGCGCATACTGGGGAGAGCAATGGAGTGTTCTGTTGACACGGCGGAGGAGGTCACAAAGGCTTGTGTGGTGCTCCACAATTTTTTGATGAAGGGAGACCAAGACCTGCCCGAACAAAGCCGCTACATACCTCCAGGGATGGTCGACAGGGATGGTACACCTGGAGAGTGGAGACAGGTGGTCCAGGGAGACACCAACCTCATCCCGACCCGCCGCTTCACAGCCACAAGAGCCACTCAGGATGGCATGACTGTCAGGGAGATTTTTAAGGAGTACTTCCAGACCGATCAAGGAAGGATCGATTGGCAGGATCGGCATGTCAGACGTGGCACTCTACATAACGTAACCTGAATGTCTGTTTGACCATTTGAAAAACATGTTATTGTTGTTGTTATTGTAATGCTGCAATATGAAATGTTTTCAGTGAATGTTTTCCCACTGAAATAAAAGGTTTTTTTTATATGCAGTCCATGGCTATAATCTATACAAAGTGTGGTTATAATACTTAAATGACAACAAACAAATTTTAGAGTGCTTATTTATTTTTAGCACTAAAGTGCAACAGCTGAGAGAAACTGTATAAAAAACAGTACTGAACAACAATATAACAATATAATGTTATATTATAACAATTATAACAATAGTTCAACAGAACTGCAGATACCTCTATATAATGTATAACTATCCATATGAAAGCATTAGCTCCTGGATCTGCTTCATCAGTTTCTTGGCATCTGCAGGAGGTAGGTCCTGGAGAAAAGTGTTCAGGAAAGACGTGAAAGTGCTGAACACATTCTTGCTCTGCTGTGACTCGCGCTGTACCTCTGCCAGTCTCTCCAACAGAGCAGCATCGACTGGATCAACCTCTGCCTGTCTTTTCCTCTTCTTGGAGGCTCCAGGCTGGGGGCTCTGAGAAGGGGGAGGCTTCCAGCATCAGTTTGTGGTGCGGCTGGTGGTGGTGGTTTTGGCACAGAGGATTCTGCAGGCAGTGTACCCTCCTCCTCCTCCTCTGTCTCTTCCATCTGCACCTCCTCAGCTTGATCTTGACTCTAGAAGTACACAATCATATATTAAATACATTAACATAAACTTCTACTTCAATTTAGATTGGTGTGAGACATAGAAATCTTCAGAAAGACAATATTTGGGTCAATTGGTAGATGGACGGCCTTTGCCACGTTTAACCTATGGTTAAACAGTTTCTCACTGATGTGTGCTTGATTAAAAGTGTTTTTATTCCCACGCTACCAATAGCCTACATGATTTTAGAAAGCAAACTGTAGCATATAGTTTTATCCAAAGCGACTTATTGATCAACTATTAACTATTTAAGGGACAGTATCCCCGAACAACAAACAACTCAATATTGATCATTTTACAAAGAAGTCAAAAGGTTACTTACATCAAAGTTAGAGGAGGTGTTACGATGCTTGATGTGGATTTGTAACCACGCCAAACGCTGTAGAATGGGATGCTCTGGCCCCCCAGCAGCATCACCGCTCCTCTTCGCCACCGCATCTCTGTGGGCGCGGACATATCGGTCCCTGGCTAAATTCCATTTAGTTTGCGCCGCTTTTACTGTCAGTCCCAGGGCGCTTGATATTTCCTTCCAGCTGTTCTTACAGCGTTGTTTGTCCCTATGACCGGGTACCGTTGCGTCGTAGAGGTGTATATACCCCCTCACCAACTCACACAATCGTTCTTCCAGGTTTTGCGCCATTTTTAAATGCCCTCTTCTTCGTCGATTTTCACGAATCGGTAAACTCCGACTCTATACTGCCCCCACGATTTCCGGTGGTATTGCTCCGTTTTGCCCGGAGCACTCCGGATTCGTAAGCTCTCTCGCAACGGACATACTGACGGACGAAACGACCCCCGGATACGGATGAAAGCGTCCGTATCCGTATTTACCGTAAGGTATGAATGGGGCTTTAGTTTCCATATTAACAGCTGCCCTAAAATCTTATTCCGAAATTATTTCAATTCGAAAGGGGAAAAAGTCTCCATGTAAACATGGCTAATGACAGCGAAGTGAATGAAAGCCACATTGTGCAGTTAGAGTGTTACAGTCCAGGCTAAAATGGCTGTTGTTAGATGTAATTCATGTTTACTATGACCTTATAGCTGTCACTGAAGCGTGGCACTGGAGGCTCCTGCTGGCAGTTTCTAGAGAAAGTGTAATTCAGTAAAAGAAGCAGTTGTACTTGCTGTTTACAATAGCATTTGGCTGTTGTAAAAACTACCTACTATTATGGTGCATTGTGTTACGGGATACACAGCATGCATTGTAGACTGGTGGGTGATTTTGCTAAAGTTTCAATACTCTGAACTACAGTTTGACTGAATCCCTATGCACACAATTTCTAGAACAGCCTTTATCACTGAAGAATCTGTATACATTAAAATGTATTGTGCATGACTGGCAGGACAATCAGGCACAGACACTTTGTGCCATATTGTTGAAAGACTTTCTGAATGAGGTCTGGCATTGACCTGCAGAAATAACCACTTACATCCCAAGAATAGACGTTGCATTGATATGCATATGCTGCTTCAAATTTCAAATACATACCTCTACATCAATGGTACTCTCACCCATGTTATAAGCACTGATGCATGAGCCTGCATGGCTATATTGATCAAGGTGATATAAAGGTTTCTCGTGCAGCGCTGCCTGAAGGCTCGAAGGTCAGGCACATCGAACAGTGGTTTCTGATCTTGGCCTTTACACACTGAGATTTCCCCAGACTCCCTGAACCTTTTCACAATATCCTGCACTGTGGATGATGAAAGATCTAAATACTTGGCCAACTTACTCTGAGATATTTTTTGGAACTGATTATGGCATAAAGTAGAAGATACAGTCTGTCCATGCTTGGAAAGACAAAGCCTTTAATGGGACTTAACAACAGAGTTGGTCAGTGAGGACACAAAAATAAATATATTTTTTTCCCTTTGTACTGAGGTCTGTTAAATACAGGCTCAAATTCATGCACACACACACACACACACACCCACCCACCACCTTATTATGTCCACCTTGCTGGTACCAGGTTGGAGCCCCTGACCTGCAGAACTGCCTTAATTCTTGGTGTCATAGATTCAAGGTGTTGGAAATATTCCTTAGAGATTTTGCTCCGTATTGACATGATAGAATCACACAGTTGCTGCAGATTTATCAGCTGCATACATGATGAGAATCTCCCGTTCCACCACATCCCAAAGCTGCTCTGTTGGACTGAGATCTGGTGACTGTGGAGGCCGTTGGAGTACAATGAACTCATTATGTTCTAGAAAGCAGTTGGAGATGATGTGAGCTTTGTGACATGGCGCATTATCCTGCTGGAAGTAGCCATCAGAAGATGCTACACTGAGGTCATGAAGGGAATGACAGGGTCAGCAATAATGTTCAAGTGTGGTGGTTAAACCGGTCCATAGGGGCCCAAAGTGGGTCATTTAAATATCCCCTGCACCATTAAACCAGCACAATGTTATTATAGTTAACTAAAACTAACGAAAAAACAAAAACTAAAATTGGAAAAACATTTCAGTTAGCTAAAATAAAAACGGCAGTTTTTAACAAAACGATAACTAACTGAAAATGTATCATGTTTCATGTCTTTACAAAACTAAATAAAACTAACTAAAATTATTGCAGAAACATCCTTAGTCTTTGTAAATTTATATAATACATCAGCCTTTTGGGTTGATTTGAAATCTATTTCTATTTAACCTTTTTACTTTGCTCTACTGGTTTTTACTCCAAGTGACTTTCTCATGATTTTGAATGTCACACCAGACAAACACCTATAATTTACTGAAAAGAAAACCCCAAAAAACTAAAACTAATAAAAACTAAACTAAAACTTAACATTTTCCAAAAATAGAAACTAATAAAAACTAGCAAATCTGCTCAAAAAACTAACTAAAACCAACTGAATTGAAAAACAAAAAGTCAAAACGAAATAAAAACTGAAACTAATTAAAAATCCAAAACTGTTATAACCTTGCACCAGCAGCAGCCTAACGCATTGATACTGTACAAGACAGGATGTCAGACGGACCAGACAACAGTTTTCCATCTTCTGTTGTCCAGTGTTGGTGAATCTGTGTGAATTGTGGCTTCAGTTTCCTGTTCTCAGCTGACATGAGTGACACCTGGTGTAGTCTTCTGGTGCTGTAGCCCATCTGCTTCAAGGTTGGATGTGTCATGTGTGAAGAGATTGGTTGGAACCAAGGGGCAAACTCCGCTGGAGAACAGTGAGGCTACTACCGGGTTGGCGGAAATTGTAGTTCTTTCTTGATCCACTAGGGGCTGGCTCCAAAACAGAGCAAATCCCATAGACTCACATGTTAAAAAGGCCAACTTCACAGCCTGATTCAAATTATTATTTTAGGTTAAATAGGTCAAGTTTACCTTCATGTCAACTGTGAAGGGGAAGAATTTTTTTTACAACTCATCCATTTAGATGTTATTCAATCTTAAAATTGCACATACTTAGGGGCGTGTCCTTTTGATTGACAGGCAGCAGACCGGGTGCTGTTTTTAGCTGTGGAGGCTAATAGTTAGCTCCCTGCTTGCTCCCAGGAAGATCTCACCCTGTAGCAGAGTTGCACAACAGTGGTTTTTAGCTAGTTAACAGCATGTTTGAGTGTGCCTTACCTTTAAACCGCCTATCTCTGTTCATTCCTGTTCACTTCAGGTTAGCTCGGCTAGCGTTAGCTTGGCTGTCAATCATTTACCAACGACTCGCAGTGGCCTTGCCTTTGCCCATTTTAGGTTTTTCTGGGAGTGACGACACACCTACACGGCAAGATGGCGGCGGTGGGAACCACCCAATTGGCTTCACTTTCCCCTATTCAGACGTGACCGGATGCTAAGTCCATTTTTTTTTACAGTCTTTGGTTGGAACCAATGAGTATTTGACTTTCTGTCACCTTTCTATCATCGCCAACCAGTGTGCTCAATCTCCTCGAACACAAACCAGATATTTCATCTGGACAACTGCAGCACGCTGGATATTTTCTCTTCTTCAGACCATTCTCTGTAAACTCTAGAGAGGTGTGTGTGTAAAAATCCCATCGGCAGTTTCTGAAATATTCAGACCAACAACCATGCCACGTTCAAAGTCTCTTAAATCCCCTTTCTTTCTCATTCTGATCTGATGCTCAGATTGAACATCAGCAAGTCGTTGTGTCCATGCCTACACGAGTAAATGCACGGAGTTGCTACCATCATGTGATTAGCTAATTGGATATTTGTGTGGGTGTTATAGTTTCTTTCAAAAAGTACATCATGCAGGTGGCATTTTTAAAAGTCAGCAGAGCAACATTAGCATATCTGTTGATACATGTGTTGCATATACCTTCTTAAAGATTTGTTAATTGGTGTCTCCTCACACCTGAAGAAAATATCTTCATTTATTTGCTGTAAAATGCTTCAAAATATTCCCCCTCTATTTTTTTATTAATTTTCTTTACCTTTTCAAGCTGGAGTATGAAACTAGACAACAGAAACATGTGATAATGTGCAAATTTGAGCTTGAAGAAAGTTCAAGTACAATGCAAAAGCTTGTTCTTATCTGCAGTATAAATTTAAAGAAAACAAAAATAGATGTGGAAAAAATTAAGGAAAAGGAAGACATCTGTCCTCTGTTTGGCTTGTTACTCACGTTTTCAACAAAACAGCCGTTAAAGTTGTGACGAGGCAAAAATTTACTCTAACTCCTCTCTGAACACGTAGAGAGCGAAGAAGAGCTCAAATATTAACCCGACCAGACCTATAAATCGAACCAGATGGGGGGAAAACAGATGTAAAATACCTCTATTCTAACATCAGAATGAAACAGCACTTCACATAATTAAGATTTAACTGATAATAATAAATCAGGAGTTGTGTTTGTGCATGTCAAGCTTTCTGCAAACTGAACTTCAGCTCTGCCTCAGCAGGAGGCTAATCTCCATGAAAACACTGAATTCTTTGCAGCATTAAGCACAGCTGTCCTAAAGGTTTTACTGGATGCAATAAACTCGTATTAGAAGTGAGGCCTGCTTAGTGTTGCTCCATGCAGTGTTTTTAGAAGTCAAATAAGGTTAGTAGATGCTTACAGGTGTGTTTGTGTCATTCTAAAATAAGAAGAGTTTAATCAAGGTCTCATTTAAAACAGTCTGAAGAGACCAGTTTTGTCAGAATAAGTGATTTTTCTTTCTTTGTTGAGGTGTGTTTAACTAACATTGAAGAAAAGCTCTCACCAGTTTTCACTTGGTTTTATATATAATAGATTTCACAGGCTGTAACCAGCCTTTAACTGCCAGAGATTTGAGGAAGTGCGTCGCTGTGGACACAGCTGTAAACATGACTTGTCTGACAATGACAGCTGCTGTCACGGTTTATTTATTTATTCATACAAAACATTTAAGACGGGAGCAGCATCTAATCCAGTTTCACCACCTCCATGTTTTACTAAGACTATTCTCCAAAATATATCTGAATTGGTATTTATACGTGATTTAAATGATGTTGTTCATTGTCCTCATTTAATTTGTTTAAATTTTTTTCAGTTTTTTATATTGTTTGTAGCCTTTTTCAGTGCTTCAAAATCAATGCATGCAATCCAATCTCCCAATAAAACGGTACGATTGTGATCATGATAATATGTATTCATTTTAATAATATATCAATGAAATTCAGTATGACATTCTATAAACGTTAAACTTTATCATTATTATTATCTTGAATAACATAAGATAAAGTTGTTTTCATTTCATTTTATCTTATTCTATAATATTATTAATAATTCATTCTTGGTTTGTAAGGCTTAGTCCGATTCAAGGTTGCAGGGTCGCAGGAGTCTATCCCAGCAAATAGCAGGTGAGAGGCAGGGTCCACCCTATAGACAGGCTGCCAATCTATCAAAAAACCAACAAAGAGACAATTCAGGCACACGTTCACTAAAGCAACCAATTGCAGTCCAGATGTGTTTGGATGGTGGGAGGAAGCCAGAGTACCCGGAGAGATGTGCAAACTCTACATAGGAAGACCACAATTCCCCAGCTGAGGCTCAAACCAGCAACCTTCTTACTGTGAGGCCAACCACCACCATATAGCCCTTAATATGTTATTTTTTAAAGATATTTTGCCTTGTATAAAAGATGTAAAATAATAATTATGCTAATTAAATTAAATGAAAAATAATTAATCTCAAAGGGAAACTGCAAGTAATAAATTGAAAAATGTAAAAACAAATTTGCTATGCTTACATTTTTAATAATAATAATAATAATAATCTAAAATATTCAAAGAATTCAAACAAAAGATGTCACAATGCCTTCGTACACTTGTTGACACTGTATATCTGTTGGTTACCATGCTGCCCAGACAGAAGATGAACCTCTTGTAGTTGTTGCCGCAGGTGTTCTTATCCTTTACCACCATCTAGTGGAAAGCATATTTAATACATCAGTCATTACAAGCAATGCAGCAATAAATAGTTTTGGGGGTTCTGACCATCTGTAACATCTACATCCCTTTTTTGCAGCTATCTTTTCAATTGCTTTGTCTTTAATTTTGCCAAATGGAAGATGTCTGTTACTGTGCTTCCTATTAGCCATTTAAAACTTAAAGACGTCACTTTTTAGTCCAGTTATGATCATATTTCAGACATATTTCTGTTCACATCACAGTTCGGTTCAGGATACAGTTTAAGCTGCAGTTTGTTTTTAAAGGAATAGTACACCCACAGAATGATGTAGCTTTCTTTTCCACTTACCCTCATGGTGAGCGAGACTCTGGAGCACGTTTTTAATATCTCAAATGCAGCCGGAGATCAGGAAGGCTTCTCGTTTTCCCCAAATTTTCATATCATGGAGTTCGATTGTACCCGAGCCAAAGAACCAAAACTATTTTCCCCCTCCATTAATAAGTGTAATCCAATCTGTTGAAATTTAAGAGAGTTAAAGAAATTTGTTTGTTATACATTTGTACACCAAACTAACACCAAATTAATGAGGACTTGATCATTTATGAATGTCTAAATATTTGGTTATTTCTTATTTCTCTTTTTTTCCTCGCCCCCCTCCCTTTTTTTTGTTTTACTTCTCCCTTGACTTCGTGCTCCTGTACAGCAAAACGAAAAAATCAAACTCCAGTGGCGGTTTTTGATTTCAACATTTACAACCCCGATATATCCCGTTCTCTTTTTTTTTTCTCCCCTCCTTCCTCCTTGTGGGAATGACACCAAAGAAAAAAGAAAAAAAAACCGGAAGAAAGAAATATCCCCCCTTTTGGCCTTTCTTCTTTCTTAGGTTTTTCTATTTTTAGTTCTGTTTAGTGATGAGCCGTATACCGGCTCATACCAAATACCAGTGTTATTTTTCTAATTATATGAATTTTTCATATACCCCAATACCGGTGTGTAGCGTACAAAACATTGGAAACACATTGCGGCGGAATGTCACACCGCTGGACATTGTTTGAGATGGGGCCGTTTTACAGTTGCTCCAAACAAGAAGCATGCGAGATCACAGCCTACGAGCGTACGAATCTCATTGAGTGGTGAGCATAATGGATAAAGACAGTGAAAGTTCTGAAACTGAAGTTTCAGAATGAGTAAACAATATTGTTCCAAAAGGAGGAGCCAAGTCTGTTGTCTTTAAAAAAAAAGAAAAAAAAAGACAACAACCAAGCTTTAAAAAAATCCAACGTTGATCAAATAACAATATTCTGTAAATGTTGTCGGGCTACAGTTGCAGCCACAGGAGGCAACACAAGCAATTTTTCCTAGATGTAGAATTTAAAGAATGCATGAAACTACGATCTGTGTCCTCTACGTCTGTAGGTAAAGTTGGCACTGCAGGAGAAAAGACGAGTCAAATGTCACTCAAACACATGTTTACTATGGGCACCTACAACAAGAAAAGCAAACAGTGTAACGACATTACAAACGCCATCATCATTCACGTAGCCAAAGACATGGTAACGCTTAGTACTGTTGAGAAAGAGCTTCAGGGAGATGATTAAAATACTGGATCCCAGATATATTTTACCAAGTCAAAAGTACTTCAGCCAAACAGCAATTTCCAACTTGTACCAAAAGCACAGCCAAGCTTTAAGCAGACAGGGCTACTGTTCCCCACTTCCCAGCAACTGGTTTGTGGTGTAGTTGCAACATGGAACCATACGTAAGATCAACTGATAAGGGAAGACTGGGTGTTGAATAGTCATTGTCTGCAAACAAGGTATTTCCCTGATAAGGGGGGGGTATGGAGTATTTTGGGGCTACATATTAATGGATCAGTAATCAACATTAGTATTAGCAAACACATTCTTTCTTTGTTGTTTTTACAGAGAGGTGTGAAAGATGACCACATACAATGCACAGTTAGTGTGGAAAAATATTGTGGCTACGTTTTCATACTTGTGGCTCAGGATGAGCTGGGTCTCCCTGTTAAGTATTTTTGCTTGTAAGTAACAAAGCCATGTTAAATAGCGTACGTAATGACGTCATGTGTGCCTGCGTGCACCGGAATGCTATTGTGAGCATGCGCAGAATAAACGGTCGTGAGAGAGTTTCCGGACCGAAGTAAAGATGGCTGCGTGTGAATGTTTTCCCTCCGTGACCGATGTTAAAACGAACCATTTGGCAACTGGTACACGATAGACTGCTGTAAAGATGTCTGCTACACTCCCAAAGCACATGCTCACAACTGAGACACCCACCAGGTGGGAATCTCGTCAGATGATGATACAAAGAGTACTTGAGCAGAAGAGAGCCATCAGTCAGGTTCTAAAAGCTTACAGAAAATCCAGGCACTTGGTCATCAGTTAGCAAGATACAGTATCCTCCATTGTCTTCGCTGAGTGAAGAGATTTCCCAGGTATTTCCTGGTCCCATCAGAAAATGTGTCTCTATGTCACAATGCTAAGTCACTGATTGGTTGATGCCCAGCGTGAAGCTGCAAAATTTCAGATTTATCAACTCTGGTGTCCACTGCATTGGACGGACGGTACAGGCATTAGATGCTTAAAATCTTAAAATATGCAGTGCCAGATGCCCAAAATGCACCCCTAGGAGGTTTGACCGCTTTGCATGTAATTCAGACACCCGAGGCGCCTGACACAGTCGGTCCATTACGGTGCGTACACCAAACGCGATTTGGGCGTCAAGGGCATCAGGTTTACATGCAAAGTCAATGGTCGACGCGCGTCGAGGAGGCGTCGAAAACCATGCAGCGCGTCAGGCACGGTGCATTTAGATGCGATTCGCGCATCAAGTTTTGAGTGTTTGACCCGCGTTCAACGCGTCACAGGCGACAGACACCGGATGGAAAATCTGAACTTTGGCTTCTTGACGTGAGGAGTCAACCAATCAGAGAGACTCAATGTCATGACGCAGAGACATTTTATGACAGGATGGGAAACACCAAGAAGAACCAGGGGAATCTCCTCACTCTGTGAACACAGAGGAGGATAAACTGTGATCTGCGTCCGGTTCCGGTGTCTTAACAGCGGTTTGATGACCTGCTGTGCCGATGGGATGTAATGGGCTTATGATGATGCCCCGCATCTGGACAGCGGGACATCATGAATGCTGGTTCTGTGCTGGGAATAACTCTGGAACTGCTGGAGCTAATCGTTCAAAAAAGAATGCTGCACAAGCTGATGAAGATGATGGAGGACACTTCCCACCCTCTCCACAACACGGTGAAGAATCAACAGAGTGTGTTCAGTGGGAGGTTCGCTGTAGGACGGAGAGATACAGAAATTCATTCCTACCAGCAGCCATCACCCTGAAGAACAAGACTGACTGACTTTATTGTTTATTTAAAAAAAAAAAAAAAAAAGAGTGAGCTTTTACAACACTGAATTTCCCTTCTGGGATGAATAAAGTATTTTTCATTTCATTAAATTGGGCCGGATCAGACAGCTGAAAGCGTTCCTCGTCAGCGCGCAACTCCTGGAGTAAATGGTGAAACCAGACACAGAGCAGAGATGCCTGACGACGACGTTCCCTAGCCCTAGCCGCTCTCTCCTGCATCTGTCAGTGTAAACAGACTGGTGAAAGGAAAAAGAAAAAGGAGGGGCTCCTCCCGACGCACATCAACCAAACTAAAGCTCTTATCATAGTGGTAATGGCAATCTTTTCTTTTTTCATAGTGAATGGTTACACTGCAACTGGTACATTTTGCAGATGGTTTGTAAACCTCCTGGATGGGATTTTAAATGCCTGGAAACCTTTCGCAGATCACCTTAAGAGTAAGCTATCAATCAAAATTTACCTCAACCTAACACTACTGTTCCTGAGAAAATGTTGACAATGGGGAATGGCGATATGTACTAAAATGTGTATCACAATTTTTTCTGTTTTTTTATCGTAGTAACGTTAAGTTACTATAAAAAAAAAAAACAATATCAGCCTAATGTTTTGTATAAGAAATCAATCACTACATTCTGTCATGAGAGCCCTAAATTAATACTAGATGCCTCTAAACTACATCACTTAAGTTCAAGTAGTACACCTGTATCGTAAAACTGTAGTAACGCTAATCAAACAAGTCTGAAATATGAGAAAAAAAAATTGAAATTTATTAAAATGGTGCAAACAGCAAAATAGCTTGGCTAATTAAAAAAAAATCAGTGCAACTGCTAATGGAATCTGATAAACTCAATTTATAATTTTTATCATTACCTATCATGAAATGACAAATTATTACCAGGGGGAATTTCTTTGACAGTATATCACACACAATAACATATTGCCCCTCCCTTGTTGACCATATTACTTTTTAGTGCTTGAGGATGCCAGTGGTCTGGTGTTTTAAGGGTTAAAGGTCAAAAAGTGTCTGTATCAATGAAACAGTACCGTTAACTGTTTGTGTGGGGTCCTGTCTCCATGCCTCCGATTTATCATGCCCCCTGGGTACTTGGCCACAGGGATGTCCCATTTGTTGACTGATAAATAAGCACAACTCTCAAATCCTGCCCAGGCCCTCGTTGCATACCTTGCCACATATGGAAAGGAAAAATGTTGGTAATACGCTGAAAAGAATATAAATAAATCACACAGACACAAAACCTCTCTTACTTTGAACTTGTATTACAGAACAGTACCGATGATTGGCAATTAAACGAAGCCAAAAGTATTTAACTGACACAGATGCACAAATGCATTATCCATAGGGATGCACAATATTGGAATTTTGGCCAATATCCGATAGGCCGATATTTTAAAACTCATGTGGCCAATAACCGATATTGATACCAATATTAAAGCTTAGAAAATAAGCAGTCATTGCAAATAGCAGTTTTGTTATCCGTTTGTGAAACTTCGTTTGTGCAAAAGTTTTGTTAATTCTCGCGAGATTTTGTAACAGAATAATGAAATATCACGAGATTTTGTTAGTAACATAGATTGATACTGCGTTTTTAAATGTCAATATATCAGCATATGAAAATATTGCGATATTTCAGCATATCGATATTTTTTCCCACCCCTTGTCTTTAGAAGTTTAAAGTCTGTAAAAAAGTTTTTGAAGAAGCAGAAGTTTTTTTGTTTTTTTTTAGACTTTAGAAACAGAGGGCTGATCGGTTAAATATCGGTGGGGTGGCAGATGTCCGATACTCAGTTATAAGGCCAATTATTGTGCATCCCTAATTATCCATCATCATCATCATGTTTCAGCAACCATCTACTGTATAAGCATATACAAATTAACTATCCAGCAGAGAAATATTCTAGTTTTTTCCAGCAGTTTCTTCAGTCTGTTTGTCTCCTCCCTCCTCCAGCAGGTGAGTTTTCTCATGTTTCCTCAAACAGACACTGCGCAGGAACCGCTTCCCACAGACCTTGCAGTGATACCTCATTTCTCCTTCGTGGAGCCGCCTGTGCTGCTTTAGGCCGGTGCTCTGAGCGAACCTTTTGCCACAGACATTGCACCCGTACATCTTCTTAGCAGAATGAATCATCATGTGCACCTTGAGATTGCCGGCATCGCTGAAGTCCTTCCCGCACTGATCGCAGTGGTACGGCCTCTCTCCTGTGTGGGCTTTCATGTGACGTTTCAGTTTTCCCAGGGAGGGGACTGTTTTACCACACACTTCGCAGACCGGCTTCTGTCCCGGTTTCCTCCCAGTGTGGACCCTCATGTGGTTCTGGAGGGCGCTGGGGTGGCCGCAGCGCTTGCCGCAGGTCTCGCAGACATACGGTCTCTCTCCCGTGTGGGTGAGCATGTGGTGCTTCAGGGCGCTCTGATGACTGCAGCCTTTGCCACAGACCTCGCATGTGAACATTTTTTCCCCGGTGTGTCTGCACAGGTGGTTTTTCAGGACGCTTATGTCGCTGCATCCGAGGCCGAGCTCGTCGCAGCAGTTTTCCTTCTGCATGTGAGTCACTCTGTGGGTGGCTAAGGATGAAGATGACAGAAACCCATCGCCACACATTTCACAGATGAAATCTCTGTCTCCTGAATGGAGGTTCTCATGATCAGCTAAACTCTGCCTGCAGTCAAATGTCTCTGGACAGAGAGAGCAAACAAACGTCTTTTTCAGTGCACAACACCTGTGCCGCTCAAATGCCACCTTTCCTGAGAAGTGTCTTTCACACAGCACGCATGTAAAGGTTTTGCTTGGAAGTTGGAGGCCTGGCTTCTTAATGGGGGGATTGACTGGTTTATTAATGCAGTAATTGAGCATGTGTCTGTGATAAGTACTTTTATAAGCAAACTCCGTCCCACAATCAGAACATCTGTAAAGCTTCTCTCCGGTGTGTTTTCTTACATGTGCTCTAAGCCCTCCGGGCATGGCGAAACGTTTGCCGCACTCAGAGCAGACAATAGGTTTGGTGTGAACCAGGTAGTGTCTGACCAACAAGCACTTCTTGGCAAATGTTTTATCACAGGAAGGACATTTGATAGGGCCAACGGTCTTTTTATTCCTCTCAGCCTTTGATGGGACATCCTCCTGGACAGCATCTCCGTCACTGACATCAGATTCTTGAAGATCCGGTTCTGGTGACGCAGCGTGATGTTCAGACTGAGGTCCACCGTTACTCTCTTCACACGAGGCTGCATCTGCTGAAGTAAGAACAAGTTTGAAATGCAGAGGTGGGAAGTTAACCTAAATAAAGTCATGCACCGCAAAAACTCAAATCTTAGCAAGTATATTTTTCTAATTTCTAGTCAAAATATCTCATCACACTCAAAATAAGAAAAAATTACTTAAAATTAACATTTTGGTGAGATATAAGATCTTGTTTTAAGGGCAATGCATCTTATTTAAAGAAATCTTATCAAGAAAATTTTGCTTGTTCCATTGGCAGAATTTTTTTGCTTATCACAAGCAAAGAAAATCTTGGCCATTCTTAAAATAAGTTTTAAAAATATATCTTTTTTGCTTGTAATAAGCAAAAAAATTCTGCCAATGAAACAAGCAAAATTTTTTGATAAGATTTCTTGAAATCTTATCAGTGAATCTACGCGATATAATAATAATAATCAACAAACAAAAACACTGTAGTCTGTCATTTTCCCACTTGGGGGCTTGATTAATTAGATTCAGAGTTAAACAAGAAATCATCATCCCTGGTTTTCTCTCCGGTCCTGCATCACATTACCAGCAGCGTAAAAATCTCTGGCTGCACTGGAAATGCAGGTGATCCCTGTTTAAAACACATCATGTCCATTAACGTAAGAAAGAAAAAAAAAAAACTGTGACCGCGACCTGCCCAAACTACATAAATATCTGGATATTGCAGGGTTTTTTTGCGGGTACCCAAACAGTTGCAGAACTCCGGTACACAAACTGTGCAACACACCTGCTGTCAGACACGCAGATGATGTGGCAGCATCTCCCAAGCTGCTTGGTGGTCAGAAACAATGAAATGATATATGGACACACTTTCAACAGCCTATAGTCCATCAAAAAGAAAATGGAATGCATTGTACCCTGTATGATTAATATAAAAGTAATAAGGTTCTTTGTTTTATGAATTACACTTATAGAACCGGTAACACTTGATTCTAATTCCCAATAATTGTTGACCTAAATTCAAACTTTTTTATTTTCCCTTCTTTTTTAAAAAAAAATATATAACTGACTAAAAATAGACTGAAACTTGTTTTGAATTTTGTCGACTAAAACTATCAGATACAGAAATGACTAAAATATGACTAAAACTAATAAACCTTTTTTCATAGAAAGACTAAAACTCATAACTACCCAAAATAGCACTGGCTGCAAGTAGTGGTGTCCCCGACTAAGACTTTTCATAGTCGACCCCGATTCATCAGATCATGCCATTCGTTGATGAATCATCGAATCTTGCCGTTGTCCCTCATTAAATCATAATATCATTTGCATCTTTTTCTGCTCCAGAGAATAGAGCTAAAACACCCCATTAAATAAATGTAATTCTTCACTTCACGTAAGATAAGAATTGCAGTCTCCATCAACTATTTTTCCCCTATATCGCTGGTTAAGCTGTGTGAAAAATGTTGGCTTGTTTAAAATGTAGAAATTACTTATCTTATTCATACAAATATTTTTTTTTAATTACATGGTGGGTTGGTATGAAACAATTTCTTTATTTGATTTTCATCTTTCAGTTAACACTGCAGGCTTTAACGTAACGTCTGCCTGTTTGTTTCTGGCTTAACAATTTAAAGTCAGATGAGAAGTAAAAGGGTGTAAGTCTGTCTCGCTCCATCCCGCATGGTGCATGGTCAAACATATAAAGTAGAATTCCAATAGAATAACCTCCACTGAATAAAGTAATCACACCATAAAAGTAGGCTAATAACGAAATTAGTCATATCCATGTAAAAGGGAAAGTAAGTAAAGATTAAAAAGTGCACAGCAAAAATCTGATTACGTGTCGCTACTGAGACAGTCTCCACGATTGGCTATTAATTATAGATATACGTACTGCATTCTTTTTTGTTGAAAATGACAGTTATGGTGCTTTAATATGTCAGTAGGGATGCACAATATTGGAATTTTGGCCGATATCTGATATTTTAAAACTCATGTGGCCAAAAACCGATATCGATACAGATATTAAAGCTGAAAAATAAATTATGTAATATTCATTTCTTGTGCAAAATTTGAAAAATACCTCAACTTGTGTTATGTAGAACAAGTAAAACTTAAAGACAGTTGTTCAAACAAAACTAATAGGATATGTGCGTTATATCCTAGAACCACCTGGATTTTTTTCTGAGAAAAAAAAAAAAAACGGGATATTTGGTAGGGGTGGGGAAAAATATTGATACACTGAAATATCGCAATATTTTCATATGCTGATATCATATCAACATTTTAAAATGCGGTGTTGATCTATTTTACAAACAAAATCTTGCAAGAAAAACTGATATTTTATGAATGAAATCAGTGGAATCTGATGTAAGCTGGCAGAGTTTGTACAAAAGGCTTTATGAAAAAATTGACAAACTCAGAACATGGAGACCATAATTAGTCTGTTTGGACCACAATAGGACGATCTGGGGAGTTGATGAGTGATTTATGCCCTTTTGGTAAAGTATATATCACAGGCCGTATTGGTTGTTTACAATATAAAAACTCATATTCTGATTTAGTAATCCACCCTCTCTTTTGGGCACTCTCCAGGTATGAAAGCAATTCTTTTTGAAAAGAAGTAGTAGGGTCGTGATTTAATTTTTGTAGTATCTGGTATTAGACAACAGAGAGAGGATTTCATGTTTGTACTTCTAAGTACAAACTGGATCAAACAAAATCTTGCAAGATTTTGTCGTTCGGTTACAAAATCTTGCCGGTCTTTGTGAAATCTCGCAATATTTCGTAAGAGAACGATGAAATCTCGTGAGATTTCGTTGGTAAAATAGATCGATGCAGCATTTTTAAATATCAATATGATATCAGCATATGAAAATATTGCGATATTTCAGTGGATCGATATTTTTTTCCCAGCCCTAATATTTGGTTATTTACACGAATGACCGTGTATAAACTCTGTTCACACAGAACATCCTAAAAGAAACTGTCTTTAGAAGTTTTAAAGTCTGAAAAAAAGATTTTTTTTTTTTTCTTTTGAAGAAGTTTTTTTTTTTTTTAAGACTTTAGAAACAGCAGCCTGATCAGTTAAATATCGGTGGGGTGGCCGATGTCTGATACTCAGTTTTAAGGCCAATATAGGCAGATACTGATAGGGGGCAGATTTTATCGTGCATCCCTATGTGTCAGCTGTTATTCTTCAACAACAATAATGCATCTTTGTGACAGGTTGCTCGTGACAAAGTACATTATGATATAATATCATGAACATTTTTCAACATTGGTTTACTCCTTGAAATCGGCGACTTCTTTGTTCAAATTCAAGGACTAAACTGAAAAGTAGTGAAGCAGTCAGTGTCCAAGAAAAATGACAGAGACCTTCAGAAAACCTGGAGAACTGTAGCTGAAGATCACTTTAAAAGATTTACAGCAACGTCCGGCATCTTAGAAGCAATTTTTTTTTTTACAAAAGTAAAGATGTAGCTTGTGACTTTTGCACCATACTGGATCCACTTTGTTTCCATGTTACTCCATTATGATAAAACAGAGTCCTGAACAACAAGAAAAGAAAGCTACAGGCGCACTGCAGACGTATAAATGAACTTAGAGGATACTAAATGGAGTACTGAAAAAGTATTTATGTGCAACAGGGACCAGCTTAAATATTAATGCACTATGCCATTTTTAACAAAAAAAAAAGTATGCAACATAAATATCTTTAAATGCTGGGTCATCAAGCCAAAGTAGGTAAAAATGACATTTTCTTTGTTGTGCTGCAGAAATTGGCTTGCTAATTTATATCTGCACAACAGATCGGACAGAGGAACCAATGGAGGCGATCAAGGTCCTGCCGCCCTGCCCACAAGTTCAAGATTTTTTTTATTTTTTTTAGTTGAATGAACTGAAAACAAACAACAAAATATCAGTATCTGTGGAAAAAATAATATATATTGAAGGGGTGACAAGAAAATTTTGGACGTTTCATATTTGAAAGCGTAATTTTGGTGCATTTTAAGGAAAAAAAAATCTAATGACAGGCCAGTATGACTGTATAATACATAATGTTGTAGTCAAGACCACACCACCAAGACATGACTGAGACCAAGAACAAGACCAAGACAATTTTATTTGTTTTTTTATTATTATTATTTCCAGCAACACATAAAAAAAGAGATCATTTATTTCACTAAATTATAATTTGACAATTTTTATTTCTTATTAGTTTCTTTAGTGTCTTGTTATTTGAATGACTATTGGGAATTTAGCCTTTTCTTTAATTGGAGGGTATGAAGAATTTTTTTAGGGCAACTGTACATGCTGTGACCTCAGGTCCCATTTTCCAAGCTCTGTCCACTGCACTGGCAGAAGTATGTTTATTTATGAGGACGTGAACATACTGTGTGTGGTCGCATTAACCCTGAGGGTAGCACTACCTATTATCTACCTGTTACATATTATTTGTCTTATACATCTGCTGTAGTAACTGTTTATGAGCACGACAGAGAGCGGCTATGATGTTGGATTCAAAACGGCAAATTTCACTAAAAAGGTGAGGGATTTTCATGTCTGATTAATGTTCATCTGAATGCCATCGCTTTAACTGGCTGATAGCGTCAATAATGTTATGCAATTCATGACATGAAGAGATCAAAGGAAGGAGGATTCATCACTGTTTAATGCGAGTACAGAAAAGTACTTACCAGGTTCTGTCTCTGGTTCTGAGTCAGCTGTTCTTGCTGTTGGACCTTCAGCCTGCTGTTCTACTAAAAAAACATAATAATACATTTATGTGTTCATAATAGGGATGCACAATATTGGAATTTTGGACGATATCTGATATTTTAGATACTTTCAATGCAATACTTTTCAAATGCTGATATCAAATCAATATTTAGAAATGCTGTGTTGATCTATTTTAAGAACTCGGTTACAAAATCTTGCCCGTTTTTGTGAAATCTCGCAAGATTTTGTAAGAGAACTATGAAATCTCGTGAGATTTCGTATGTAAAATAGGTCGATACAGCATTTTTAAATATCAATATGATATCAGCATATGAAAATATCACGATATTTTAGTGTATCGATATTTTTTCCCAGCTGTAATATTTGGTTATTTACACAAATGACCGTGTATAAACTCTGTTCACACAGAACATCCTAAAAGAAACTTTCTGAAGAAGAAGAAGTTGTTTTTGTTTTGTTTTTAAACTTTAGAAGCAGCAGCCTGATCGGTTAAATATCAGTGGGGTGGTTGATGTCCCATACTCAGTTTTAAGGCCGATATAGGCCAATACCGATAGGGGGCCGATTATATCGTGCATCCCTAGTTCATAAGTTTAAGTAAATGAAAGGACTGAATTTCCAATGGTATTTAATAGTAATCGCATCATAGACTGTATCAGCTGGCCAAATACCTCTGCAATACAGATGATCATTCGCCTTTGTCTTAGCCTCATCGATTTTTCTTCTTCTCCAATGTAATTTCCTGGTTTTTGTTTCTAAAATTTACAAACAAAAATCAGGTTTAGAATTCAAAATATCCAAATGTATGAAGACTAAAACCACGGGACGACTTACCTTCACTGGGCTCAGAAATTTGTGTCGCCCTCGGACTTGTGCTCGTCTGTTTGGTGTCATCATGAAGCTCGGTTCTCTGCTCTGCAGGAGGCGCCTTACATGTGGACACTTTCAGCATCATCAAGATTTCCTCCATGATGCTTATGGTGGATGCTTCCATGAGGGATGCAAAGTGCCTCTACAAAGTCATTGGTTAAAGAATGGGATCATCAGTATTGTATGCACTGTCTCTTTGATTTAAAGTCCTGTTACTGATATTATATTGTTGAATTTCCCTTAGTGATAAATAAAAGTATTTTTCATTTCATTTAACTACATGCGACCACATGGCAGGCCGTGGTTACATGAAAGCAGCTCTTACAACCTAAATAAAATATAACAAAACCTTATGATCTTGCAGAAATTAACTGTAATGCTGTTTAACACAGCAGGACATAGAGGCTAATAAATGGAGAACCATCATGTCTGGTCCTTAATAAATCCTAACTTACTGGGTGGTGGATATTTACATCCAAAAATGTATGTAGTTATCACTTAAATTAACATTAACATAATAAAAACATTTAGTGACAAACGTTAATCCGATATAACAGCGCGGTTGGCCTCACTCACGTCACCGCTGTGTCAGCGAAGTCAACGGATGTCATAACTATAATAATCGATAGCTCTGGTGTCGGTACAACCAAAGTTTTAAAATGTAACATGTTCCCAATTACGCAGTTTTCAAGCACAGCAATCTAATAGCATATCCATTGTACTTAGTATGTGTATGTTACCGTGACATCTTTAAAAAACTGCGGCTGCTCTTCTTGTGGTGGCGTCACTTCACTCTTCACAGCCGTTACTGGAGCCGCAGCTGAGCGGTGCTGAGCGGCTACAGCGTTAGCCGAGCACTCAGTCAGCAGTTTTCCAAGCTCCGCCACCGCTGTTTCCACCAGAGCCTTCATTACAACACTTATACGACTCTCAAATGTATCCAGGTTGATCATACTGACTGATAATTGACAGCCTACATACTGCTAAGCTCCGGAATGAAAATATTAATGCTACGGAAGTGATGCCAATTTCTTCTTCTTCGCCTAAATTGTGTATAAACTGTATTCGCTCGGCCCTCTAGTGGAGATGACGTGATACAGCATCAATTACAGCAATTGTTTTTTGTTTCCTTTTTTGGAGGGGTGGGAGGGAGGTCTTTTCTCTCCTTTTTTCTTGCTATAAAGGTCAATTTCAAACAAATACCTTGTACCATTAAACACCACACAAATTTGTGTATTCAAACATTTTTATTTGTTCTTTTCTGACACTTCACAGTCATTTTGTAGTTCCTCCTTTTGAACACTAGAGAGCACAATTGTGACATAGATAGGACAGTATCAGAGTCCTCTTAACCGTTTTGAATGACTTTTGCATAATATTAGACAATAATATTATCCCTCTTCATGATTGGTATCATAACTGCATGTCAAATTAGCAGCCACAACTCTCTTTTCTTGCATCATGTCCGTCACCTCCTCTTCATGGCCTCAGCTGTTGTTTACCTGGAGGTCATGTTGAAGGTGTTGACTGAACTCTTGTTCCTGCTGAACTGAGCCAGTGTATTTGATCAAACTGCTTTCAGTTCAGAAGGCACAAGAGGGAGGCCAGAATTGTCCTCACAGGTATGGGACCAGGAGGCTCCACTAGTCACCATCTTACATTACCATTCAAAATCCAGGCTCGGTCTTTATGTTACTGCTAAAGTTTGTGCTTCATGATGACCCAGAGGAGTAAACACAGGTGTATCAGTGTTGGCTGCATCCCACTTGAGATATTTCCTGTTTTTGAGCTGGTTTAAAGGAAGAGAGCAATGATTAGTACTGACTGCGATGGGTCTAAAGCCTATTCAGTCCAACATAATCTCTTTTATATAAGAATAAACATCCATTATTTCCAAGATGTGAAAAACACACGAATTCTCAGAGAGATTATGAACTCATAAACATTTAAACAGGGTTGGGTTGTTGAGGAAGTTTCCGGAAAAGAAAAAAGATATCAAGTGAAAACTCCTGTTTATTTGTGGGACCTTGCCAACTCCAAAGGCGTGACTTTAAACATTTTTATCATACATCTGGATTCATTTATATATTTTTTCATTCTTGTGATACTTTTAAAATGCAGAGTGGATTTATTGAAAAAACAGTTTAAAATTGCTTCAGATTTAGTATGCCCAAGTCAACATAGTACAAATAACCTTCCATGGAAGAAAATCACCTATGAATGTAGAATAATGATGATGATTATTGGGGGAAAGACAACCTGAACCACACGTGAGGCAGTCACGCTTTCCTTTTTTTAAAAAAAAAAAGATAAATAAATTAACACAGGACTAAATTCAATCATTCATCATTTAGAATACATGCATCATCTTGTTCAGAGCCCAGTTGTAGGGCAAAAGATGGGGTGCACCCTAAACAGATCACTCGTTTACCCAAGATGAACTGCCATACCAATCACCAATGATTAATTAACCAAACCCACACAGGTACAACAAGTGGAATTCCACAGCAAACGTCCAGCTGGCATCCAAACCAGGGACAACATTTCCACACCACCTGCTCAGACAGGATCTGACAGTTTAGAAAGTGTTACCTAAGAGTCATCAGTAGTGGATGTGATTACCATTATGAACACAAAATGCGTCAAATATGCAGCAACTAGTTGGTTTCACATCACTTTTACAGTGATGATGATGTGAAGAGGAAATTTCAACCAACTGGTGAGTCAGAAATATTTTGTATGCTTTTTTTTTTTATTTTTCATCCTGTTTCATTTATGTTTTAACATTCATTATGTTTTTGTATGTTTTGTGTTTTATTTTGTGTTGTTTTCCAGGCCAAAGTAAATCATGACAGATTTTTTTTTATTCTAATATTTTTTATTTGAATATAAACTGATTTACTTAGTAAAGACCAAGACCTCTCTCGCAGGTCCTTCACTTTAAGGCTCAGACAACACTCAAGTTTCCTTCTGGATCCTAAAATAACTCAAGACTAAACGTCAACATCCTCTACTGTGCAAAAAATGAATTTAACCAAGCAATAATACCTAGTCCGAGACCGGATGAAGACGTACACATCTGACTCCTGTAAACAAATCCAATAAAAAGACCAGCAAAGCAACTCTTCAAATACTTTCTGACCCAATGCAGCTGCAGCCGTCTGCTTCTTAAACCTTCCAGAGGAATTTTTACGTGACAATTGAAGCTTAAAGCAAACAAGTTAACAGTGCATGTGGTTGGAAAGTGCAGATTAACAGCCCACATGTGTGGGCTGTTGAATCAAATACAGTTATAATGATGGAGCATGGTATTTAGTCTGACAGTGATGTTTTTTGTCATTTTCAAAAGAACTTTAATGTGAATTTCCTGCAAAACAGGAGAGACACACATCAGGCTTGACCTCATTAGTTCACAATCAATGTGTTGACTTTCTTACTTGTTTACAGGAAGAAAAGAACAATGACCTCACCAATCTAAAAGCCTTGAAAGAGTTGTAAATATTCTCAGTGACAATCCACACAAACACGTCCATCACTTCTGTACAGGTGAAGAACTTGGCCACTGTGAACACATATCTAAGACTCCCTGTTCAGCAGTCGACTAAGCTCTGCACCTGATCAGAAACAGCCAGCATCACCACACTCGCCCGTGATCTTGCCTCAGATGACCTCTTCTTTCAGACTCATCCGCAGCTTGAGGAACTCCCGTCTCACAAATCAGAGCAGGAAGAAAAGAAAAAAAAAAAAGAAAACGCGAGAGTCTTCCTGGTAGCAGAAAACAAGTCGGTGCGTGTGATGTCCCCCTGAAGCTCCAGCAGCAGACGCAGCGGCAGTGTAGTAATCCCTGGCAATGTGATTTTTTTAAACTATCTGTCCCAAATCATCATGCCAGAGACCCACACAGCCACGGCAACAGCTCGGCCATCCGGGGGGAAAAGCCTCGGCTCTGTGAAGTCATCTCAATCCGTTTCTACTGCTACTTTTTCTTCCACGTCCCCCCCCCCCCCCCCCCCCCCTCTCTCTCTCTCCGGCCCTCCCTCCTCTCTCAGGCTCCCATGCTCGGTTTAACTTTGGGTATTTCCCTCATTAACTGTTACGCCTATATGAGGGACTCCAGAGAGGCCCGAGGAAGTCTGGCTCTGAAACAAAATGACAGCATGCTCCTCTGATAGTAACAAACGATAATCACCCCCCCCTCACTCCTGAGCCGCTGTCAGGTGTGAGGGCGTTCTGGGACACAACTGCTTACACCAAAACAAGGAAAACTTTTCTACCTCTTTCTTTCTGTGTGGATCTCGCCGCTTTTGATGCAGGAAGTCATTTAGATCCATTTGATTAAGGTGTACACTAGTAATTCCTTACAAATCTTACTTTTTGATTGGGTAATGTCTTAAATCATCCATTAATTATAGATAATAAAGCAACCAGATAGTGGTTTGCATCATTTCCATTGCCCATAATTAGTGTTTAGACTGTTACAAAGCACAAAAGAACTGGATACCACACAGCTGTTTCTCTACGTTGTCTGACATTATCTTAAATGAAAAGCTACAAAAGTCAATAAAGAAAGACCATAAGAAATATTCTGCTTGATCATATTTTTCAATATATGATAAATGTGTCCCCGAATAAAGAAGCTGTGTGTGAAAAAAAAAAAAAAAAAGCGCCCACCAACTGCTCCCCGGGCGCTTTAAGTAGCAGCCCACACTGCTCTCTGATACTCACAGTACAGAGATGGGTAAAATGCAGAGCCCTAATTTCCCCTCGGGGATCATACAAGTATATAAAAAAAATAAATTAAAAAAAAAAACAACCTGATACCAGGATTCAGCAGCTTGTACAGTAGAAACACCAGCAGGATGACCTTGAAGTGGCTTCTCCCGTTGGTTCTTATCAGCATCTCACTTCATTGTGCAGGAATCTCTTTGCTTCAGTCTTTTTGATAATGTTATCTCAAGTCACTGAAGATTTGTTAATGCTCAGGTCTAGGAAAGGTCCCACCACGTTTCCATCAGGTTCAAGTCTGGACTTTAAAGGTGCGTTGTGAAGTTTAAATGTTAAATACTATTCTTTTCTTTCCTCCATGCTCTTACAATTGCCTGATGTGTAGAATGAGTTGATCTTTCTTCACTGCAGTTGTCTCTAGTACTGTCTCTGCATGCTCAATGCGAGTGTTTTGGGTACGAAGCCTCTAGGGGGCGCTTGTAGGGGAGACGAGCTGCGCGTTCTCGTTCATCTGGCTGTGCCGATATCCTCCACTGCAGCTCAGCGCATGTTAGACAACACTAACTGCTGCTAAAAGATGGAGAACAGGTGCCTCTCAAACCCCAACTCAGACTCCAGTAAGACAAAGAAGAAAAATTTTGTCTTGTGAGACGAAGAGAACCAAACTGGAGTCTGACCGGTGTTGTGCCGGAAAACACCCCTCACGGCAGGGGGTGTTTCGGCACAACTTCGGCACCGGAGTAAGACGGGAGTGAAGAGCCGAGCAGCTTTTTTTTCTTTCTTTTTTTAATTGGAGGGACCCACGATCCCGTCTGGGAATAAAACGGGACCACAGTTGGCTTTCTTCTCGCTAGCAAAGTAAATGTGATGAATGACGGAAATAAGGATGCATAATATTGCAATGCTTAGTTCTTAGCATGTAAATGCGGCAGTACGACAGCCATATGACTGTTGCCGGGGAAGATAAACACTCTGGCCACCTGTTAAATTAAGTTGATGCTGTCATTTTATAAGGTAATCGTGGTCTCAGCCTCTGAATTTGGATATTTGAACTGCAAGCCAGCGTTAGCCTGTTGTTACCGTTAGCATACAGTTTGTCAGTTTACTCAACGATCAAACCATAAACAAGTTGCAGTAGACATCATGTCTCTAACTCTGGGCTCAGACTGAATATAATGTGGGTTAAATTAGAGACCAACGCAGTCGAAGCAGCTCACGCGTGTGCACGACATTCGCGCCACTTCCGCTTGTTGCCAGAGGGGGCGAACTTCTGAAAAAAGCTGGAACTTGCGCTGTACTCCTTTAACTGGACCTCTTTGCTTTGATTCTTTTCTTTTTCAGTTGTACTGTTGGAGATCTGCTGCCATGTTTGGGATTATTACTCTGTTTCATGACCCGGTTTCCAAGTTTTACTTGTCAGACAGGTGGACTCGCATTTGACTCAAGAATACTTTGGAAGTTGGGAGTTCATGGTCAAATTAAGCTCTGTTTCTATCAAGGGGTTAACCAGAGAGGAGAGCGCTGTTTGATGGCATTTTTTAAACCATTTTTATTACAGTAAATTGAGGTCTTCAACTACGGTACTCGGTTCAAAACACCTGACTCAAATCAGTGGCTCATTAACTGGCTAATGTATAAGCTAACCAGTAGTTGGAGATCCTTTTCATCTGAATCAGGTGAGTTGTGGCAAGGAAACACTAAAACATGCAGGATGGTAGCCTTCGAGGAGCAGAGCTGGTGACCCCTGCTGTAAATGGAGAAAAATAAGAAGATGAAATGGATACATGGCTATGTCCAAATTCGGGGGCTACGTCCTTCGAAGAACGCGCCCTACCCCATCTACGTAGGCTGGGTCTTAGACCGCGTACAGTGGAAGTGACAGGCTGTGAATTTGAACAATCTCCTCGACATATCTCTTGTTACCTAGCAACTACAGTATGAAGCTAAAACAAAGCAAGAATGGAGCTTCAAAATCTTATGAGTTTTCTCATTGTTCTGCTGATTTTAGAGGAGGTACAGCAGCTTTATCGTCGTGACGCAGCGGTATCGTACGGGACCCACCATACAACCTCGTTTGAGATTTTTCTTATGATTTCTGACATTTTAAAAATGTCTTAAAAGCTTGAAAACATTACTGCTTGAAGCTTTTAACATTTGTACCACCTGATTTATTTGAAACACTTACACATAAATGTATACTCTTCAATTGCTACATGTCCCACTTCATTGTTTCTGTAGAATGTCCCATTCGGCTCGCAATGCATCTTGGGATAGGATTAGACACGAAAGATACATCAAACCATCCTTAAAATCTGGGGGACATAAGGCCGCATTTGTAGGCCGCATTTGAAGGAGCCTTCAAATTTGGACAGTCTTAAACCCATCGCTGTGATGTAAGCGCTCTTCAAATCAGCTTTCAAAGGACATAGCCCTGGAATTTGGACACAGCCTATATCCAGATGAATTTAGCAAAGATGCGAGGGACTGATATTTAGCAAAGTTGACCTCCATAAATAATATTGATCTATACGACCTGAGGGAGATCCAACACAGAACTCCTACCTCCAACTTCTTCTGTAAAAATTACAAACTATCTGATTTATGGAATAAGTGGCTACATTTTTAAAGAATTTCACAACTATAAATCCCTTGAAGCTCACCGACACTTCTCCAATGTCTTGGTGCAGGATCTTTGCTCATTTCAACCAGAGGATTGCACGAAAACAAACGTCACAGCACAGGTAAGAAAACTGTAAACAGGTGAAGTTGTATGTGACATCACTGCAGCTTAACCCCTTCCTTGAAGAAGAACGTGACACAGAAACAGAGGAGAATGGGAGACATCCAGCAGTTTGTCTTCTTTTCTCTTGTTATGGGTACCCAGTCACATTCGGACGATTCTTTCGACCAATCAGTGCTGTGTGATAAGCTCCACCCTTCAGGGTCGAATTGGATTGGCCCTGAATGGAAGAGCTACAAAAAGGTAGGACAGCTAAGATCAGATATTTTGGTACTTGTCATATATTTTGACTGAAGACCCCCCCCCCCCAACCCCCAAAAAGCACATGTATTTCAATAAAAAAAAATTGGTTCCAACTGACTGCAAGGTGACATGGTCCTGCAGCTGCAGTATGAGCCCAGATCATCAGCTCTCCACCACCGTGCTTGACAGTAGCCGTTTATGCTGGTATATCATGTCAGGTTTGCTCTGCATTCAAACCAAACAGCTCCACATTTTTCCACAAGTCTTGTGATATTTATCAGGTGCAGCTTTGCAAACCTCAACTGTGCTGCTATGTTTTGAGAGAGAGGCTTAAACCGAGGTTTGAACAGTCAAAAATTAAAACATCCACTCCTGGGAAGATTGTCAGCTGCCTTGAATTCATTCCACTTGTGAATAATCTTTTCTCCCAGTAGAAAGATGGACTCCATTTAGCTTGGAAGTGGCCTTGTAACCCTTCCCAGACTGATGCAGAGCTACAGTTGCCTTTCTAAAATCATTGCTCATCTCCTGACCTTTACCCAACAGAAATATTATGCGCTGCTTTGAAGTGGTCGGACCAGATGCTGAAAGACAAATACTTTTGCCAACACAAGTTCATGGAGCGGTGGAAGGCTGTTCAGGTAATAACAAACAGAACTGTTGTCACACACCAGAAACATACCAGAGGTTTCATCAGTGAAACGAATCCATCCACGCCTCCTCTCGCAGTGACAGATGGAGCAATCAGAGCTGTTAGCGAGACCATCCCGCTCATTTACTGGACCCAGGGCTGATAGCATCATCCTGATGATGGATTACTGGGGGGGAAATTAAGAACAACAAACTGTCAGGGCTTTTGATTTCATCACACATTTGAGACACATATTTGCTGTCCTGGCAAGTGAGCATTTGGTAATTTGGACATTTCTCTCTAAGGAAGAGATCACATAGGTTAAAAACACAGTGTTCAAGGTTAAAACAAATTGAGAGCTGAAAAGCTGTTTGATCCTGTTGACTCATTCATCTATTCCATTACTCTCCCTATTGGATAAAAAGATATTTTACGGCCGTATAACACTAACGGATGTCTATTTAAAATTGCTGTTTAATTATCCACCAATACCAGAAAGCAGAACAGATTGAGAATGCAACAGTTACCTGGGAACAAACCTATTCATAGCAACTAAACTGAAGAGATTTGTTATTGTAGTTTTGTCTCGTCAGCTGTGCATGTTGCAGATGTTTTGCATCGTTGTGCACACATTAATTGAGTTAATTGTTGCCAGAAGTCATTTTGATCAATTTGTGCCAATTTTCATGAAGACTCTGCATTTTATCTGCTAGTCTTTATTTCTACATTTTGTCTCCAAGGACTCAAACCTTGGTGTAATCCTTAGTCATTTAACAACATTCGTTTCATAATTAATACAGTTTCTGAGACCTATTGCATCATTTTATGGTAAACTTTCCTCAAACGTCTGTTGTACAGTATACAATCTGATACTTGCCTTCTGCCCCTTGGTGGATATTATCTGAACTACCACAATTCAGACATATCACATTGTAAGAAATGGTATAAAAGTAATAATAATTTTTTGTTTTTTTAAAGCAGTTATTTTTGTTACATTTTGTTAAAAGCCAAATTCAGTTTTTTTTTTTTTTTTTTAAAAGGAAGTTTTCAGAGCATTATTTCTTGGGTCAGGATTTTAAAGGTTGAAATAGTTGTATTAGTTCTCCAGGGTTTCCAAAGGTTTTTCAAACTTTTTCTTTGGCTTCTTTTGCTGCTTTTTCACTCATTTTCAATCCATTTTTTGTACCTCATTATTTTTATAGGAATGTACTTTTTGTACTGTTTATTAAGCCACTTAATATTGATTCATTCAAGCATAAAAAGCATCCTAAATCAAATAAAGAACCAGGCCGTGTCTCAAACCTCGCACTTGAGCACTTCAAACACTCTTTTTGAGTGTGTTTTTTAATGTCATTGTGTCATTTAAATGAAAATTCAGTGCACTGAAAGTACGAGGATAATTATGGCCAAAACACGAAGTGCAAAACGAAGCACACTACTCGCACTAAACGGACGCCATCTTGCTGACGTAGAGGAAGAGGCGGGACTTTCGAACTGCTTTCAGAGCTGAATAATGGCGGTGAATGAAGCGGTGGCGACCCCTGCTGCATCGCAGGCGGTATTTTACTGATTTAAGTAAAGTTTATTAAATGATTGAGACATAAGTACTAATGTATATTGTGGCATGCTACTAAGCTGTTCATTCCCTGATGACAGTTATGATCTGGTCATGTGTTTGATAACGCGGTTATACCGGCTCAGTAGAGTTAGCTCACATTAGCGGGCAATGCTAGTCCGTCACTTCCTGTAAGTGCAGTGCTCTGTTTGGGTCAGCATTTAGCGACAACAGTGTGCACTACAAACGAAGTACACACTGCGCACTACGCACTGAATTCCAGTGCACTCGGGCAATTGTGCGGTTTGAGACACGGCTCCGGTTTTGTATCTACATGTCTACAGACAATTAAAGGGACTAGAGGCAGGAATAAAAAACAAAACAAAACATGCATGTCCATTTTTTTTTATACTAATGGAAAATGAAGCGCTAAATACCAAAAAGAACGTTTCCACCCACGTTTCTCTCTGTTGCCTTGAACAGGCTGTGTGCTGCAAAATGCGCTGCAATTCGGTGTCCGAATTTCCCGCGCTGCCCTGCGGACGTGACGTCAAATGGACACTACATCCGCTGTTTTGATACAGGAAGAAGACGGTCGCCGTAAATTCAAACATTGTAAGTGATGGTTATGCCGTTAGCAAACGATCCAGATCAACTGAAAGACACTAAAAAGTGTAACTACGAAGAAAAAGGTTAGTGAACAACATTATAGCTTCAGTTTGTGCACGCTCCCGTGACGGCTTGGATCGTGGCTTCAGATACCTGAGCGCCAGTCGCGAGTTTTGTTTCTTAATCTTGCCTCAAGTCCCTTTAAGCAAAGAACTAATGTGCACTTTATGGAAAAACTCCAAAGATGAGACAGCTGAGCCCAGAACTCAACATTATTAAAGCAGTGTGGGATCATCTTCACAGAGAACAGGACTAAAGGCAGGAACATCTAAAGACGAGCTTTGAAATGTCTTTATACAAGTCTGGAGAACTGATTTAGACTGTGGTGAAGAATAAATGTGGTAGATATATATGTATGTATATATATGTATATTCATTTATTTTCAAGCTCAGAAGACTGGTACAAACATATTCTGCTTCATGAACCATTTATTTCCATCTATGCATGTACATGTAAGTAGCTCATGCCCCGTTTCTCCTTTTAAGAGACATTTGCATATAATTGATCCTTTTCTTATAATAAGGCTACTTATATGTTTTGTTTAATAGGTTTGCATGTGAAGACATGATCCTGCAGGGAAGTTGGTGAATGCTCAGCTAGTAATCACTGAGCCTAGAGGGAAATGTCAGCCACTTAACATACCCTGTCAGCTGAGCTCAGCAGGCATATTTTCAGATTTTTTTTTTTGCTTTACTAGTCTTTCGATTTGGAAAGCGTAGCTGGTGCGATAGGTTTGAGTGCGTCGTCTCTTCAGCCAGCTGGTGGTTGATTTATGCTTCATGATTGCACGGTGCAGCTGCCTCTTAAAGCTGTCATTCACCCCAGTTTCTCATGTCACATAAAACACTTGTAATAAATTCTGCTCTCACTCAATCACACCTTGCTCTGAGTTTTTGGAGTTCTCCAGCTCAAAGCAAACATGCCAGACCATAACAGAGTCCTGCTGCATGATGAGCGGCTTGCAGCGCATGTGACCACTGGAGCTGACTTAACGGGAATCACACTACAAAAACACACTGGATCCTGCTTCTTTGGGTTTCAGTTTTTACATGTTTGATCCGCAGAGGCATGACATACCAAGCGTGATCTTGGCATGTGACCCCCACCAGCTGTTCGCCCTCTCTACTTTTGACCTCCAAACCCCTGGGAGTCAGAGCACGATCATGCTTGACTTGCTGGGGCATTTATGGAGGGTGGAGACCCGGTGACTGAGAGATTGTACCAGAAGTATTAGAGCAACCTGGTGGAAAAAAATTCCAAGCCTGCAACAGCACATGACACCAATATTAAGCTGTTGTGAGTAACATCATATTTTTGGTAGAGTAGATTTAAACATGTGAAGCAGCGTATTAATGACTTTTTAGCCTTAGATTGTTTCACTTCTTTTCAGCTGTCAGGATTCCTACTGTATACAAAATTTGCTCAAACCCTTTGGCATTTTTCCTATTTATTCTTGGAATTACGAGGAACTTTTGTGGGTTTGGTATAATTTGTAATTGTGAAAAACACAATCCTAATTCCAGAGAAGTTGGGATGCTGTGTAAAATATAAATAAAAACAGAGAGCAGTGACAAACAAATCTAATCTGTAAGTAAAGATCTGGGAAGCAAAGAGACCACCTGCTTCACTGCTGGATTTCTGGTTTCATGATGCTCCAAATGGTGAAAGGACTGCAGGCAGACCAGTTCAGCACCTGGACTCTTCTCCTGTTTTCAGCCATGCTGTTGTGATGAATGCAGTATGTGGTTTAGTCTTGCAGAAATCTGCAAGGCCTTTCTTGAAAGAGATGTTGCTTGGATGTACTCCATGTACTTTTTACTATTGGAGCTTCACAGATGTGGAAGTTGCCCACGCCATAGACACTAATGCAACCCCATCCCATCAGAGATAGAGGCTTTACAACTATCTATTGATAAAAAAAAATTAAAAAAAATCTATTTTTTTCAAAATGTAAAAAAAAAAAAAAAAAAAGCTTTGTGGCCCTTTGCTTATTTTGTCTGGAGGACACGGCATCTGTGGTTTCAAAAGGAATTTCATATTTTTATCCATCTGACCACAGAATGGCTCCACTTTGCCTCAGATCATTTTAAATCAGCTTTTCAACTTTTAGATGCAGTTTGTTGCAGATTATTGAGGCTCTCCCCAGCTTTAGATTCTGCCTATCTGAAAACTTCTTTCTGTATTTCTTTTCATGACTCACCTGTTGCCCATTAACCCATAATAAGTTGTCAAATTTTCCTCCAGTTGGCTACGATATATGTATACTTGTCCAACTGTTTGTTCTTTTCTTTTTTAGATGTGTTGCTGCCATCAAATTCAAAGTGACCTGATATTGTTAGAACATCATAAAATTTCAGTTTTCAACATTTAATGTTTAAAATAATTGCATCCTGTTTTTATTTGCAGTTTGCAGCATCCGATTTTTTTTTTTTTTTTTTTTTTTTTAAGAATTTGAATTGAGTTTCTGTAGATCAGAGGTCACCAACTTCGGACCTCAAGACTACCGTCCTGCAGGTTTTGTGCGTTTCACTTCTAACACACTTGATTCAAGTTAAATGGTTCTCAAACACTTGTTTCATCTTCTGTACTAGCCTGTTAATGAGCCATTGATTTGAGTCAGGTGTGTTGCAGTAGGGAAACACTAAAACCTGCAGGACGATAGCCTTCGAGGACCAGAGTTGGTGGCCCCTGATGTAATTTTTTTTTTAAAAAGTTTGATATAAAAATTTTAATGTCATATATTGTGTCAACTAAAGAAAGATAAATTTATTTCAATTTAATTGATGTCCCCCACATCTGTCCTTTTACAGCTCATGTTCTCCTGATTGTAATTAATTCAGTTTTTTATTTATCATTTTCTCCATTTAGAAGAAACCCAACTCTCCTTTTTTTCTTCTTAAAGAAGCTTTATAAAATAAGATAATGAAAAATTAAGGAAAAGTGGAACCATTTTGGGACACACCCTGCTGTCCCCCAGCCAGGCCCCGCAGCAGCTTGTGTCGTTTCAGTTTGCAAAGATTTGGATTATTTGATTTGGCCCTGTGGGAACGGCACAGGTGTAAACAATTAAATCAGGGATGGTTGGGTCTCGTTTAGCTGACAGCAACTTTCTTCATGTTTTGATTAATTAGTTACCATACTCTCCATTTGTTCTGCTTTCAATAGGTCAAACAAGGGGTAAACAAAAAAGAGCATGTTTCTCTTCTTCCCAACGTGCTAGCAATAAGCTAGCTAGTAGCTCGAGCTACTGCCTAGCTTAATAGGCTTATTCTTATTCTTCTTTTATTATCATTATGATTATAATAATAATAATAAACAAGTGACAATCTCAGAAGTGACAAAAAAATATACATAAAGATCATGAACAAAATCATAACTCCTGGTAATTACAATATCTTCCATTAAATGTGAAAAAGAACAGCCAGATGCTCTCCAGTTAAAGTAGGAGCAACAAGAAGAAGAAAAACAAAAGACACTATTATTTCTTACATAATAGGGACAGAAGAATTAACTGCTAGATGATAAGAAAGATTCTTTGCTTCTGGTTTTTCAATATTATCAAAGGAAAGTTTCAAGAGATGGTCAAGTTTAATGGGCTAAATATGTTGTTAACCACTGCTGTCTTTGCACACTAGGTGGCATAGTTGTCCAAAACATGCTCACTTTCTCCCTCTTTTCTATTGTTAAATATTGTTTGAAGTTCAATTAAAGTTTTATTTAAAAACAAAACGATACTGTAATACTTGTTTTTGTGTCATTTTATTATGTAAAATAAGGGAGCAAAAGTAGTATCTGTTTAAAATATTGCCTCAAGAAAATTAGCAGCCTGTGTTGTCATTGCCTAAAGTTGATAAGCTGATAAAAAGAATAATTGGTATCTGCCATAAATTATACATACACTACTCACAAAAACTTAGGGATATTCAACTTTCAGTTTTTGGAGAACAGAATGATGCAGAATAAATATTTAACCATTGAACAATGTACATTAAAAAGTTTAGAGAGTTTAATTTAGTTCATCTGGAAAGGTTGTCGTGGATTTTAGATTCATTCTGACATCATACAAAAAGCCAAATATCCTTAACTTTTTGTGAGTAGTGTGTATACATATACATATAAATATATATATATATATATATATATATATATATATATATATATATGTACACACACGCTTTATACATACTTTCAAATTAAAGAATGAAAAAAATCAGCTGCCAGTGAAACAAGTTTAAATTGGCAAAAGTAATAATGAATAAAAATTTCATGAAAATCATGACATTGATTTTGAATTGCAGTTTGAAAGAAATATTAAAAACAAACACACAAAAAACAAAACAAGTATTTGAGCATGATGGGGCTCCGAAGCTAAAATTTTGTAAGCGGCACTTCGAGGCAATCCCTGCAATCAGGTGTTTTTTGTAATGTTCAAAAATACTTCTGCATCTGTTGACAGGTATTTTGGTCCACTGTTCACCGGAAAGATGCTCTAATGTGTCTGGGACATTTCGTGTTTTTAAATCATTATTTTCAACTACAATTCAAAAACAAAAATGTATTTCATTTAACTTTAATTCTGTACATTTTTATTTCACCAGGCAGTACTGCCACATTAATGCCACTGCTTGCACGATACTTTGATGGTCACAGTGACCCACGGGTTGTCAAGTGAATCTTTCAATGCCCTAATGGCTGTGTGGGCACCAAATCTGACCATGGCTGGGGGGCAGAAACAGACACCTTGGTGTTTCTTTCAACAGGAATCTGCTCCATTCTGTCCAGCTGCAGGTCATCTACGAACACACTGGAAGGGGTCTGGAAGTCTTTGTGGGATACTGTAGGTCAGTTCATGATGCCCAGGTCCTGCAGAACAGCCCCATCTAGTACGAGCAGTCCAACCCCCCACCGGCTTGCTGCATCCTTGGAGTTGGTGGCTACCTCTGCTTGTCGCACCCCATCTGCCTCATGACGCCCTTCAAGCAGAACCACCTCCAAGCTCGGTTCAACCACTAACCTGTCAACGGCGAGGTGTGTTGTAGAGAGGTCCTTTAGGATACTGAAGACCAGACGGATGGTCCATCTCACTAAAGGCTCAGAGGTCATCGTCTGCTGCACTGTGCTCCACAATCTGCACGAGCAACGGGGACCTGCTGGAGCCAGATGCTGATGTCAGGAGGGGCAGCTGGTGAGCAACCAGCAAAAGGACCAGCTGGAGCTGATGAGAGGAAGTGGGCTGTTATACTGCAGATCATGACTACATCTAAAAGCAGTCAATAAATCTGGCTGATTGGCAAAGTTTGTGTGCATGTGTGTGTGTATAATAATTTACAAAGCAAATTTCAACACATTTAATATAGTTTAATTTGAAAAAAATAAACTACATTTAAAGGGGTGAACATGACTTACAACATAAAATATAACACGAGTGCAAAACACAACGTTTGAACAGAAAACATGACTTAAAAAACTATTTACAAAGTTTTTCCAAAATCATCATGAGGTGCTCCTCCCTCCTCGCTGCCTCCCTGTCCCTCCTCTCTTCCCTCTCTCTCATCTCCCTTTGAAACCTCTCCTCCCTTTCCACCGTTTCCCTGTATCTCCTCTCCTCCCTCTCCACAGTCTCCCTGTATCTCCTCTCCTCCCTCTCCACCGTCTCCCGGTATCTCCTCTCCTCCCTCTCCATCCGATCCTGGTGTCTCCTCTCCTCCCGTTCCGCAGCCTCTCTGATCTCTCTCTCTCTGGCCTCCTCTCTCCTCTGCTGCTCCCTCTCCATCTCCATCAGCGCCCCCTCTTGCTGCCTGTCACTGTCACTCAAGGCACTGAGCATTTTCTTCATCCTGTCCATCCGCTGTCTTTTTGGGGTGGGCAGGGTGGAGGCAGTGCTGCTTTCCACAGGAGGGGGTGCGACCTTTTCCTCATCCCCACTGGATGAGGCAAAGACTGCAGGTGGTGTCATAGGCAGTCTGCTCCCTATTGCCTCGTGCATAAGGGTGTACCACTTCCAAGAAGTGGCAGTGGCCCCACCTCCCTCTGCGCTGACCCCAGTTCGGGTTCGCTTAAGATCCTGTAAAATACAAAGAAAACAAGCGCTTAATATCCAGAGCAAATCTATACCATGTTACTGTACAGACAGCATATCTGACCTTGTACTTGGAGACTAGATTCTCCCACCTCTTCTTCAGGGCCTTTGGCTCCACCTTCCCTTCAAGACCCCTTTCTCTAAGAAAGATACTGGGGAACACACATTGGCAGTTCATATGAAAGTCTTGGTGCTTTGCAAAATCATTTAATCTAAAGTGATGTACATGCAATCAAAATTATATCTGCCAAGAACAGAAAAAAATGAAGTTTAGAGTGAATTATTCTATTTTGCCGTTGTGTTCAGTGTATAATTAATACCAGTTTCCAAATTATAATCTGCAGCATGAATTTCATATAATTTAACACCTGGTGTAAATAATTACTGTATGCATACATTTATACTTACTTGTAGGCTTCAATACTGGAATGCCTCTTGCCAGTGAACATTGAGGGGTTTGCTGTCCGCCACATAATGAGGGCCTTGGTGTCCTCGTCTGTCCCTAGAGGGAAATTATTATAATTTATTATTATAAATACATCATTTGAGTATGAATGAAATAAAATAAAGGACCCTCAAATCACATATTCCAATTTTGCATCCATAACTGAACATGCATGATCAAACAAATGTCTTAACTGCATCTGCATGAAACTTTAACAGGCTCATTTCAAATGTGATGCTGCTGATTACAAGATTCACTTATTCATTATTTTCAACATGTACTTGCTATTTACGCCCGTTTTTACCAGTTAATCAGTTTGTGGCACAATTAAACAACAAACATTTCCATACGCTAACTACTGAAGCTGAGTATAACTGCAGCCTCAAACAAATGACCACAACTATAACTGTCATCCAGGAGTGAACAGCTTTGCTGCATGCCACATGTTAGTAGCTGTATCTGAATAATTTCATGAACGTTACCTACATCGGTAAAATAAACTCTCCGCTGCTGCTGAGATCGCCACTAGTTCTGTGGTCGCCACCAAGTCTGTGGTCGCCATCACTTCGTTCTCCGCCATCATTCAGTTCTCAACTGGTCCAAAGTCCCGCCCCTTCCGCTACGTCAGCGGGATGATGACGTCCGGTTTTCTTTTGTTTTTCATTTGTGGCAGTTTTTTTCTCTTTTTTTTTGACAACAAACATATACAACAAATAGCAAACAGTTTTGTACAGTGACCATATACTATATAAAAAAGATAATAGGTATTTTGTTAGAAAAAATTGCTTATTTTAAACAAAGATTTTGGCTGTTATCAAACAATAGAAGACCAAAAAGTGACACAATACAGTGAATTGAAATCTTAATCTAAAATACACAAATAACGTGAATAAGACGAATTTGAAAAATAAATTTAAAAAAGGAAACTAATGAAATAGGGGCTTATCTTAAATTATATTCAGAAATATGGGCACAAAGTTTTTCTGCTTTTTTATTTGATTTCAAGCTTTTTATAGAATAAATCTAATTCATTTTTAAAGTACAACATGTTAGGGGGATTTGGTGAATTGACATTTATGTATATAAATTTTAGTAAAAATGATAATACAGACAGGAAATCTGATATGGGAGTAGTGCATCCAGTGAATGTCAATATGAAATCCCCCTGCAGATTTGCGGTCATGTCCAACATTACAGTACCGGTGATACCAGGTGAAAAGCAAGTGGCAACCTGTGACCAACTATGAGGCTACTCGGAAGAATTCATTTTTTGTAGTTCTCCTAGTTAGCTCCTTGTTTGCTCTCAGTAAGGTCTCAGTTTGTAGCAGAGTAGCACAACAGCGGTTTTTGGTCAGATAATATCCTAACGGTTTTTTCAGACCAAACGCAATTTGGGCGTCAAAAACATGCCTGATGCTCAAAGTTGGACGCTGTGTCACGAAATAGTCAGATGCTCGATTCCCAGCATCTTGACACCCCAGACACACGTCGAGGGATGTCCAGTCAAGGCGCGCTCGACACGCGTCGGGAGGAGCCCCTCCTTTTTCTTTTTCCTATCACCGGTCTGTCTGCACCATGGCAGATGCAGGAGAGAGAGCCGCTCGGCTTTCTGTGATAAACAAAGCTAGGGAACGTCATTGTAGAGCATCTCTGCTCTGTATCTGGGTTCACCAGATGATTTGAGGTGTTCTGAGTGTGATGAGTTTCATCATTTACTCAAGGAGCTGCACGCTGACAAGGGGCGCTTTCAGCTGTCTGATCCGGCCCAGTTTAACATCCTGCTGTTTCGATGCGGGGCAGCATTACATCCCATCGGCACAGCAGGTCATCAAACTGCCGTTCAGAAACCATGTCACGAACACAGTCACATGTTTATCCTCTGATCTTCAGAGAGACCAGACCCCTGCTTCCTCTGGGTGTTTCCCGTCCTGTCATAATGTGTGTCTGCGCCTTGACATTAAGTCGCTCTGATTGGTTGACACCCCACGTCAAGATGCCAAAGTTCAGATTTTCCAATTCTGGTGTCTGCGGGTCTTGACACACATAACACACGTCGAACACTGAAAATCTCAGAACTGGACACGCGTAACACCTCTAGATGCGCCACGCCCGATGCGCGTAACACGCTGCATGGTTTTCGCGTTTGGTCTGAACACACCGTAAGCGTGTCTTACCTTTACCCCACCGCTTAGGGGGCTAATCTTCGTTAGCTCCTGTTGGTTTCGAGTTAGCTCAGTTAGCGTTTAGCCCAGAGTACGTCAGCTGTCAATCATTTGCCCCACGGCTCGGAGCGGCCTTGCCTTTGCCCATTTTAGTATTTTCCAGGAGTGACAACACACGTGACACGGCAAGATGGCGACAGTGGGACACGCCCAACTGGCTTCACTTTTAGCTCTTCAGAAACCAATGGGTGACGTAGCGGAAGGTTCGTCCGTCTCTATTAACGGTCTTTGGTTAAAAGTCAGTTGGTCAGGGGATCTCGTGGGGGGGGGGGGGGGGGGGGGGCTTTCTATAACAGTAAGAAATATTTCTTTTAAACTGCTTTGAGTAGGCTCACCAGGTGTACATCATCCTTTATTGTTTCCTACTCAGAACTGGTAATTTGCGACTTCTGAGTTCAAATGGAACGCTGCATTCGCAACGTCTTACTTGCGTTTGTGACATAATGGGAGAATCTGTACCTGCTGTCTGCTAGATGCCGATGTTGGGACTAGCTTTGGGGGGGGGGGTGAGAGCTCTCTTCCCCCCCTCTTCATAACCCTACAGTCTCAGTTTCCTAATTCCACAAACAACTACCCCTTTATTATTGACTTGAATATTTTTGGGCTAGTTCTTATAATGAATGGCCAATTGTATCCATTTCAGTAAACCACAAAGTCAAATGCACAAATGTGGTAGCAAAAACTAAGATTTTGGCAGAAAAGATGGGTGGGCATACTGTATTTTGGATATCTAGCTCTTAGAATCAGTTTAAAGGTGACTGGAGTACTGCAAACATGCATCGTTAGGTCAAAATGCTTGTCTAGTTTTGCAATTATTATACTTATTTTATAATACATGTTTTATTTGCCTCTTCCACTAATATCTCCATCTCCTTCGGGTTGAATTTCATTTTGTCTTTACAACTTTGTTGCTCTTTTGAGCTTTCCATGGCAAATGGCTATGGCACACACTAAATCCTTTAAATATTGTTTGCACCTGTTACAAATTCCAAATGATAAAGCTACACCATGCACAATCAGAGCAAAAAGAATTAGTGCTCTTTATTTGAGATTCCATCCAAAAGAAGGTTTTTCATCTTTGAAAAGAGCTGTATAAATCTAATTTTATTATTATTTAGTATAAACAAATATACCTTCAGAAAATATATAGAGTATATTTTAACACAGCAAAACATCATCTATAAACTATATTAAAAAAAACATGTTTTAGATATTTAATATTTGATGATTCTCAAGGATTTTGTCATGAAAACTGCATCATCAATTGTTATTTGGATTTTATAAGCTTTATTCCTTGCATCATGCAGAGATCTGAGCCGCATCCACACAAAGGAAAAACCCCAGACAGAGCATCACTGCATTTAACCCAGTTTAAAGGACAGAGTGAGAACAGCTCTGACAAACAACTCAGATCTTTCTACGATATTGTCACATACAGATAATTTTAGGAACTGTGCAAAAACACAGAACTGTGCAGATTTAAGAAAAGAGCACATAAAAAAACACCTGTTCTCATTACAAGTTATAGATTATCCTTAACAGCAGCTATTAAAGGGTTTCTTAAACAGACAGAGGCCTGTTGACTTACTGCATAAGGTGGTGTGTCTTCTCCCTCACGCTGACCTGGTGGCACTGGCTTCCTGTGACTTTCTCCTGTATGCAGAATGCCAGGAGGAAGCAGTGGGCCGCAACTGACGTCTTTCTCTCCTTTTATAAATCAGGCTTTATGGGTTGACATAGTGTCGTTTGTGCAGTGGGCCTGCCCCAACTCCACAACAATTCAAAGACCAGTTTGTTGGCCTGTCCCTTATTGACACAAAGCGCTTCTTTCAGCCTGAGCCTGAGTGTAGGAAGTCCTGTATTGTACCCCAGTTCTCCCAATTCAGTCCCCTTGGACAAAACTTAATTGGCTTGGTGTTTTAGACAAAACAAGAGAGGAAGAGGTGGGAAAATGATGAAGCTGTTATTTTTGCTCAGCTTTTTCACAGAAAACTGTTTCTACATTTATAATAAACCTCATCCTTTTCATTTTTGTTTAATTTTTAGATGATTAGAAATCAAAAGTTTCTTTATTTTTCACAAACGTTATCACAAATATATACATATATATATATATATATATATATATATATATATATATATATATATATATATATACCAGCTGTGTGAAAAAGTGTTTTCCTGATTTCTTACTTTTTTGCATGTTTGTCACACTTAAATGTTTCAGTCTCCTTTTGTGAGACAAAGATAACAAAGTAAACAGAAAATGCAGTTGTACTTTTCCCCCAGCTGTGTATATATATATATATATATATATATATATATATATATATATATATATATGCATGTGTATGTATTCCATTATTTTTTTTCAAATTTACAAGGATTGGAAGTCATACACAGAAAAGTCCCTTTTATTTTTATGAATCTTTAAGATAATTTCAAAATGAAGGATCTTCATTGCTTTGCCAAATTCACAAGAAACCACCAAATTTTGTGACCACACTCTCCTTTAGGAAATAAAGAAAGGATAATAAGAAAAAGGAATGCCATTTGGTAATCATACATGACAAACCTTTAGCTACTTTGGACTCTTTATCCTTTAAATGCAGACGTACAACTCTTCTGCAGTTGTAAGAAATTAGTAATAACATAGTGAACACCACTGAGAAAGAAGCAGCAAAGAGTTTGACCTCATCATAAGGTGATAACAGATGGAGGAAAGCCTGCACATACAAGTTTCCTTGCAGTGAAGTAAACAGCCAGCAGGTGTCCTTCTAGCTTTACTTTCATCTATAAATCCAGCAGCAGACCATCTGACAGAGAGCTATCAACAGTTATTTTTTTCATCCATATTCAAAGGTGATTCTAGGATCAGAGGTTTAGGGGTGCTGAGCACCCAAAGAGCTGCCCGTCCAGGCAAGATAAATTTCATTGTTTTGTACAGTTTAACACAATTTCATTCCCACATTTGTGAAAGATAAAACACTATTTGGGAAAGTCAGTGATTAATTATCCAGAGAGAAGCTGTGATAGAAGTTGTTTTCCAGCATATTGGTGCCTTTTTCCAGTGGTGAACCAGATCCACCAAAACCCACTTTTCCTTAATACAAAGTTTCTGAGCATTTTCAAGCCTTAGATTAAAGTTTTTATCAACCAATGTCCAGAAAGAAACGTATTACTGATGCTATTTTAAAATTGGAATTCAACTTTACTTGGATGAGAGACGCTTATTTTGGGCATGCAGGTGTTATGTCTAAGTGGTGAACCAGATCCATAAAAAAAAAAATTTATCTTCTTTATTTATGGCGATTCTGACAGTTTTCCAAACTTACATTTAGAATATTTATCATAAAAACAAAGTTAGGCTATTACTGCTGCTATATGAAATAGCAAGGTGGGTGGGTTTCAACCATTTGGGAGGAGTGGGGGTTGATGTTTGATGTATTTTTGTTGTGAAAACATTACATTTCAACAAAGTACAGTATGTTTTTTTTATACTTTTCAAGTTTGTGCAACAAACATATAGCTTACACACACACACACACACACATATATACATATATATACATATATATATACACACACACATGTATGCATGTCTGTATGTATGTGCAGAATTATATGTATAAAAATTACAAATTTAGGGGTGCTGGGATTAAAAAATCTCATATGTCCATATTTATCAGCAGCAATGGATTATGTAAATCCTCCTTACAGAAGCAATGTGATTAAGTTATGTGAGTGTGTGAGTGCATTAATTACATGGAATGAAAATAAACAGAATTGTGACCCTGTTGTGCTTTTTAACATTCACATTGGTTATCTTGTCTTATATTTCATTCACACGTCAGTCTGGGAACATCCCCTTGTCTTTTGTCCCTGCCCTCATTCAACATTCCTGACTTTCAGACCTCCTCAGGGAACTTCTGAGACACATCCGGACTCTGCAGGCCCGTCCTGACGGGTCATCTGTCCACAGCTCAGCAGCTGTCCATCACATCTGGTTCCAGCTTCACAGGACGTACACATCTCCCATCAGAGAGGATCATTTTACAATATGAGGCTGAGAAGGGTGCTGCAGCTGTTAACTTTGCTGGTGGGACTCTGTCGGGCCTGCGGGGCCCCTCCACCAGGGGATATCTTGTCACATAAGCCGGGTGAGGTTCCTGCATCCCAGCTGAAGATGCTAGCTCTGGGCCTGGGTCACCTGCTGCAGGGCGTGGAGGAGAACGTCCAGCAGCTGGAGCAGCAAGCCCAACTGGTGGGAGCAGAAGTGGACGGGGCCACCAAGGGTCTGGAGAGCCTTCGTAAGCAGAGTACAAAGACAGGACGGACTCACAGGCAGGTGAGGAAGAGTCAGGTACAACTACCATTTCTTTCTTTCTTTGCCATGAGCCCAAAACATCTAAGAGTAACCAGGACTTTTAGCTAGTAATGCACCGATCCGATTCCTCTATCGGATATCGGCTCCAATATTGACTAATTAAGTGGATCAGATATTTTTATTTTTATTTGTTGGATCCTGTTTTTCTTCTCCCTCTTTCTTATTTCAATCAGCTGTAATCACAACTGAAACCTCAACATTAGTCTTTTATTAGCTGAATGTATGAAGCTGCTCTGCAGGTTAGGAAGGACCTGCAGATTCAGAGTGCCAGGAGGGACGGGCTGCAGAGGGCTGTCACAGATCTGCAGAAGGAGCTGGAGGATCTGGAGACTCAACAAGGGGCCATGCAGCACCAGATGAACCGGATCGTCCAGAGTGTGAAGAGCCTGAGTGAGCCAAGGCCAGGAGGTCAGACTCAGCCTGATAGCAGCTTCATCAAGGTGAGGAAGAACCAAACAATTTGCCTTGGTGACACAAACTTGCAGATATAAAGCAAGGCTGGTTCCTGTAGTAGGTCCAGATGGGCCACTTCTTAAACCCAGAAGTCTTTGATGTGTTACAGGTCGTCATTGATAAACAAGCCAGACGGCTCGCCGACCTCACCTCAGAGGTTTTAACGCGGGAAAGAATCATCAACAGACACCTGCGGCTGATCCAACACCTGGAGAAACGTCTGTCTTCAGGTTTAAATCGCAGACACAAAAACATTCAATGTCATATTTAAAAGTTTGCAAACTTGTGCCGTTCATGGAAAACTAATCATGGATCCTGTGACTCTTCCCTTAATTCTGCCAGGAGGTGATATTTTTCCTAAACTCTATAAAATATGTCAACATTTGGTTGAGAAACTGGCTCGACATTCACGTTTCCCAAAGGGCACCAGAATGATGGTGCAACATTTGGAAACTGGTTAGATTTCTTCACAATTTCCTGGATTCTCATGATTTCAGAGATATTAAAATATTAATGGCAGAAACTATTAAACTATTCGTTTTTTTTTTCAATCTGGACCTATTTTCTAGCATGAAATACATTCATTTACTTACCCAGACAGTGTTAGTGCAACTTGAATTCCTTTGGGAGATATTTAGATCCACTCCAGATCAGCGTATGTCCAATATAATGGAGGTGATGTGGGCAACCGCGTGTAGCCTCTAAATGAGGCATTATCTGCCACAAACTCCATTTCACCAATGTTTTGTTACGAAACATTAGTCAGACCCCCCTGTGAGCTCGAAGTGGCATGAAGTGGCTTTTTTGTGGTGATTCATCCTTATTAAGATACATTTACTTGCTATGGTGTCGCATAATAATGACATCATCAAAGCCGCCGCAGTAAAAATGTCTGTAAATAAGGAAAAGAGGAAAAAGTTAAAAAGAGGAATCTGTTTCACACTTCAACTAAATATCAGATGTTTGAATTAAGCATCTGTCTTTAAAAGCCAAACGCTAACTTCAACTTAATGCGAGCTAGCTAAGAGTTAAGGCAAAAGAGCATGCTTCGTTATAAACAGGCAAACATCAGCTTGCCAGCGTTGTGACTTTAGCTCAGTCACAACTGATTCACACAAATGTTTAAACTCGTTGGTCAGACTTAAAGGTTGAATATGGAACATTTTTATTAAAATCTATATTTTAAAAAAAAAAATACCTCCACAGGTCGTTTGGGGGGGTACAGAATGAAAGTACAACATTTCCCAGAAAAATTATATTTAACCTAAAAATAATTATAAAATAAATTTTTACGGGTTCGATAATGGCATTTTATTTACGTCTATAAGCCAATACACGCCGCCATTGCAGGTTGCCAAATACGATCTCTGTGTGGAAACAATATTTTGGGCACAGTTAGGCTTGTACTTACAGGGATAAACCGTTGAGACAGCGAGTGAAGCAGCTGCTTCAGAGCCCTGGAGATATTGTTATCTGTTTCTGAGGAAGAGTGACCAAGAGCAAAACCTGGAGTAAATTTAGGTGAAGACTTCACTAAATGGACCCACATAAATGTTTTCCACGGAGTCAAAACACGGAAATGGCGACTTTCCTCCTGGATCAGTAAGCTAGCTTGTTTGCTAACATGGCTAACGTTAGCTGTCAGTTATAAACTCCTCTGCGTTACTTGTTGGACATGCTGCAGACTGTTGGTCACTTGCGTATCCGCAGCAAGCCTGGCATCCCAGCGGCTGGAGTTGTTTTTCTGCCGTTGCAACTACAACCTAGACACACGTGATGTCGCTGTTCTGTCTGTATTCCATATTCAACCTTTAATTAGCCAGAGCGTTTGTCTAGCAGCTGCCTCCACTGTATGAAAGTTAGCAACTTACTTCCACTGGCTAAACTACACTCAAGTTTCCTTCAACAGTTTTAATTAGCAATGCAAAACTATTTGAAGTGACTGAGCAGCAACATGGTTGATGCCTAAAATTCTACTTTGTTTGTTAACTCATATTTTAGCTTTGATGTACTTTAGCTTTAGCTAGCACTTATTTCCCACTCAATTTATGATGGAGATTTATCATATCTTTTGATAAAGTACTGCTTTTGTTATCCTTTAAGCACATTTTGGCTTTAACCCTAAAATAACCCTTTGTTCTTTGAAGCGGCACAGACGTTTTTACTTATTTCTGTCCTGCCTTGATGTGTGTTTCAGGTGCCTGAGAGGCTCCCAGCAGCCCTGAGGTCCTATTTTCACCCCGACTGTGTCCCTGGAGCACAGCTGCATAAACACAGTGACAGTGACCGCTCATCAGCTGCCATGAAAACTGATTGTTAAAGCTAACAAAGCTTTGGAAATTGCTGGAATAAAAAAGGAGGTCAAAATCAGAAATACTTTGTATCCATTTCATGGTTTTGTTGCACCACATTTTAGATGAACTTAGATCTCAACAACAGTACGTATGTTTCAGATTTAGATGCTGCAATGAAAGACTGGAAATAAGAATTGAATAAATGAAACTGTTGACACACACTTAAATCTTTAAGTTATACAATCCTTTTCCTGTTGTTGCTTTTTAAATTTAAGCAGGACTTTACAAAATGATAAAACAGCAGACATCTTGTAATGAAAGTGTGGTATTCTCTCTAAGATGTCCAGCTGCTTGTCCAGCTCTTTATCCATCATGTTGTGGCTCTGACTTTCACAATATTGTGGGTGATAATGGTGGTGCAACATGCTGAGGAGAGGGCTTGCACACGTGCACCCAAATAGAGGGACGTGCAGTCAAGTCAGAGGACACTACAGATGAATAACAAGCAGCTTAGAGCTTTACCAACAACAAGAAAAAAAAAAAAATAGCTTCATCACATTGTAGGCTAATCAAGAAATTATTTTACTCTGCAATAAAATAAAGATGAACACTTGACAATCTCACGCAGAAATCTGTTTTACCAGTCCAGAATTCAAAAACTATAAATCATTGAATGCACACAATTATTTCACAAATGGATTGATACAAGACCTGCAAATCATCAAATGAAACGACACTATTGTCATGACAAAGGCAATTTTAATGATTTAGCCTATTTATTCTTCCTCCCTCTCCTCCCCTTGTGAAGTGGTTACAGATTACCTCACTGACAGACCTCAATTTGTCAGGCTGGGATCTGTAACATCTGACACAGTGACCATTCAGCACAGGGGCGCCACAGGGGACTGTATTGGCCCCCCTCCTCTTTACCCTTTACACAGCAGACTTCATGCACAACACCGAACTGTGTTATGTGCAGTTTTGTGAAGTTTTCTGATGACACTCCCATGTTGGGTGTATTGGGGGGGCGACACACACACACACACAAAGGGAATACAGGTCCCTTGTGAAGGATTTAAGCCCCCCCCATCAGCCCCCCCCTCCCCCCCTATCCCCCCTTGGGGCTTTTTCTGCTTTTTTACCCCCCCCTATTTCCTCCTTTTGATTTGTTGTTGCGAGTGTGCTCTTATGGGGTGGCAGTGCCAAGCAAGGGGACACTAAAAGACTGGACAAACTGTAAAAAGGGCGTCCTCTGTCATTGGAGCGGAGCAGGACTCAGTGGTGTCTGTGGCCGACAGGAGAACACTGCACAAACTCTCCATCATGGACAACAGCAGCCACTGACTGGCCAGAGGAGGATGAGAAACCGGAGTAAACGACCCACACGAGCGCACAAGACTCCACGCTTGTGTTGCAGACCCCGCCCTCAGGCCAGGGTCGCACGTGCGGTCCGCTGACTGTGAGATGAATGATTTACCACCGCTCTGTCGTGTAGCCCGATGCAAACAACTGTGATAATCATTTTATCCCTTTGTTTCTCTTTTATTTATTTATTTATTTATTTATTCATATTTACATTGTAGCCTACTCAGGATGTTACATAGACTTGAAAAAAGTCTCTCCGGGAAAAACAAACTGACACAAGGAGCAACGGTGAGTCCCTTGAACATTTTCTCCGGTCAACTGACGTCAGTTAACCATGAAGGGTAAAGAAACACCATTTAATTTTAAATTTTATTTTATAAACAGTGCGTTTTTATTTGGCCTACATTGTGATTTAACCCTCTAATACATGCATTTATTTGTGTGTGTATGTACAGCATTGTCATTGTTGCAGAGGGTAAAAAAAAACAAACAAACAAACAAACAAAAAACTATAGGCCTATATATAATTTATGTCTAGGCCTATAGTTTTTTTTTTGTTTGTTTGTTTTTTTTTTGTCAAATTCAAAAGTAATAGAAAAATACACTAAAAGGTCCATTTTTAAATGAAGAATCTTCTCTGTTTTGCTGAATTCAGAAGATACCACCAAGTTCTGTCACACTCTCCCCCATGACATTTTCATACATGACCTTTAGCTACTTTGGACTGTTAATCCTTTAAATGCAGACCTACAACTCTACTGTAGGAAATGACTAACATAGTGAACACCACTGAGAAAGAAGCAGCAAAGTTTGTTCCTAATCGTAACGTAAAAACAGATGGAGGAAAACCTGCACACACAAGTTGTCTTGCAGTGAAGCAAACAACCAGCAGGTGACCTTCTAGCTTTACTTTTATCACAGACTTATCTGTGACTTTTATATACAGTTGTGCTTGCAAGTCTACTTCCCCTCCGATTAAAGAAAAGACTAAATTCACAGTAGCAATTCAAATAACAAGAAACTGAAAAAGTAATTTTAATAAAAATTCAAATTTAGTAAAATAGAATATTGAATTTGAATTGTGGCTTTTAAAATGAGAACAATAATAAAAAAAAACAAACCAATAAAACTGCTTGTTTTATTTTTTATTTGTTTTTAATATATCTGTTGAATCACAATTCAAATTCAACGTCACAATGTTCATAACATTTTTATTCATTATTATTTGTATCATTTTTAACTTATTTCACTGGCAGTTGATTTTTTTTTTTTTTTCAGTGGAAGGGTATGTAAACTTTCAATTACAACTTTATAAATCAAGCAGCAGATCATCTGCCAGGAAGCTAACGCCCGAGTTCATGTTTTTATCCTCCTTACAGAAGTAATTTGAATTAAGTTCTGCGTAGATGTGTCGATGCATTCATTACATGCAGCCAGCGAGTCAGCACCTCAAAGTGTTTGGACAGGTTGTGGGGAGTCCTGGTCCTCGAGGGCCGCTGTCCTTTCAGGTTTTCCAGTTGTCCTCGGTCCAGCACACCTGATTCAAATCAAGTGGATCTAACAGCATATCAAGTTCTGCACAGTGACTCATTTGATTTGAATTAGGCATGTAGGAGCACGGACACATGGAAGACCTGCAGGATTAGGGCCAGGGTTCCTCACCACGGGTGGACACACATCTTCTTCGTGCCATGCTGGGCACTCAAAACCCTGGTTTTTCAAACCAAGACCCATCTCTGTTACCACGAGGCTACAACTGCCCCCCCAATCGCCCATCTATGTTATCAGGGCTATTTTCTGTCTTTCTTCCTTTTTTTTTTTTTTTTTTTTGATGGTGGTGGTGTGTGTGTGTGTGTGTGTGTGTGTGTGGGGGGGGGGGGGGGGGGGGTATTTTCCTTATTTTTTGTTTATTTTTGGATAATTTTTCAATTTATTTTTTGTATTTCAAGATCTTTAAAATCTTTGTAAAGCACCTCAGACTCAATTTAAAATTACAATATTTTCTAAAAATCCAATTTCTTCTTCAGTCTGTTTTTTCTTTATTCGGAAACAGTAAACAACAAGTTGTATACATGGAAAAGTATCTATGTTTTGAGGTATTGTACAGTGTCAGCACAGATATTTGTAATGTTAAATAGCCAACGTACACAAAAAAAATTTTTCTGAAGTGGATGCAAGACCAAGTCTTTCTTGCATCATTTCCTGTTTGTTTACTGCTGCTTGTTAGCTTATTTTGTATTTATGAGAGTAAAAATCTTGTTTTTGATCTTTAAAAGTGCTGTTTGGTATTTTGAAAGTTTCATAGAAAAATTGCTGTGATAGAAGGGGTTGCTCAAAGCTCCCCTAACTGCTGTGTTTCATGTTGCTGACATTATTTTCCACATGTTGCTGTTTGCAAGAGAAAAACTACGACTCAGTGACTCATGTAGCTGCTGAGGACAAACACAACAGGTAGGCGGAGAGAGGCATCCTGACAGACGAGAGAGAGAGAGAGAGAGAGAGAGAGAGAGAGAGAGAGAGGGGAAGTGGTGGGGATGCTGCAGCACTTCGCACCTCATTTCACCACAGTTACAAACACTGGCGCTGGTGTTTCGCTGACCTGCAGCCATCACTGTCTTCACAGCGCCATGCTCACCCAGGTAAGACATCTGCTTATCCACCTGGTTTTAGATCCAACTTTTCCCTCTGATTGGATGTCAAACCTGTAAGTGGTGAGAAACAGAGCGTGACAGCCTGTCGGGTCTGTTTGTGTGCCGTTCAGAGGGGAAGATGAGCTGAAGATGATATCACAAGAGGAAACCAGCTCAACTTCCCCACAGTCAGAGAAAGAAAGTAAAATGTCTGCGACAAGCCTGAAAGAAGCCATCATCATTTACATACATGCAAAGCAGCTGGAGTGTGTGATGTGCCAGGGGTGGAGGTTTATATATTTACCTTCTTTCACCTGAAACCATCAAGTTAAACACTTGTGTTGTCGTGTACACCCAGCTGGAAGTAAATCCAGCTAATTCTGCAGTTTGTTCCAGGTTTAAAGAGCTTTTCATTGTGGTGATTCAGGTGGGTGTTGTTTAAAACGGTTGATGCTCTGTCTTGAAATGGGACAATAAAAGACAAAATATTATTTATGATTCCCAGAGACGTGTTTTCATAATGCTAACCTTTGCAGATCCATGAAGTTGATGTTTGTGGTCATGAGTGGAATATCTTGGCAGGTAAACTGTCATGGAAATTTGCAGAAAAATTCAGGAATATGATCTTTTTTTTTTTTTTACTCTTATCTGAGCAATAACAGTTCTGACTGAAGAAAAATTTTCTTTGGAATCAGACTTGACTTTCTCCATAACTTCATATGCAAAACAGCCACTTATCTATTTAACACGTCACTTCATTGTCATATTGCTGATAATTGGGAACAAGAAGTATGCAGAGTAGTTGTAGCTATATTTCCTAAAATATCTTTTTTTTTTTTTTTTTTCTTTTTTTTACACATTTACAATAGACCCCTCCACATTTTGGCAGCATCTTTTTAAAAGTAGAGCCTGTAAAGGTCAGTTTTATAACATTCTTTCTGACAGAATAAAGTATCACAGAGAAAGTTGATGAAAGTCAAATTAAAGTAACTTCCTCAACTTTATAACTAGGGATGCACGATATTGGAATTTTGGCCGATATCCGATATGCCGATTTTTAAAATTCATGTGGCCGATAACTGATATCGATACAGATATTAAAACTGAAAAATAAATTATGTAGTTTTCATTTCTTGTTAGAAGTGAGAAAAATACCTCAACTTGTGTTATTTAGAACAAGTCAGACCTAATGACAGTTGTTCAAACAAAACTAATAAGATATGTGGTTATACCCTGTAATGACCTGGATTTTCTTCTCCCTGAGAAAAAACAAACAATACCCAAAACCCGGGATATTTGGTTATTTCACAAATGACTGTATAAACCCTAGTTCACACTATGGTGAAAAAAAATAGCAATACACTGAAATATCGCAATATTTTTACATGCCAATATCTATCTATCTATCTATCTATCTATCTATCTATATATAAATATATATATCTATCTATCTATCTATCTATCTATCTATAAATATATATATATATATATAATGCGATATCGATCAACAATACTAACAAAATCTTGTGAGATTTCATTGTTCTGTTAATAGATCTTGCAGGTTTTCGTGAAATCTTGCGAGATTTTGTAACAAAATAATGAAATCTCGTGAGATTTCGTTGGTAAAATAGGTCGATGCCATGTTTTTAAATATAAATATGAAATCGGCATATGAAAATATCGTGATATTTCAGTGTATTGATATTTTTTTCCCCACCCCTAGTTCACACAGAACATCCTAAAAGAAACTGTCTTTAGATGTTTTAAAGTCTGTAAAAAAGAAGTTTTGGAAGAAGAAGAAGTTTTTACTTATTTATTTTACTTTAGAAACAGCGGCCTGAACGGTTAAATATTGGTGGGGTCACCGATGTACAATACTCAGTTTTAAGGCCGATATAGGCCGATACCGATGGGGGGCTGATTATATCGTGCATCCCTAATCCTGCAGTGTGACTGGTTTTGTGTGTTTCTTCTTCCTCAATGTTTGGTATCTGATTAGCAGCCAACTTTTTCCTTTTTTTTACTGATGTAATAAATGCATACCAGATGTTCTATAAACTACAGTACTTGAGAAATTAATGCAAGGCTCTGAAATAAATCCAAATTTACTTCCAAATTTTATTTCATTTGCACAAAAACAAAGTTTTGTTTCAAAACTTGTTTTACTTATCAGCAAATCATTGTAGACTTGCGTATATATTAACGATTATAGCAAAGCTGATTGCTTACTCCCTTTGAGAAACCAACACAGTTAAAATAATAGGAACAATAATAACATGAAAACATTAAAAACAATGGGAGGAGATCAAAGTACACAATAGTAAAAATATGATAGAAGATAAAGCAAAATAAGACTGCTGTTGATGTCAGACCAGGAGTGTACAATCAATTGGGATCCAGGTTTAAAGCGCAGAGTGCTAAGCTAATGCACATAATGTTAAAGTGCTAAGATAAAGTTAAAGTTACATTTTTTTAATTCAATTTATTTATTCGGGACATAATCATAAAAATATAAAAGAAATTTGGATAAAAGATCATTTTAAAAAAAAGTGAAATTTGAAAAAAAAAAAAAAAAGAAGAAGATCAACAATAAACAGACAAAATATTTTTAAAAAACCCACAAACAGCTTAATAGCATCAACAAAACAACAAAACGGGAAGATGTTTCAGACCTCATATATCTCGCCTATTTACCATTAATCATTTAGTCCAAAAATGGAGCAGGCAGAAGTAAAAACTTTTCAAAGCCTGCTCACTATAACTAATTTATCTTTTCTAAACTGACAAATGTACAACTGAATAAATATACAGTATTCACTGTACTACACAACAATATGTAAGAAGTAAGAAAAAATAACCAAGAATGTTCAAGTAACACCGCACAATGCCCGAGTATTGATGCACTGCACATTTCCTACTGATCCTATTTTATTATTGTAATTTTTATCTTTATTATTAGTCGTCACCCTTGTAGTCGGAGTAGTAGTTTTTAAAATGGGGACACGCACTGATGTTAGCCAGTGTTGGCTATTTAATTTCCCTCTGCTGTCCTTTGGCAGGTTGATGGATTTTACAACAATGATCTTTCAAAAAAACACAAGAAAACTACATAAAATGACGTGTAAATTTGATCCCCATTATTGCACATTGTCCATTATAAAATAATGGCAGTCAATAAAACAAGTATAAAAAGGATAAAGTGCAGATTGTGCTTTACTTACACACTTTCTGTTCTGTGTTTAGTACAGACAGACCACTGAAAGTGGTCCAGAACAAGCTGCTGGTCGTTCTTTGGTTTTTTTTGGCTCAATGATGGTGAAGCTAAACCATGTACTATTTTATAAATCATGCAGCAGACTTTATAGTTTCTGAAATGTTCAAAGCTCAGTAAACTGTATTTGGATTTTATACCACAATAAGACAGGACATTTAGTATTTTTAGAGCTTCTTTGTAAAGATTCAGATTCAGATTCACATCCAGTTTGTGTCCCCGTAGGGTCAATAGTGTTGCAGCAAGTAAAAACAAACACAAGACATGATTAAAAAAAGAAAGTAAAGGGTATAAGAGGGACTGGGAAGGGACAATACAGCAATCAACAAGAGTGACAACCTAAATAGCCCATATGGATTTAATATCATTGAAACCGTAAAAGACGAGGTTGTTATTCAGTGATCTGTGAGTATAATTACAAGAGTGCAACGACACCATGGAGGCACCTTCAGTCTCTAAAATCTCTGAAACTATAGTGATTAAATTTCACAGTATTTCTGAACTTTTTGATGTGCTTTTTCCCAGACAATGTTGAATCTTAAGCAACTACCAGATATTTGAATTCATTTCTATCTGCAGATCTTAATTACCCAAATATACATCCGTGTTCATGTCATCAAGGCAACTTCATTAGAAAACCACAAAGATTTGTGGCAAAATTCAATTTAAAAATGGATAAATGTCTGCATTTGAATGATGTGACAGTAGAGTCTCAGTATTTTCTCTTAAATTTTAGGCTCATAGCCCTGATAACTGATACTACAGATAAAAGATGTGCAGCAGACTTCTCACTGTAATATTAACACTTCAGTACATCCATCTGATACCTCATACTTTCAGCAAACTTGTATGAATTTGAATATAACACTGGAAGAATATACAACAACAACAAAAAAAAAGTCTATCAAACAAACAGCAAACCAACTTTTCTTGATTCTGGTATTTTATTTAAACATTAATCACAAATCTGGTTTAATAGCAGCCACTAATCAGCCATGGTATGCAACTAATCTGTAATGAGGCAAACATTACGCAGATTAAAATATACCACGCTTTGCAGTATCACACCAGTCCTAATAGCCTGATGTAATTAGCCAAAAACGTTAGTAACACATAAAGTAAGTGACCTCTTACATCAGTCCAACCTCTCACTCATTCTTTGGGAAGGTCTAATCTTTAGCTGGTTTCTAAGTCTCCTCCACCTTCAGTTTAAATAAACAAACAGGCTGCAAACTGTGAGACAGATCCCTTAAAAACAGTTAACTTCATGACCCCCCATAACCCAGTTTCATGCTCCTCGAGTCAGACCACAAAACCACATCCTGAAGCAGGACTTAAAATAAACTGAAGTTGTCTGTTAGGATATGAGCTAGTTCTTGCAAGATGCTCATGACACAAAAAAAGTCTGAAGAGGGAAAAACTATTGATTCTCACTGACTATCTGTCCCTTTTAGGCCTGTGCTCAAAAATTGCCTCCCCATGATGAAATGAGTTTCTCTGCAACCACAATATTTTTGGAGTGGTAGTCAAGGGACATTCGTTAAGATGTGCAAATATCAGCATATGTGTTATTGGTGGGGAATACATGAAGATGGCACATTGCACAGGAGAAAAAAAGTCAGGCTTGCCTAAAAATATAATGAAACACTTTCAGGATGAATAAGAATATGAAATGATAAATCTGTAAATTTCGGTCAGATTTTAGAACAATATGGGGACATTTTCTCTGCGAAGGTAAACTTTGATAAAGCGAAGCAGAAAAAAAAAGAAGCTTTAAAAGCAGACAGCTGAGGTTTCTAACATGGATGTTTTGTCACAGTTTGGCGTCCTCTGTTCTCAACATCTCCCAGTTGGGAACTTCAGGTTTTAAAGGGATAAGCTTAAAGGGACTTGAGGCAAGATTAAGAAACGAAACTCGTGACTGCCGTGACTGGCACTTCAGGTAACTGAAACCACGAACCAAGCCGTCACGGGAGCGTGCACAAACTGAAGCTATAATGTTGTTTACCCACCTTTTTCTTCGTAGTTACACTTTTTAGTGTCTTTCAGTTGATCTGGATCGTTTGCTGACGGCAGAAGAATCCATAACTATCGCTTACAGTGTTTGAATTTACCGCGACCGGCTTCGTCCTATATCAAAACAGTGGATGTAGCGTCATTTGACGTCACGTCCGCAGGGCAGCGCGGGAAATTCGGACACCGAATTGCAGCGCAGAACACAGCCTGTTTAAGGCAACGGAGAGAAATGTGGGTGGAAACGTTCTTTTTGGTATTTAGCGCTTCATCACCCATTAGTATTAAAAAAAACTGGACATGCATGTTTTGTTTTTTTTTAATTCCTGCCTCTAGTCCCTTTAAAGGAATAGTACACCTACAGAATGATATAACTATTTTTTCACTCACCCTCATGGTGAACAAGACTCTGTAGCACTTTTTTAATTTCTCAAATGCAGCCGGAGATCAGGACGACTTCTCGTTTTCCCCCAAGTTTCAAATAATGGAATCCGATTGTGCCCGAGCCAAAAAGGTCCATAAATATGGGATCAAAATCATGCCAGAGACAATTTGTGTGTGAAAAAGATTTTTCATGTAAAATAATGTTTTGAAGTTGTATAAAACAAGTCGTGCTTGTAAAAAAAAGTTATGAACCCACAGAATCATTTTGTGGTTGTGTGAGAAACCTTTGTGTGCAGAAATATTATTTGCAAACATGTAGATCAGTTTCGTATTTGTGTTTTATTTTTCTGTGTGTGTGAAAATTGAATTTGTACCTGTAAAAGTTTCGCCACACAAAAATATCTGTACGAGTGCGACACCTAGGGCTCGTGTGCGACACTGCACCTACGAGCTCACAAAACAGAAACCTACAACCACAAAACTTTTTTACAGATTGAAGACAAGTCAAAGTCGTGCCACTAACAGCCAATCAGGACACTGCATTCTGGCAAGCCAAACAGCCAATGATGTGGTGGATTGGTGATGACGTTTATTTTTGGGGACGAAGATGATACCGTTAGCAAAGGCTCTTGGCTGCTAGCAGTCAGAGCGCAGCGGGAGCTACATACTTGTTGCAAGAGGGAGGCTGTTCAATCCGAAGCCGGCCATTGATCTGATTAATAACAGGCCTGCTGGAGAAGGCGGCTACTGGCAGAAGAACTTGGCCGGTTATTTTGGTGTTGATCGCCGCAGCTTATTGGATCATCTGTCTTGCTGAACGTGCGTTAGCTTTGGAGAGGCTAACGACTAGCACGTCTTGGATAGTCCCACTGGATTGTGTTCTTCCTCCGCATGTACATGAATGTTGGGGGATGAGTTGTGTTGTGATGAAAGACTGAGGCTAAGCCGTGTAAGTGCTTAAACGGGCATGATACCTCTTACCAGGCGTTCAACAAGGGGCTTTTATTTGCCTATTTATTATTATTTTAACTGGTAAAGGAGGACGTGTAAATGCCAAGTTGACAGGTAAACTGCCTTGTATGGATAACTTCACTGTTTATAGAGAAAAGCAGTTTGTCAGGTATGTTCAGTTTTAGCCACAGATATTTTCTTTATCCATTTCTTTGTCATTGAAATGCAACTAAGGTTGTTTTTTTTTCCAGACATTGATAAAGCTGGAGTTCACATGATTGTCTGTGTCTCATTCATTCACAACTATTCAGTAAACATAAACAACTGATCAATTATCCATCGTCTAACATGTCAGCTGGAATCTCAGATAGGTTATCTAATTTTTAGTTTACTTTGTTCATTAAACGGATTTTTTTTATTCAATGATAAATGTTACTATAATACAATGTTGTTTTAATGTCTTTTTTTTCAACTTTGAAAAGCAAGAGGTCGATTCATGATAGATTTAACGTAAACCAAAAATCAACATTATTTCAAGAAAGGGAAGCCATCGCCAGCAGGTAGTACTGAATAAAAACAATAAGAACTTTATTAAAGAAATAAACATGGTACTAAAGTAATATAAGTGGAAAAATAGGCTCAATAAATGCTCAAATAAAAGTAATAAAAGAACTAAAATGCAAAAAGGCGCTTGTGATGGCTGGCGCCTTCACTGGCTGTGGATCCATCCCGGTCCGTGGCGGCCGCACTGAGCCTCCTCTTGGGGTCCACAACTGTCCTCCGACTCCCGAGCCATGTTTCTCCACCGCCCCCAGCCAGGGGGATCAGACGTCCTCCGCCAACCTGTCCTGCTCCCCTGTCTCTCTCTCGGGACTCTGTAAATTTCCCGTATTTTAATAACAGCCTATTTGAAGAAAAAAAAAATCCTCTGCTTCTCCAAACTGACTTCACCAGCTTCAGGAAAACCGTCACCTGCAGGAGCCTGGAACAGTGTGGTGAAACGCATCCACTAAAAAACACGTTGTCCTCATTATTTATGAAGTTTATGATATCTGTAAAGCCTTAAAGCCCGATTGACACCACGTGCGCGTGCGTGAGTCGTGGTCCGTCAACTTATGCCGGTAGGGTTTTTCTGTGTGATGCGTCAACAGCAGAACACTGCGCGCTTCTGGGTTTCAACATTGTTCATGTAAAACAATCCTCTGCATTCTGAAGGTGATGCTTGATTATTTTAATTTTGGTTGTCATGGTGACGTCTGGCATGGGTGACGTGGTGGTAATCAGTGACACGCATTGAGCTGTCACTGTCACACGGGAGAGAGAGGAGGGCTGGGTAGCAAGCTTTTTTTTTTATCCCTACACAAAGCTTGTGGGCGTTAAGTTAAGTGTGCTGTTATGAAACAGTTTGTCCCGCATCAGGTGAGCTATAAAGCGCCTTAATAACAGAGAAACGCAGCCGAGCCTTGTGCGTAATTTTTATGGAAGCACCAGGGCTTCATGCAAATAGCTAGATGAAGCCATCCCCTGCCTCCAGTGTCTGTGGAAGTCACAATGCTAAAGCAGTGACTGTGTCGATGTCGGGGAATCCCTGCGTCATTAGTGAATCCCAGAGACACACGAGTGAATATCAGAAATTAGAAGTTTGGTAGGCTAATGTTAATAAAACGTTTAACTTACATACCAGTAATGTGAAATAAAGAGCAAACGTGTTAATTGAAAATATATGCAAAATAAATAAACGTGCGCATATACAATTTAGTCCTTTTATTTAGGCTGTAAAATAATGTAGGAATGTTCACAAATGATGTGTCAACAATGATGATCAGAATCTGATCGGCCTGGTAGTTAGAAAGTGGTTCTTTAAGATTTTCTATAGCCTATTGTGTCTGATTTTATGTGGCCCAGCGTCCCACTTTGGGCATCAAACGTGTTTTTAACACCGACATCGCGTCTGATCTGGACGGGCTGGCACAGATAGGCTATGTGGACTCCCTGAAGTCGAGCCCATTAAACTGAAAATGTTCTAGGTAGCTCTGGCTATTCACATAGTGACAGGAACACCAAGAATTTTACATTACTTTCCTTATTTACCAGATAACCGCACATCCTTTTATAAAAGACTAACGCCGTCGCTTTTTCTTTCTTTTTTACGACTGCGCAATCAAGTAAACAGTAGGCTATGTGGTGGCAGCTTACTGCACAACCTGCCAGAAAACACGATTTTGCTTTTCTTTCTTTCTTTATTATTTTTAAGGGGGCTTTGACACGGTAACCACAGCATTATACGACTCAGCTTTAAATGGTTGCCAGCTTCCAGTGGGACCAGCCAAGATGTGCTAGTCATTAGCCTTTTCAAAGCTAACACACGTCCAGTACAATATACGATTCAATAAGCTGCGGCGATCAACACCAAAATAATCGGCCAAGTTCTTCTGCCAGTATCCGCCTTCTCCAGCAGGCCTGTTAGTAATCAGATCAGTGGCCGACTTCGGATTGAACAGCCTCCCTCTTGCAACAAGTATGTAGCTCCCGCTGCGCTCTGACTGCTAGCAGCCAAGAGCCTTTGCTAACGGTATCATCTTCGTCCCCAAAATAAACGTCATCACCAATCCACCACATCATTGGCTGTTTGGCTTGCCAGAATGCAGTGTCCTGATTGGCTGTTAGTGGCACGACTTTACTTGTCTTCAATCCGTAAAAAAGTTTTGTGGTTGTAGGTTTCTGTTTTGTGAGCTCGTAGGTGCAGTGTCGCACACAGCCCTAGGTGTCGCACTCGTACAGATATTTTTGTGTGGCGAAACTTTTACAGGTACAAATTCAATTTTCACACACACAGAAAAATAAAACACAACTACGAAACTGATCTACATGTTTGCAAATAATATTTCTGCACACAAAGGTTTCTCACACAACCACAAAATGATTCTGTGGGTTCATAACTTTTTTTTACAAGCACGACTTGTTTTATACAACTTCAAAACATTATTTTACATGAAAAATCTTTTTCACACACAAATTGTCTCTGCATGATTTTGATCCCATACATAAAAGTCCACAAAAACTTGTCAATATTCCTCCATACTGCTCGTCAATGTAATCCAAGTGTCCTGAGTGGGTAGCGTCCAGAATTTACTCGAAGCGACATCATTTAGTATATTTTTAGACCCTAAACAATAGTACATCTTACTTCTGCAAAGCGCGCATATGCGCGTTCACGAAACTACGGAAGCCACTGCGTTCAGAGCCTACTCTGCCGATAATACAAGCATAGAAGAAGAAATTTGTTGTTTACATTGTGCTAAGAGCGACAGAGCTGCAGACAAACCGGGACAAACACGAGAGGGGTTGGATATTGATTTAAAACAAAGAAAGAAAGAAAAAGAGATCTATGAAAAAGGGTCCAAAGTAATATGAAGAACAAATTTGTACCATTTTAACCGTAAGGGTACCTGCAGCATTGAAAAATGTGTGTAGCATGTACAATAACTATAATTAGCAGTACTTCTAAACAGTAGTATCATTATAGTTATTATATTATGATTTTCATAATAATCATAGTGATCATAGTAATAATTATATGTTTAATTATATTATATGTGTTTGGCCTAATATTTGTATAATAATCATTCATTTATTATTAGCGTCTTTGATTGTTGTCATAATCTCTATTTTATTGACTTTTATTCATCATTTTTAATTGGTATAATTGTACTTTAACTGGTACAGCTTGATAAGGTACAAAAATGGACCAGGACCGAAGGTACAGAAATGTCTTTCAAAAAGGAACACCCCCAGTGACAAGCTTTGTACCCTTTTAAGTACAAACTGGTACCTCTATTTTTTAGGTGTGTATGTATAATTTTAGTCTTAATAGAAAGCTGAGACATGTGAGATTAGTTAATTTATGTATGAGTAAATTCATCTGGAACAAAAATGTAAATGGTTATCTTCTTAAAGAAGACCACATTACTTTCATTGGCCCTGCGACAGACTGGCGACCTGTCCAGGGTGTACCCCGCCTCTCGCCTGATAATAGCTGGGATAGGCTCCAGCAACCCCCGCGACCCTGAACTGGATAAGCGGTACAGAAAATGACTGACTGACTGACTGACATTACTTTCAGTGAAAACCAAAGGATAGCAGCCCAGTTCATCTAGGAATGAGTAAAGTATGTCTGATGAGAAACTGTGTAAAAATAAAAACCAAAAAGGTGAACCTGCACCGTTTTCAGGTGTTATAATAGAAGTGTTACACAGATGAGGAAGCCATCAATTGATGGTCAAAGTCGGGAGAGAATAGCCCCCACATTCACCCTTAAACACCATGAGGGTCCAGAAAGAGGTGAATCCCATGATAGCATATGATGGGAAGAGTGAATACTTCACTATATAATGTCCTTCATCTCCATGGAAACTAGCAGTCCAGCACCTTCATGATTAATGCCAAACAGAAGCAGAGTCATAGGAGAACCCGTTAGCAGAGCTTTCTAGAGCTGGAATAAAACTTTCCACCACAAAACATCAAAAGTCAGACATTCAGGTTGTGGCTGCTAGCTCCCAGAGTTTTTGTCCCACAGTGATGACACAGACATCTTTGTAACCGGGAGAGTCTCTACTTTCATATGTCGCCTCGCTTGTGTGGTTTGCTTGAAGTGGGGGAAATTGCAGAAGCTCTAAAGTGGACAGTGTTCTCATGTTTTGTTTTATTCCTTTACAACTGTTTGGGGTTTGAACTGTTTCATTTGGATGTCAGGGCTTGATAGAGTCTCTGAGCTGACTTTCTCCCCATCATTATGGTACATGGTAGGTATGGCGGGGCGATGTGGTCCAAAAGTCATATCCCAATATATTTGGGCTGAATATCGATAAACAATATATATCCCGATATTTTTATCGCAAAGTGATAAAAAATCAAAGCCAAATACGATGTCACAAGTAGTTCTATTTGAACCAGCCGGATGAAATAACTAGGGATGCACGATAACTATCGGTTATCAGTCATCAGTATCAGCCTTTAGGAGTTGAAATTGATCAGTTATTGGTATCAGTTATAAAAAGTGGTTTTCGTGCATCCCTAGAATTAACACTTAACTGTTAAAAGAACAATAAAATGTGAACATAAATACTATATAACTATACAAGAAACTTACAGATGCAAATAAGAAACATTACAAAGGAATTAAACATGATAAACCCAAGTACGGGCAGCATTTACATAAAAAGACAAAACAAACAAACACTGAACTACATTTTTTCTTTTTATTTTGTTATACTGGTAAGATCCCTGAGGGGAAATTAGGGCTCTGCATTTGGCCCATCTCTGTACTGTGAGTATCAGAGAGCAGTGGGCTGCTACTAAAAGCGCCCGGGGAGCAGTTGGTGGGGGGTTAAGGACCTTGCTCAGGGATCCACAGTGGTTCACCTAAGGGGTCGTGTCAGGGACTCAAGCCTGGGTCCTCCGCGCCAAGGCCCACAACGCTACCACTAGGCTACCCACTCCCCAAAATATATATCGATATATGCAATATGGTCTAACTCCATATTTCATTTAAAGATATATCGATATATCTTTCATATCGATATATCGCCCAGCCCTAATGGTAGGATTGGTTCTTCCTTGTGTGAGCAAACACCTTCTGTACTGCACGTACTCTACCTCATGCTGCCCCTCCACACGGGGCTGTCATCAAGACGAGGCTGATGTTTGGAAGTTAGGGTGAAATGGCTGTGAAAGCCACAACAAACTGTTTGATTCACATCAATTTAAACTCATCAAACCATTCTGACACAAACTCTGTTTTGTGCCCTAAATTGTTCATATAACATGTAACAGAAGCACTAAATCCCTAAACTTTCATGTTCTAACATGTATCCAATGGAATAAAAAAGGGTTCTTGTAGCAGTATTATAATTTTTCCTTTTTCAACCTTTTTTTTTTTTAAATCAAAGAAATCCACCTCGGGTAAAACTGCCTGTGCTGTGATGCGTTTTCTCAAATGGCCACTATGATTTATCATGAAGAAACTCAATTGTTTTCATGCATCGTTTACGCCCCTTATCATTTAATCAGACCACCTTAACAACAAGAGTGCATTTTTGTTAGTTTGATGAATGATGCTTTGTCTAAAGTTGCATTTCGGCAATCTTCAGCTTCCTTTTGGGACACTGAGGGTCTAAGTTCCAACGCACTGCACATTGTTATGAAAGAGGGGGATTAGGTATGTAATGGTTTTTGCAATCCCGCTTAATTGGGATCAAGGGTTGTTGTGTGTTGAGGATTCTGGAGTTAAAGACTCTCAAACACCGACTAAGGCACCTCATACCCGAGCAGCAGCCCATACAGAAAAGGTCTGCAGGAGTACCAGACTCTACTGTAAGTCTTAGACCATACGCACATGGAGATGCAAACAATTTTCCCGGACAGACTAATAGATTTCTTTTCTCTTTCCAAGAGATTGTTAGTAAGCCTAAAGCTGCTAATGCAACTTGAGTAATCAGCCAAAGTCATCCTTTTTTTCCCCCTTGCATCATCAGCTGTGCTTTGCATTGACATGCATGCAAATGTGACATATTGCATAACCCTTGTTCTCTTTACCTACAGGAGCAGCATACCTGGGAAATGCAGTTTCGGTGAAGCCCGTTGACGGTAAATCACTGCATCATCGCTGAGGGGAAAAAGGAAGTCATCCTCAAAGTTGGAGGAAGGATAGCCGAGCTTCCCTCTATTCAAGTTCTCTCTGTTCAAAAGATGTCAACATCTACTGCCGACAGCGGAGGAAGAGGAACTAGAACCTCCAAAGCATCAAAGGATCATAAAAAGGTTAGTGGGCATTGGTATCCATCATCAGATTCTGGTTCTTTATGGAATGGGTTAATCCACCTTTACAAAATCCTTACAGATGTCCAAATGATTACTGACTGCTTCTATGAACATGACAGAAAATATGTTTAAGAAGCTTTGTTTTAATTCACTGTATGTCCCAGGATTATTCAGCTTTAAAATTCCAGTGTAACGCTTTTTGTCATTTCTAATCTTCTTATTCACTGTAAGGCAGCGCAAAAGTAGTTTGAACATTTTGTTCAGGTGTGTTGGGGAAAAGCATCTTTGGGCATCATGCTTTTAATACAGTCGTCCTCAAAATCATTCATACCCTCAAATTAAAGAAGGATTTAAATCAGCTGTCAGTGAAATAAGTTGAGATTGACAGAAGTATTAAGAAATAAAAATTCTATGAAAATCATGACATTGATTATTGAATTGTGGTTTGAAAAAAATCTCAAAAACAAACAAAAAATAAAAAGAAGAAAACAAGCATGATGGGACTCCGAAGCTGAAATTTCATTAAGCAACACCTTGAGGCAATCACTGCAATCAAGTGTTTTCTGTAATGTTCAAAAAGATTTCTACACCTGACCGGTAGTTTGGTCCACTCATGGGAAAGGTGCTGCAATGTGTCTGGGACAATTTTGTTTGGTTGTTTTTTTTATTATTTTATTATTTCCAAACACAAATCAAAAGCAATAATTTATTTTACTAAATTATTATTTTGTTAATTTTTATTTATTATTAGTTTCTTGTTATTTGAATTACTGTTGTGAATTTAGCCTTTTTTTAATGGGAGGGTATGAATTATTTTGAGGACGACTCTATGTTACAAGTCTCATAGCCCATCCTTTCCATCTGCCTAATGTTTTCCACCATGGGATAAAGAGACTCATGGTGGGAGGGTCTTTGCATAACCAGTATTTTGTTATGGCCTTTTTAGCAGATTCCAGTAGAATCCCAAAAACAAACGTGAGCAAGAGGTGATATTAAAGCCAACTCATGAGATTATTTCTTTACTTCCATCCAGGAAGGTTGTATAGATGGGCAGGTCCAGATTACATGTCCATGATCTGCCTTGACTTCCCCACAGTTTCTCCAGCACGGTGCAGATGTAGCGCTGAATTTAGATTTTAGATTTGGTGAAAAAGTGGATGATGGCCTTCCAACTGAAGTCCTGCCAGCTGTTAGAGTGTTGATGTAAGCTGCGTTCTCCTGATGCGAGTCCACATTTCCTCTGAAACCACAATGTTCATTTCCTTTTCCCATTTTTGGTTTATATACACACAAAAAAATGTTGGGTTATAATAGTAACCCAGTTTATGGGCTGTTAGAGTTGAGTTAAATTTTGGAGTTATTTTTATAAAGAGTAACCCATTGTCTGGGTTATAAGGCTACTATTTTAATTCAGTTTCTGGGTTTTCAAGGTTATGCACCATTTTTGGGTTGTTTTTCAGCAAGTAACCCAATTTGGGGGTTACAGACTTGTGGTGTTTTTTTGTTTGTTTGGTTGGTTTTTTTTTTTTTTTTTCTTGACGGGGAGTATTTTATAGCTAATCTCTTTAACATACTTTATAATCACACATCTCCCTACGCTGTAAAATGTAACATTGGTTTTAATAGAATATGTCTAGTACATATAACTTAATTTTAACTTAGTTGTTAGTAATACTAATCTTAAATAAGTTATAAGAACTTTGGAGGGCAAAATGCTAGATAACTTAGTTTACTTAAGTTGAATCAATGTAATAAAATTGAGTTCAGGGAAATTAGGAATGGTGAGAGAGCAGGTTTCCCACAATGCAGTTCACTTATTTTAACAACAAATTAGAGATCATTCACAAATGAAGGATTCATAAATAATGTTGGTCATGTGACTGCTCTCAACATATTGTGCATTCCTGTATATAACACCCACAGGACTATCCAGGCAGCTGCTGCACAGTGACAGGGATGTCTGTGGTCTGACATTAGTTTTTAGCGAAAACCCACCCAGAGGAAAATACCTCTACATACACAATAAAAATAGTTGGGTTAAAAATTAACCCAATTTTGACCCGTTATTGGTTCAAATGAGGACCAACCCCTTTTTTGTGTTATTTTAACTCATTGGGTTGATTGAAATACAGTTATATGCAGTGTTTCTATGCTTTTGATCCAAAGCATTTTTTATTTACGTGACAACTCATTTTCAAAAGCTCAGTTATACTGAATTAACAAGATCATTATAATTTTTAGGGGGATTCATTAGATAATTCTTTTTTTAAAAAAAAGAATAAGAATAAAAATTCTTCTCTTTTTTCTTCTCTTTTTTTTTTATAGTTTTTCTGAATTGGTGAGATAATTCCACAAAAAATAGATTTTCCATTCAGTTCTTTAATTTATTAAATCATCAATAAATCAATAATAAAACTTTTCCCTTCTTTTCTAATTGGAAAGACTATTTCACCCCCCAAAAAATATTTTCCGTTATTTTTCAAATTCACAGGTAATAAAAAAATACACAAAAAAAGTCCATTTTGTTTTTCTGAATCTTTGAGATAATTTCTAAATGAAGGATCTTCTCTGTTTTGCTGAATTCACAAGATTCCACCAAATTCTGTGATCACACTCTCCTGTAGGAAATAAAAAAGGAATAATAAGAAAAAGGAATGACATTTAGTAATCATACGTGACAAACCTTTAGCTACTCTGGACTTAACCTTTAATGCAGACCTACAACTCAACTATGTACAGTTGTAAGAAATGACCTCTGAAGTTAGAGGATCACAGTCTCACAACTTTCTTTTTACGTTACTACCAATACTTTCTGGTTGTCACTCTTACACACGGTTGCATTCTCAAAGTATAAAACATAAACTCTTTACTTACTATAAGTCCTACTTTTACAAAGTAACCATTGTAAAAAAAATTAGGACGTCCTTACTCCCACAGAACTTAGAAGTATCATGGAAATTCAGAAAAACAGAGAGGAGAGAGCAGAACATGCTTTTATATGATCTAAAGTTTTATCTAAATGATCATTCTTTACTGATAAGTGCATGTCACACATGGGCACACTACCATCAGTTTGATCCAGACTGAGATATCACGAAGAAGTCCTGGATTAATTTACATAAATTATGTAAATCATATCAAGATACAGTGATATCCAAGGTTTTGATGTAGTGCTGTAACTTCCAAATGGTAATTATCATAATACACCACAGTAATGAGGTCAGTCTTAACTGTACCTGCATTGCATTAGCATGTTAGCATAGTGAGTGTGGAAAAATGAACATGAAAGGATCATTGCAAGCGAATGTGAGTCAAACTCAGCTCTCAGTAATACATAAAGTGAAATTCTAATTTTGTTTGCGAGTAATAGCAAACCAGACATTTCACTTACCCAAAACTTGTTTTGGTATCTATAACTGGTAGCTAAACAGAATCTCTTTGGTTGGTTCAAATATTCCTAACCCCATAAATATGTCTGTGGGTTATTGATCATGAATACAAAGGAATCCATATATCCACAAAACAGGTTTTTTCTGTAATGCAAATAATGTCCTATTATTTTGCAGATTTCTGTGTGGTAAGGTTAAGGTCATTCTCAGCCTTACATCTGCTAGCAATGACTCTGTAGGGCAATAGAAATTGTTTATTTTCTTACTCATCTTTTCAAAATATCTAACATAGCAACTTTAAAAGTCAGGTACCAGTTCTTCAACATATGTAGGGAGTATTTTTATCTTTGAAATTGAGCTAAATGTGTTAGGTGGCTGTCCTGCTAGCATGTGTTTTACACAACAGCCCACAACAATAACAAGGGCTTGACAAAGCTGTACTCTGAGTACAGTACACTGAATAACAGTGCAAACATGCTTGTGTCGCAGGTTAACGTCACCTCTGAGCATATTTGCAAGCTTATTAGCACTAAACAGAAAGTACAGCTGAGGCGGATAAACAAAGTCATTGCAATAGGTCCTGATGGGAACTTGCTAATCTGTTTAATACTTGAGATATTTTGGTCTGGACCAAAGTGGTTGTTGCTAAAGATACATTATTCAACAAAGAAAGAAATGTTAAGCTAATACAAAGAGCCATGGAAGAACTAATTAGTTTGTCTTTTTTTTTTCTCTTTTTTTTTTTAATGAAAAGCCCACAGCAGCAGCCTTGAAAGGAGCCATCCAGCTTGGTATCGGCTACGCTGTGGGAAACCTCAGCTCCAAACCAGACAGAGATGTCCTCATGCAGGACTTTTCTATGGTGGAAAGTGTCTTCCTGCCCAGGTACATCCTCATTTATACACACCTTTACACACAGTGAGTTTAAGAGTCATGTGTTTTAACTCAGACATAGATAAAAACATGTATTTTTCTATTAGCCTGTAATTAAATGTGGGCTGAATGTAAAAATTTATGGTGAGGAGTCTGAAAAGTACATTTTCACATCAGACTAAACTTTGTTTTTGTGATTTGTAAGCTTTAAATCCCAGATTGGCCTCATTAGACAGGACATTTTATTTTCCCATAATCCAGTCAGTCTGAATGCCCCCCCCCCCCCCCACACCCCCCTAACAACAACAAAAAAAAGTAGAATTGAAATGCTACAGTAATGGGGTCAGTTTGGTTTATTAAGTATTTTCCAACCTCAAAAATTTTGCTGGATTTTCCTCATTTTGTGACATGCTAAATAAATATAAAGGAATCAACAAGGCCTGATTATGACAAAAACTTGAAACTATCATTAACTGTTGTTCTACTTTCCTGTGTTGTGTATTCCAGTGAGGGGAGCAACCTGACTCCAGCACATCACTTCCCAGATTTCCGGATGAAAACGTACGCCCCACTGGCTTTTCGCTACTTCAGAGAGCTCTTCGGCATCAAACCAGACGATTATCTGGTGAGAGTGTAGACTCAAATGGTCAAAACCATATAATCATTCTGATTCAGCACTTTAAAGGCGTAATTTTCCACTGGTTGCAAAATATTGTATGTTGCTTCACCTTGAATTTCAGTACTCCATCTGTAACGAGCCGCTGATAGAGCTGTCCAACCCCGGGGCCAGCAGTTCCTGGTTCTACCTCACCAGCGACGACGAGTTCATCATCAAAACGGTGCAGCATAAAGAGGCCGAGTTCTTGCAAAAACTGCTTCCTGGTTACTACATGGTGAGTTGCTTAAGCAAACATTTCCTGCATTAACTTTCATAGCCTGACAGTAAACATGCAACTGACTGGTTATGAAATTACCTCTCGAATTATCACCACATGACTTCTGTTTCTGTCGTATCGTTTAGGTTCACATTTCAACCCTTGTCGTACATCTTTTGCAATGATTTCAGTTAAAATTGATAAATCACATCAACTTATAAAGCAGGTGTCTTCGTCTGTCTTCATCCTTGCTTTGTCATCGTAGAATCTGAATCAGAACCCGAGGACTTTGCTACCCAAGTTCTACGGTCTTTACTGCATCCAGTGCAGTGGCATCACTGTCCGTGTGGTGGTAATGAACAACGTGCTGCCACGAGCCATGAAGATGCACTACAAGTACGACCTGAAGGGTTCCTCTTACAAACGCCGGGCCTCACGCAAGGAGCGTTCCAAGTCCTCACCCACCTTCAAAGACCTGGACTTCCAGGAGATGCATGAGGGGCTGTACCTTGACCCTGATACTTACAGTGCCATGATGAAGACCCTGCAGAGGGACTGCCGAGTAAGTCTGCACACTGATCCTTTATCTGCTAGCATAGCAGGGCAGAGTAGTTAGCATTCTGGGTGTATTTAAGTGTTTCTGTGGAAAGAACTCACACAGCCCCGAAGCTGAGAATGTGATCTGAGCAGAATAAAATCTTCCTAAACGTCAGGCTTAACTGCCACTGCACGGCCATATTAGCATCCTAGTTAGTTAGCATATAAACTGTGAGAAGGGTCCAATAAGAGAGCCTTAGCTGCAGTTTGATTAGGTTATTACAAGGGATGGACGTTTTAGCAAAAACACTGGTCAAATTGCTGAGAATTATTCGGCCCATCTTCGAAATTACTCCCACCCCCTCACCCTGGCATAGTTTTGGTTAATACCATGTTGTGTGTATTGTGATATACATGCTGTTATTTTTGGCCCATAGTGTGCAGGTCTATAGAACAGCACTGTTCTTTTTCAAATGGAGCACCTAATGACTTAGGAATGTTACTGTACAACTGGATTAAGAGCGCTATCCACGAATCTGTGGTGAGAGAACGTTTTTAAACGCTCGCTAGCTGAGCGTGCAGCTGTCCTATGTCATACATTTTCTTCAGTCTGTTGGTCATGGACTGTAAACTCTGGCTTAGCAAATTCCATAACATTAAAATAGAATAAAATAAAAACAACCAAAACAAAATCTACTTAAAAGCCCCTCTACTGAATTTTGGCAGATTTTCTTACCGAGGCACCTCATACTACAGCTAATCCATCTGCATCCTGTCTCTTCTCTTTCTCTCCAGCCAGAAAGAGTGAGTTCAGTCTTAATGCATCTTGTTTTTGATCCGCCTCTTTCTCTTTTTTGTGTTGCTTTACTGATTCAGCCATGTTATACGTTTAAAATGGCCAGTGTGTTCAAACAGGTTGCTAACATATGACATGGTGGCATAAAGCAAAATGCTGTCTCTGGGATGGAAAAGAAAGTTTTAAAGAGGGATTTCTCAACCTTGGGACGTTGCTGGCCAACAACGGCTTCAGGAATGTACAAAAGAAATATCAGAGTGACTTACAAAGAGTCAGGAACAGGGTGTTAAAGGCGCGGCACAAGATGTTTCTGCATTTCAGAAAGCAGAGACTGTCAGCGAGTTTTTGAATAATGACCAACCTGCTAGATTCACAGCTCCTTCCTCTGACCACAGAACAACGTGCACGAGCCACTCCGGTGTTTAGCAGACAGCATTTACAGATTCTCCATCATGTCACAAACACAAGTAAACGGAACGTCGTTGTCTGAATGTCGCTAACAGCTCGCAGAATGATGTTAGCTACCTGCTGTAAACATCAGACGAGTGCATGCAGCTTCCGGGTCGCAGCATTACTCTCGCCAATCAATCACTCTCATTGATCAGTCTCGCCTATTACCTGTTGAACTGACCGTCAGTCACTCTTACTATGGTTGTCAAAGTCATTGATGAGCCAGTAGACAAATGAAAAAGTTAAGGAATGCAGAGATGATTGGCGGATGTTTTTTCAGCCCCATTACTTTCACAGCTGATGTATGATAATATATATATATTTAAAGCATGGGGAAGTGATCCCAATTTTACCGAATATTGCAAAAATTGTTGAAAGAAACATCTTTAACGCCTTTAAGGTTAGAAGGTTATATTGTACTCTTTTAACAAAACTGTTGGGAAGCATGTTTGCAGTTACCATCTCTGAGATGAGGTTTGCTCTATACATCACAATCTGGTGATAGTTCAGTTGTGGGTGGACCTTCTGTTGAAAGATTTACCCTCAAATAACTGTTCATAGGTGAGGTAGACTTATGATAATCTAGCTTTACCTGGCAGTGGTTTAACTGGACCTTAATTTTTTTCATCAGTTACTTGAAGAGTTTTCACAGTTTGGCTGTTGATGTCTTTGGCTCTTCATGTTTCTTGTATTTGTTCTCCGTTAGCATAGAATTTTACAGCTTTTCACACTTTGTACTTTGTGGCTGTAAGAGTTGAGCATTTTTCTCTTTGTTCCTGATGGTCAGCCAACAGCTTAGTAAATTATCACCACCTTGTGGCAATAATGCATTACTACCAGGTGCTGGTAAAATACATCTGTGACTGAAAGTTTATATACAGTACCCTTCCATTAAAAACGGGGGGAATCAGCTGTCAGTGAAATAAGTTTGAATTTATAAAAGTGACAATAAATAAAAATTTTATGAACATCAGGACATTGATTTTGAATTGTGGCAATTCAGCAGAAATATTAAAAACATTTAAAAATAAAAACAAGTTAACAAGCATGATGGGGCTCCTGAACTAAAATTTTGTTGAGAAAAATACCTGTTGCACCTGTGTGCAGACAGGTGCAACAGGTTCACTGTCCACTGTTCACTGTTCATTGCTCTACGTCATTTGTCTGAGACAGTTTTGTTTGGTTGTTGTTGTTGGTTTTTTTAAAAAATTGTTTTCTATATCAAAATTCAAAATCATTATTATGTTCTACTAAATTATAATTTAGTAAATTCTTATTAAATATTACTTTTTTCAGTTTCATGTTATTTGAATTTCATATTGTGAATTTCTCCTTTGCTTTAATGAGAGGTGTACATTCAAGTACAATTGTAAATACATCATTCAATTTCATATTATTCTTAGAAAATAATTTTTAAAAAATCATTTGCCTCCCCTAGTGAGGGAAATTGTTTAAACATTGGATTGAAAGATCTGTTGGACAAAACTTGTCAAATTTTGAGAAGTGAACTGGTCCCAGATATCACTGGGATTCACATATGAGGATCCAGCACGTTAAAGACAATTTGTCGCCCTGATAATAGACGTAAAAGTCAGCTATATGACTGCTCATTCTCATTTACTGGAGAAACTCTGCAGATGGAGGCAATATATCCATTAGTTTCATTAAAAAATAAAAAAAAATCTGGCCATGCTGTTGCCATGTTTGGATATCTGAAATTATACAGAGGTTGAAACTGATGTTTATTTTCATCATCAAATCATTTTCAGTGACTTTTAATGCACCTAAAAGTTCCGTACATGGGCTCACTACTCAGAGATATTAAGTTTAAAAAGTAATCTCTTGGCTGTCCAATCAACTTATTTCAAGACTAAGACCACTCACAGCAGGGTTTAACTCTTTGCTCATTGCTGTACTGAGTTAAGCCGATGATCACTGCACAACTCTCCACTTTGATAACATTATGCAACCACTGCAGGCCAGTGCGCTGAGCTGGACCCTGCTTACTCATTCTCGAGCTGTTCTGATGACCACATTAGACCCTGCCTGTTTCATTAGCGATAAACAACAGTGGCCGCTTGATGAGGGATTAACACCCAGCAGGCCGATGCACCTGACACACGATCAGGTTGAGCAGCTGTAACGTGCAGAACAAACTGGTCCATCTGGGAGTAATACTCTCATTCAGCTGCTGTTTATACCTCGATGTCTGCGTGTTCCTTGTGATATCAGTGTTTGGTGAGATTTAGGTTATAGCGTATTGTACTTTTAGGTTGCAGAAAAGAGTTGGACCTCCATAGATTCTGTTAGTTAAGGTTTTTAAAAGATCAAATTGCCTATTTTTTATCATAAAAAAAAGATAATGATTAAGCTACATGTGGTAAAAAGGGTGTTTTGTGTTCATTTCTGTACTCAAGACATCTATTTCATTCTCATGAGGTTGCTTGTGGTTGCTTATGTCTGTTCCCATCAGGTCCTGGAGAGCTTTAAGATCATGGACTACAGTCTCCTGCTGGGGATTCATGTGTTGAACAGGAAGCCGCTGGACAGAGGAAGCAGATGTGACAGCAAGCGAGGACAGAAGGTCCTTTATTCCACCGCCCTCGAGTCCATCCAGGGGAGCGTGAAGGGCCCAGAACCAGTGGCTGATGATGAGACGTGAGCAGATCTTTAGCAAAAACAAACATAACGCATTATCTATGAAGCATATAAACCAGAAAATACAGTTTTTTACACCTAGTTTCTCTAACCTAACTTTTAACTAGCTCTTTGATCATTAATGGAAGCCATGCTGAGGTTATAAATGCTGTAGATATTAGCAGCTGCAGCAAATATGCTGAATATTATCTAATTAAAACCGATAGATCTTTATTAAAAAGTACTAAATCAATTCTTCTTCTTTTAGATTGGGTGGAATTCCTGCCAAACATAAAGATGAAAACCTGCTTATCTTTTTAGGAATCATCGACATCCTTCAGTCTTATAGGTAAGCGCATCTGTAGGAAATTTATTATGTTACCACCAGTTACTGAGTCCTGTGAATAAGTGTGGGGTTATCAGATATTATAGCTGACTGTAACGTCATAATTCCTGAAAATATAATGTTTAATTTGGCCACAAGATAGATAATGTCTTGTTATCCACACACAATGCTGGGTAAGCTATGCACCAAAGGGCTAAAATAATGCATGAAACATGGATAGATTATGTTTATCTGCAACCTTATTGCCAAAAAAGTTGGGATGTTATTTAAAATTTCAATACAGAGTGCAGTGATTTCATATGTCATTTGAAGTTTTATTGGCAAACGCAGAAAGCATTTCAAATGTTAAAACACTGCTGCCTAAAGGTCACAGATATGATTTTTTAAAAGCTGTGCATACAGAGATTTCTTCAAAATTCTTCTACTTCTTTGATGGGATATTTTAGTCTTCAATGTTTTGCATAGCACCTCTGAGGTGCTGTTTAAACCCAGTTATGTTACCGACCTGTTGCTCATTTGCTTAATTAGCTGCAACAACTTTTTTGTTTGCTGGCATCAGATTTAAAATTGAGCTACTAAATGATAAACTTCCTCCCTTTCAACATCTGATGTTTTCAGTTTTCTACTGTGAATATAATGTAGGTTTATCTAAAGTGCAAATCACTGAGTTTTATTTTCATTTACACTTTGCAAAGCATCCCAGATTTTTTTTCAGATTTGAGGTTTAAAGTTATCCATCATCTGAAGTTAGCATCTCCTGATAGAATTACCATTCAAGTTACTTGAATGTATTTCTGCGGCATTGTTCATGTATTTCCATGGACAATGATTCATTTTTAGAGCAATTATTTGTAAACTTACATTTTAAGGTGTGTAACCAGTATGTTCACAAGTAATACTACATCTTTAATCCTACACACTGCTCCTCAGTATAAAAATAAAGACAAGTTGGCCTCTAAAAATCTGAGTTTTTTAAACCAATTATGTGTTTGATTACATATTAAAAGTTATGATCATTTGATAATAAAGCTGAGGCCAGAAATTGATGTTATTGTCTCATCATAGTAACACATGGCCCACTGTTTATACTGGGGAGGCTCTGTATGTCGATCCATTGAGGAACATTGCTAACTGCTAGCAGAATGATGGTTAGCTACCTAAACATCAGACGAGAATGCGCCGCTTCCGGCACGCAGTATTACTCTCACCAATCAATCACTCTCATTGATCAGTCTCACCTGTCACTGAAACGAAAAATGTAAAAAATGCAGAGATGATTGGTGGATGTTTTTTCAGCTCCGTTACTTTCACAGCTGATGAATGATAATATTTATATATTTAAAGCCTTTAATTAATCATAGCATATGGGGTAATGAACCCAATTTCATTGAATATTGCAAAAATTGTTGAAAGAAACATCTTCTAAAATGCCTTTAAGTTGATCCCATGGCCCATGGATTGAAAAAGAAAGAAAAGAAAAACAAACAAACAAACAAAAACCAGGATTGTGCAGGTTTATCACCAAACAGCACCTGTTATATTATACAGTACAGGCCGAAAGTTTAGTCACACTACCATTAAAGAAAACGCTAAATTAACGATAGAAATTCAAATAACAAGAAACTGAAAAAAGTAATAATAAATAAAAATGTACTAAATTATGATTTAGTAAAGTAAAACATTGATTTTGAACTGTGGTTTTAAAAAATGATTTTAAATAAACAACAAACAAAACTTAGAGCACCTTGCTCATGAACAGTGGACCAAAATACCTGTCAAAAGGTGCAGAAGTCTGATTGGACGTTACAGAGTGCAGTAATTACCTCAAAGCGTCGCTTGATAAAATTTTAGTTCAGGAGTCCCATCATGCTTGTTTGCTTGTTCTATTTTTTGTTTGTTTTTGCTTATTTATCATTGCTTTTGTCAATTTCAACTTATTTTACTGACAGCTGATTTTTTTCAGTCTTTAGTGGGAGTGTGTCATAAATTTGGGCCTGGACTGTATATTAGTTGATTATTTTGATAACCGCTTCATTTACAGTTTGATATTTCAATATTTCTTCATTTCAAGAAGCTTTTTAAGATCTGGCTAGGGACAACAGATGAACACGAGCCTTTTAGCTAAATCTGGCATATTTAGAAGTTTTTCTTTGCTTTTTCTCATATTCTCTGTCCATAGCAAATAAACAAATTCTTTAAGAAATATCTGCTGATATCAGGCCGATATTGATATTTAGTTTTAAACCCAATATTTTTGATAATGTCGTGCATTACAATATTTTTTTCTATTTTAAATCGGTTTTCTCTGTAATTATTACTGATATTTATTCATTTTCTATACTAGATTGATTTTGAATCACCAAACAGATCACAATTTGCTGTTTTCAATGATTCTTAGGTTTATTAAGAAGATGGAGCACTCCTGGAAGGCTCTTGTACATGATGGGGTGCGTATCTTTTTTTCTTTCTGCTTGCAGGGTTTTATATGATCGTGACTGTACTTGTATCTCATCTGTCTTTGCATTTCAGGACACAGTGTCAGTTCACAGGCCCAGCTTCTATGCGGACCGATTTCTGAAATTCATGGGCACGACTGTCTTCAAAAAGCTGCATCGTGAGTCATGCGCCTAACATTTCTCCCGTGTTTTATATGCCTGCATTGTCAGCTTTCATTTTTTAATATACTCCCTTTCTTTGTGCATCTCAGCTTTGAGAGGAGCATCTTCCAGGAGGAAGAAGAATTCCCTCTATGCAGCAAAGTCTGCATCTCAGGAGTTTCTGTCCCCACAGAAAGAGAAAAAGGAGGAGAAGAAGGCCCAGAGCATGGACAACCTGGATGGAAACTGTAAGTCCCTCAGACTCCAGTGAATGTTAGGGGTGTTTTTACCTTTAAGAGGAGACGTTCTTGTTTCACTGTCTCATGGTGTTTATGTTGTAACAGTTTACAGTTCTTCCAAACATCCAGATCTTCTTCCAAAATCTGCTCTCACTTTTGATATCACCCCAAATGATGAGGAGGATCCTGAAAACAGGTACTATTTGTGCGAGTCTCATAACTCCTTCTATTTCTTACACGCCCAATCATTTTCAATCAGAGCATATGCTGACGAAATTATAATGAAAGAGGGTTTAGAAATCAGCTTCTTTCTAAAAATATGCTTTGGTTTGAGTTGTCTTTATGTAATAAAAAAGAATCATCTATAGTAGAGAGATCTGCAATGTCTGTAAGAATATTTTTTGTCATTATGTACTCATTTAAAAGGAAAATACTTTGTTTTTAAGCTCTGAAGGCTTTCTGATGTTACCAGGGAAATCATAAACATCATAAAAAGAGATAGAAGCAATAAAATGATTGATGGCACTCATATAATGCGCATTGTTACACAACTTTTGCTTTTTTAATGTTCCAGCGAAGATCGACGAGCTTCAAGTTCAACGATTGCTCTTGATGATCCTCTGCCGCCCCTCAGCACAAGTCAATCAGACTCTGAGTTGGATGTCTACCTGGTATGATATTATAGTTCACCACTTTGTTTTACCAGCTAGTAATACATCATTTATATGTGACCACCTGCCAGTTTTTTGCAGTTTATGAAAGCAGCTATAAAAATAATGAGTTAGATAATCAAAGAGGAGGTCAGAGAGCTCCATTAAGAAATTTGAAAACGACCAAATGCGGCAGAACTGAGATGTAGTATACCAAGAAAAAGTCATCTGCAGAGCATATGAAACCATTTCAAGATTATTTTAACCATCATATGATTTTATAAATTATATAACAAAGAAATATTAAAACAAACAAACAAAAAAAAAACCCTAAGCTTGGAAAACTGTTCTTGGATCACAAAGGGATTACAAAATGGCTCAAAAATGAAAAATACACCTTCTAGATATTACATTAGATGAAGAGTTAATGAGGTGGAAACACACAGGAAAAATATAAGGCTATGTTGGAAAGAATATTTTCATTGATAAGAATAAATAAAATTAAGTAGATGGGATTAAAATGAAATGAAATTATGACGTGAAGGACGCAGTCAATAGCTTCAACAAATGTTTTATAAATGTGGAAGCTGACTGGCTGAAAAACAGCCCAGATCCGGGAACATCTGGAGAAACTGTAGATAAGTTGTTAGAGAGAAATCTTAGTTCAGTGTTTCTTAATGCAGTAGGAAAGAGGAAAATATTGGATGACGTTTAAAAATGTAAAACAGCATAGTCGATCAATTTCAGTTACACTGAAAAGCACAAAATCCTCCCTGGTAGACAATACAGGTTCAGAACAATCACTGTGCCATAACTGGGAATGACCCTTTAATGCCTGACAAAAGACATAATGAATAGAAAATTATCATCTTAGAAGTCTGACGTCATTGTTTGACCCTTTAAAATGTAAGAAAAAAACACGTTATTTGCTTGTCATTTATGTTGGAATGATTGTAGTGCAAAAGGTATCCACTAGGGGGCATAAGACAGATATCAGATTGTACACAACAAAATTGTAGCAAAGTTTTTACTACATGACGATGCAAAAGGTCTCAGAAACCACATGCATCAAACATGACATATTAATAGTGCTGTGCAGGTTCATGCTTCTCATGATCTAGTTCAAAGTTCAGTTCCCACAGGAGTTCACTTTCATTGTTTACCATTTCAATTTTGAATCAGCTCAAAGTTCAGTCAATTTCAATTTGTTTAGGTTAGAAACAAGAATGAAAGGCTGACCTTAAGATAAATGACAGAGCTGTGTCTTGAAATACAATCAATTTTACAAGACTTTAAATTCTATAATAAAATATGAGTTGAGTAGTAGACTGTTGACTGAGGCAAAATATTCTTTGTATTCTTTTTTGTTTGTTTTATTTGACTGAATAGCTTTTTACAGTGTAACAGAGGGAGTTTTTTCTTTTGTCAAACAGCTATTTTCAGCTGACCTCTTTCCTAAATATTAAACCAAGATGAAAAAAAATTGCTGCTGTGTAAGAATATGAATAGCCTAAATATATTCTCCCACTGGGTACTCCACAGCTTTTCAAATTAGAAGTTGATGAATCTCATGTTCTGACTTGTTTTTTAAGCGCAGGAGGACATAATTTGCACAGAAATGCTTGATTAAATTTTCAGACGGTACTGAAAACAATCATAAGCAGACTAGACATCTGATGTGCATAATGCAGCTTATCTGCACTGGTATTGCCACGGAGACCTCACACAAGCTTAACGAGTTCACATTCAACTTCTTTATTTGCACGTGTTTGTTTATTTTACCATTACAGAAAAACAAGTTCAGTGGAGACGTTCTTTTGTACTTGTTTGTGCACAAAACTGCATACAGTATTAGGAGTTAAAGGCAAAATTGATAAAAAAAAAAAAAAAAAAAATCACAAATGCAAATGATCAAAAGACTCATGCAGTCAAAAAAAAACTTTTAACACAATCAATCATGATATACTATTTGATAAAATGGAACAATATGGAATTGGAAGCATAAAATATGTTTGGAAAAAAGGTTATTTAAATGAGAGACAATAGTTTATGAAATAGGATAATTTCTAATAGAACATATCTGGTATACATGGAAACATCTGAAAACTGCTTTTGGAGTTCCACAGGGATTAGTATTGAGACCCTTGCTTTGTAATGGCAAGTGTTGTTTGCGGAAGGTAAAAATTAAATCATATGATTTATTGTTATAACAAATATACATGATGTTGAGCTATCTGTTTTTTTTTAATCATGTTTGAAATAAATCGGATAAATTTAGAGTGTAATATATTCATCCATTTTATGATGAACCATTTCCTAAATAATCTCACTATCAGAGCCCTGTTGACTCCTTGTTATTATTTTTTCTGTTTTTAATATCAATATTATTCTACAATATTGCAAACATTACATATACATGTACTAGTGTTTGCTGAAGATAGGTAAATATCTGCATTAATCAATTTGTAATACTATAAAAAGAAAAATAACACATTGTATTTATAGTGCCCTTTACATCGCAGGATCTCAAAGTGCTACAGGTATAAAAGAAAATATGTGAAAAAAAAATGTGAAGGAGTAAAAATTATTCAAAAAAACTTTATTGGAAAAATAAAAACATTTAGAGAAAACTATGAAAACATACTTCTTTTTTATGATAATATAGCCCTACAAAGGAAAAGACATCACTTTAATGCAGTTCTATAAGTGTCACAGATTGTAGTGAATTTACTCTAAATTCAATTCAAGACACAGGTTTTGGGGGGATTGTTCAACATGCCTGATTAAAGGGTAAAACCTGGTAGTTTCAAATCTAAACTGTAGTTAAGGAGACGAATGCTTAACCACACTGAGAAGCTAACAAACATCTTATTTTAAATTCAATAGAGTTTACTTGGTAATATGATATCAAATCACAAGCGTTGTATTTAAGTAATAACTCACAACATGTTTGGTTTTGTTTTCCTTTGACTGTATTGGCCAGTCAGTTGCTCTTTCGCATGTTAGCCAAAAGGGCTGAGAGCAGTTGGAAATAGCTCATATTTCTTTCTCCAATGCTACATTGTGTGTCAACCTCCTTGGTACACCAGGCACTGACACACACAAACAAAAAAAAAAAAAAAAAATTAAAAAATTGCAAGATGCAATCCAAGATACTCATACACTTTTTCATTCTTTCTTTTTTTCTTCTTCTTTTTTTTTTTTTGTTGCTAAAAAGAATTTGACAAATTGTTTTAGCCTGACAGATGCTTGTGGATATTTTAGATCAAATGGATATTTAATCAAATAATATTATAAGTGTATTAAGGAATAGTATGACATTTGGGGTTTTATTTCCTTTCAGCATATTAAATATGAAGCTACATTCATTAGCTCATTAGATTAGCATCGCATGTTAGCCAAAAGGACTGTTCGTAAGTTAAAATGACTTTGATGTCTTTGTCCAATTTAAATATAAAAGGGAAGAGATACTTAACTTTATTTTCATCTTTAACTGCCACATGTTTTTCCAGCTGTTTGGCCAACAAAAACTACTTTTCCACCCATGGGTTTGAAAACTGCTTTTTAAACTGTCGAGTACAGTATTTGGCCGTCCCACCCCAGGATTACTAGACTATAGTTGTACATAAGGAAGTACTGCACCTAGTGGTTTCCTTTTTCAGATGGGTGGCTATGTCCAGGTTTCAATAAAGGCTATAATTGGAGCTTCACATTGAGGGATGAGGCTTTAAATAGGAAGAGAATGATGCCATTTTAGGCAAGAATGTGAACAGACAAATACAATTTTGACATTTAGACATTATTAATGGATTAAATCTGTTGTGAAAAAGAAAAAAAAATGTTATGAGGCTTACTAAATTATCTCATCATTTAAAAGATGTCAAGCCTTTTTTAGGTCATCTGCTATAATCTGTGTACTGTTAATTCCTCGTGAGTTGACAGGCTGTTCTTCCATAAATCTATTATAACGCTCTTTTTCAATATTACAACTGCATTCTGGCAGTATTACAGTTTCACTCATTAATTCTTAGAAATTTTGTTGCAGTGGCATATTTAGAAACGTCTTTCAGAGCTCAGGGGTCACTGGGTGTCTCTGCATTTTCAGCGTCGCACAGACTCACCCAGACGACCCAGCTGGAGCTGACCACTTGTTTGTGTCCAAGCATCCATAAAATGTAAGCAGCAAACCTCATCCATACCTTTTATATAAATTTGTATTAATCTCTTTCACTGGATTGAAAAGAATGACAGTTTTGCCTCATCAGAACACGCTTTGTGACGAAAATAGAAGCGTGTAGATAACATCCTGTGAAGATGAGAAGCTGCTCTCAAACCATGAGCTTTTACTGTCTATTACATAGTCACATCTTTCTTATCACGTGCAATTCATCTCATCCTGTTGGTCAGCTTTGGTCTTTGATGGTGGTGTCCTTAGGGGCCCGAGAGTCCCACCGGATTCTGGTGACGTCCGAACCATATGACTCAGCTCTGTCTTTTTCCATCCTTCTTTACATCCGTGACAGTTTGAGAAACCTCCATGAATTCCCATTTCCACAGCACTCTCCCTTACATAACCACAAAATCCTAATTCAGGCTTATATGAAGCTGTTCTTCAGCCCACATTAAGCAGTCAGGCTCTGTGGGAAGCCTGCAGATGTCCAAGTTAATCTGATCTCAGAGCCTCCAACTGAACATGCTGGGATTCAAAAACTATAATGTTAGAGGGGGAAAAGGAAACTGGGGCCTTAAACTTATCTATCTCCGAAAGCTGGTATGGGGACTGGCATGTTTCCAACAGGTTTTAGCCTTTAGCTGTCATGGATGATGCTTCTCAACTGCATCAACACACATTATAATTTTTCTGTATGTTTCATCCAGTTCACGACTATCTCCTTCTGTATTAGTTTTAGATTTAAAGCAAACTACACTTGAACTCTTTTAGCAAATAAACAAAATTAGCAAGTAAACGACATATAGATTCAGAGAAAAAACAGCTTGCTACACAGAAACAAAACTCCCATCTGGAGGGAAATTCTGTTTTGCATTGCACTTGGTGCAATTAAAGGGATATACAATATAATAAAGCATGGAAAATATAGAATAGATAAATTTGTAAAGAAAACGAAAACAAAAAAACAAAACAAAACTGGGCACCAGGGGGAGACATTTCCCCAAAGTGTGCAAAGAGCCTCTTGTTTATGTTATTTACTGTTCTTAAAGTTTTAGCATCTTCTTATCATACAGACTATTTGATAAAGTTACAAAAGGTCATGATAAGTATTAAAGAAAGCAATGATGTCAGATTCATAGGGGATTATGAGACGCAGAGTCCTGAGGGATAGAAATATAAGAACAAGCTAGATATAAAAAGTCTTATTTAGTTTTTTATCACCATCTTAATGTCATTTGTTTCTGTTTCCTTTTTGTTTCTAGTGAGAAGCCGCCTGGACTTCTAACCCACAACATGGAGACACCGGGACCACCTAACAACTCCAACCAACAGCTTCACTCTGTGCCTCCTTAACTCTCCATACAAACTTTGTGAATGTACCAAATCACTGCAAGCCCCATAATTTGAACAGTTTCTATTTATGTCTATTAAAATAATTGAACTTTTACTGCCAATATAAAACACTATGAAGCTGCTTCCCCTGCTTCTCATTGTTGTTCACTTTGCTGCTAGTAAATATTTGTAAGTTTAGGTTTGTCCTCTTTTGTCTCCCATTTTTCTGTAAAATAAATCTCAGTGGCTGGATCCCTGAGCAATTAAAATGTCTTCCCAGACGTCAGATAAATAATTATTTGCTGTTTTCATTGAATAAAAGTCATATTTAGAGGTGATTCTGGTCTCAACTTAATATGTGACAATGCAGATATGGCTGCTGTGCATCCCCATATAATGAATCATGATGAGTCACAGTGTACTGTATTTACACCTTATTGTTTCAAAATGACAGTTTATTCAGCAAGTGAATTAATACATAACTATACATATATATAAATAATTAATAAACAACATTCAAAGTTAAATTTCCATTCGCTTAATTTGTATTTTCATGTCTTTTACTTGGACTACTAGCTACTTTGGATTTGTCAGCATGTTAGCATGCTAAACTAGGATGAACATATAAATTCCTCCTAAACACCAGCATATTAGTGAAGTTATTTTAATAATTACTCATTTTCAACTACAACCTGAGCTGAACTTTGCAAATGGACTAGCAAATGCCTCCATGTTAGCAAATACGAGCATGCTTCATTTAAAGAAAACTAGCTAAACATCACGCTAGCATGGCTTGTTGATGTGATAGCTAAACTAAAGCATCATAGTGCCTTTAGTAAAGCCTCGAGCTTCTGTTAACTTTTTATTCTTCTCATAATGTATGTTTCTGTTTTGGTTCTTTTGTTTGAATTGTTTTTGTTTTGTTGTTTTTTTTGTTTTTTTCATGTGCTTTGTAAGTTAATAGGTATGTCATTGTAAAATTGCTCATATATGGTAAATAAATCAGTATTTAATGTTCGTACACTGCACCCTTGTTTATTTATTTATTATGTATATATAAAACAAAAGCAAAAATCTCACACAAATGGGACAAGTCATCCAATGGTTTCATCATGAATACATAATACTCATGTGAAGTTAATTGTGCATGAGTAAAAAGTGGCTTTTCAGGAATAATGTACTTCCATGGTGTCTAACAAAAGAATCTAGGTTACTATGGTCCTAGTATTTTTGTATAATGTAAAGTGATCTCCGTGTGCTAACAACGGCAGTGCTCTCTGCTTACTGCACCAAGAGAGTGGCATGTATCTTCAGCTGACATGCCAGAGGGTCTTATCGTGAACAGGCTGAACCAGTCAAACCAGTTTCTTTTATGCCACAAACACAAAGTATGTGCTGCATGAGTTGTAATGATGTGTGTGCACAGGTGGGATCAATGGACAGTGAATGTGCTTCCTTTATCAAATGAGTGCTCATTGTCAAAACCGATTTATGTCCAAATAATATAAAACACTTATAATGAAATCAAAATAAGAAAAATAAGATTCAGCATTAAAAAAAATGAGAAAGAAAGAGCGTCTTTGACTTTTAGTGGAGCATTGAATAATAATTACTCTAATCTGGGCGTCTCATCTGGCCAGTACAATGCTGTGAGAGAGATACATTGTTTCTGATGGAGAGGAGTTTTGACAACATCCTTTTTTTCTGCAACGGCATGCAAATTGTCCTGATCCACCCCCAGGACTTAGCTGGCCTTCTGAATCGGTTTATTCAGTCTTCTGGTGTCAAGCATCAGACTTTTTTCCCCCTCCAGCGTACCAAGGACACTGGACATCACAGACCCATGAAACATCCTCCGCACAGCGCCCAAGATGTTGCAGGGTTGGAGCCTTCACAGGAAAAGGAGGTGACTCCAGCCCTTCCTGTACAGAGCCGCAAATTCCTGCTCCAGTTTCCTGTCCAACTATACTCTCCAAGTAAACTCTCAAGCATTTGTTCTCCAGTATCTTTTCCTCCATCTCATTCCCTCAAGGAACAAGGAGTGGTAGGAGTCCTGGATCTCCTGAGGTCTGCAATTAGCTATTTGGGTTTGCTGATGTTGAGATGCAGATAGTTAAGTTCCCATCAGTTCACAGAACTGTCCTCCACCCTCTGTGACTCTGACACATCCCTCCCCCCACTGCATCCAACAACGCAGGCTCATCTGAGAGCTTCTGGAGCTGCCTCGTCTCAGTGTTACAGCTGGGCTCAGTCCCTGAAGAAGAAAGCCTGCGAGGTGCAGTTTTATTTAAAGCCTTACTGAATATCTGAATATCACATGATACACACTCCAACTGCTCAATTATCTGTTCACACAAATAGCTAATAAGCTAATCATACGGCAGCAACTCGATGCTTTAAGTCATGAAGATGACTTGATGACTTGATGAAGTTCAAACTGAGCATCAGAATGAGGAAGGAAGAGGATTTCAGTGATTGGACGTGGCATGGTTGCTGGGCTGAGAGTTTCAGAAACTGCTGATCTGGGATATTCTAGGGTTCACAGAGAATGGTCTGAAGAAGAGGAAATATCCAGTGAGCAGCAGGTGCATGGACCAAAATGAATTGTTAATCCCACTCTTGTCAAGAACAAGAAACTGAGGCCACAATTTAATTGGACAACAGAAAACTGGAAAAATGTCTGGTCTGATGAGTCTCCAGGGGTCAGAATTAGGTGAATAGAACATGAAAGCATGGATCCATCAGATCTTGTATCAATACTTTAGGCTGCTGGTGGTGTTGCAGAGTGGGGGATATTTTTTTGGCCCACTTTGACGCCCTCAGTACCAACATAGCATGACTTAACCACCACAGCCAACATGAGTATTGTTGCTGACCATGTCCATCCCTTCATGACCACAGTGGAGCATCTTCTGATGGCTACTTCCAGCAGGATAATGCACCATGTCACAAAGCTCACATCATCTCCAACTGCTTTCTGGAACATGACGATGAGGTCACAGTACTCCACAGTCACCGGATCTCAATCCAACAGAGCAGCTTTGGGATGTGGTGGAAAGGGAGATTCTCATCATGGATGCAGACAAATCTGCAGCAACTGTTTAATGCTGTCATGTAAATCTGGGTTATGCGTCCTACATCTTATTGAATATATAACATCAGTAATTACAGCAGTTCTAGAGAAAAATAGGTCCAACGTGATACTAGTGAGGTGGACCTGATGAAGTGGCCAGTGAATGTAGAGGATTAAATTAATAGCAGATTATTAAAAGCTTATAATTCTCTCCATATAGACCTTTTTAAATATATAGTCTAAAGTTACAGCAGACTAATAACTAATTAAAAATAAATAACAGTCAATTAGTTTCGACGATTAGGAACATTTAAAATAGATGTAAAACTGAACACTTTTATTTATTTTTAACTGTATGATCAGTAAACTGAATCATAATGTCCTATTCACATCACAGTATGACTCAGAAGAAAGACACGACCAACCGCACCTAAAAGAAACCCATGTGTGAAACTGTCCCACAGCTGCAGCTCTGCACACAGCACACCTGCACTCCCTAAGCCACGCCCACATACCTGCGAGAACAAGGAAATAACATTATATGGACTTCACCACTACAATCAGCAAGTATCCACCCAGCTAGAGACCTCCACCGGTCCCTCTTCCTCTTATCCTGCTCTGTTATTTGGACCAGTCCGCTGTGGTCTCGTAACAACAGGGTACACTCGCAGTTCCACCTGGTAAGTAGGCCCGGTACGGCCCGGTACGGTTCGCCTGAACGTCGTCTTGTTTTCGCCATGTTTCGTCGCGCGCACTGCCATATTAGGACAACTTAGCGCTGCTAGTTTACACGGTGTTAGGAGCATACCCCGCCCATGGTATGTGTATTTTTTAACAGCAGTATGTCGGTTTAGGGTTTATCTCATATCTGTGGACTCCAAATGTGGTCCTCATAGTGTTCAGGCCTCAGCGCGCGCGGGTGTGTGTGTGTAACAGTGTGAACAACAAAGACAAGGACGCGCTTTGTACTGTCGCACATAAGTGGGTCCGGCTTGAGTATTTTTTTCACCTGTTGGCAACCAGAGTTTCAATCATCAGCGTGGCATTTACACACATGCAGTATTGTTACTGAAGTTAGCCACTTCTGAGGCAACAAACTTTACTTTTCCTCCTTATGGTTGTTCACACTACAATTTTAAATGTAAAAACATCATAAACTTCTGCTTTTGCAGATCTACAACCTGTAAAATGAGAGTGAATCAGAATGTCCTACAAAAAACCATGTAAGATCAGAGAATCGAGTGATTTCTTTTGTATGATTTTTTTTTTAATCTATTAACTTAAGAGTATTGTTTATTTAGCCCATGTTTAAAGGTCAACATTACAAATGCCATAAAATTTAACAGTCACATATAGGAACTTTTTTTTTAAAAAGGAAAAAATAAAATACAGAGGGAAACATACAAGGAGGTCCTAAAAACCCTCAGGGGGCTTGATTAATCTGTTTAATTTGGTAATGTCAGTCCAGTAAGCAAAACATATTCTTACTGCGACATTTAATTTTAAAAAATGTTTATATGGAAACCTTCCCTCTATAGGGTTGGGTTATACTGACATTTTCCCTGACAATATGACACCATTAGATTATGGCACTCATTGATATTGATACTTTTGTCCCTTTAAAGGAAAATCATATAATTGGACTGTGTGCTCTAATTTCTTTATGGAAGAGTGATATGAAATAGGAATAAAACTCATAACCAGACTGCTAATTATAAGTTTATTGTGCTGAACAAATTTGCTTAGCCAAAGGCAGCTTATTGGAGGATATAAGGCTCCACTTGATACTTGATAATTAGTCTTTATTTTGGATGTTAGATTTTTAATGCTGGACCTGACATGAGGGAACAAGGGAAGGGGGAGTGTGAGGAGACGAACAAGGTGACACATACCATGGGCATCTGTACAGCCAAAATGGAACAGCCTGTACAGAAACTGAACGGCCTCTGTAAGCAAACAAAACATACAATCATCAAGAGCACCAACAAGAAGACACACTGAGAAAAATATGATTAGCAACAACATAAAAACAGCTTTGGACAATTACTCATCTGATATTAGATGAGTTGGACATTTAACCTATGATTCAGATTTAGTTTTGAATAATAAGATGGCTATTGAATTTGTCTGTGTTCCAGATGAATCTAGAATGACCCAGTAAGGCATATCTTAACTCTGACACTTCTGTAGTAATCTCATGTATATCTTAGCTTTCTTTTGAGACCAAGATTACACATTTAGTCTTTGTAGTTTCATAGATATATTCCTTTTATTTAAGTCATTTTGGACAGGAGTCAGCAAAAGTAGGCCTTGTGATGAAAAGGTCATCCATTCATTGTCTTGTTGTGGAATATTAACTTTAGGTTTTGGAGTAAGTTCTTCTAGTTTCATGTGTGATTACAGAAAGTAAACTTATCTTCAAGGTCATAAAGATATGAGTCATGATTGATACCAGTGGACAGGAGGGTGAGGATGAGCAACCAGTTTCAATGTGACACAATTTTTATGAACATTTTTCATTTGAACAACAAACTAATTGAAAGAACTATTTTTAGGACTTTTTCTGTCGTCTGTATGGAGCAATGCCGTACATTTTCCATCTTTGTTTTACTACATTGTACATTTATCACAGTTTAGTATCAGCTTCACTTTCCTCTGTTTGGACCCTATGATGCTTCCCCTTGAGGAAAAACAAAGTTTACATTTTTTTTAGTTGGAGTAGAAGGGAAAGTTACACACACAGGAACACACGCACACACCTATTTGTGCGTGTTTCTGTACTTGCTACATGTTGAGAACCGTTTTGTGTTTTAAACCAACAAGTGAGGTCACATTTGGAAAGTAAAGACATTTTGGCAAGTCTTCATTAAGAAAAAACACTTTTGAGGGTCAAGATTTGGTTTTAGAGTTTAGGTTAGACTTAGGGTTGGGACAAGGTTTAACCCTTCCATTTAGGACTTTTTTCACCTCTCAGGTAGGGATGGGCGATATGGACTAAAAAATGTATCACGATAATTTCTCTAATATCACGGTAACGATAAGTGACGATAAAAACTATTAGCAAAATATTTTGTATTATAAATCTGTCACTAAATTCTGTCTTGAAAGCCCTAAAAAACACTAGAAGCCACTAAACTATATCAATTAAGTTCAAGTAGTGCACCTGTATTGCAAAACTGTAGTGACACCATTCAAACAAGTCTGAAATATGAGAGACCAAACTCTACATTTATTCAAACCATGCAAACAGCAAAACTAACTTGGCTTATTAAAAAAACCAAAGTAGTGCAACTGCAAACACAAACTGATAAATTGTCATCTCACGATAAAAATGATAAATTCAAATTGTTATTGTGGAGAATTTCTTTGACGATATATCGCACACGATAAAATATCGCCCATCCCTACTCTCAGGTCACTTTTTCGCCCCAGTTCTGTCCATGTTCCGCCATCTGGAATATATATATATATATATATATATATATATATATATATATATATATATATATTAGAAAATGTTTCTAGAACTTGGACTTTGCAGTTTTTTAAAGGTCAACTGGATCCCAGGGGTCAAATTTACAATTATGTCAACTTATAGGACAAAAATGTCTTCTCCCAAAATCTGATGTTACAGGTTAATGTTGAACAAAATACCAAATATGCTGTTATTCAGCCTATTTTGACCATTTAAATGTCAGTTTGAACACAATTTTTTTTTTTAAAGTATTTTTTCACAGATTTTCGGAAAAGGTGTTTGTTTGCTGTAGGACATAAAAATTGGTGAATTAATGCAGAAACGTTGATGTTGTGCTACATTCCTGCCAATAGATTTAATGAAACTGTAACTGGTCTGGTCTGGAACAATTTCTTCCCCCAGTTCTGACAGAGTTGGGAAATGATATGAAGTGCTGGGATTCAGCCATCAGGGCAAAATTAAAACGGCCTCACTGAGTCGTCACGTTTTGGTCTTTCCTTCAACCAAACATGCTCCTCTGCTGCTGTCTGCCTTGATGGCTTTAAGCCACAAGCCAACATCAGAAGGACAAGTCTGTGTGGGGGGTGGAGGAAGCTTGAGTTCAGCAGAGGCTGCATCAGGTCGTCTGGGTCAGTTTCAGTTCATATCCTGTAAATAGTTCATGTTTCAGTTGTAATAACACTTGGATCATTGTTGGCATGCTTTGGAGGATGGGTTGAAATCGATGCAGTAATGTTGAACCTGCTTATTTAATGACTGTTTCTTAATAAAGTTCTTTGCTAGAAATAAGAGGCAGAATCAGACAGTCCGTAAGTTCTACATGTATTATTTAGAAGAACCAGCCTGACAGATTATGACTATTTGCTGGATAAATGGAAGCAAATTATAGGAGAGGTGAGCACAGGCTGGGTGCAAGTTGGTTGCTTTTTACTGTTAACAGGGATGCACCATTCCAGTTTTTTCCGATACGATACCTGGGCTGAGCATATCTGCCGATACTAATCTGATACTACTGTTGAATAAATTAACTGTATACCTCGCCATGTGAGTAAAGGCATCAAGCTTGACAAACGTTTAGCCTTGTTAAAATAAAGGTTAGGGATTAACAATATTGGAATTTTGACCGATGTCGGATACGCAGATATTTTAAAAATCATGTGGCCGATATCTATACCGATGTATTGAAGCTGAAAAAATTAAGAAGTTATTGCAAATGGCAGTTTTGTTATCCGTTTCCGACACTTTAAAAAATAGGGGTGGAAAAAAATGTTGATACACTGAAATATCGCAATATTTTCATCAATTCCATGTTTTTAGATATCAAATCGATATCTAAAAACGTGGAATTAATCAATTTTACTTACACAATCTCGCGAGATTTGACTTTTCTGTTACAAAATCTCACAACATTTTGTGAACTCTCGCGAGATTTCGTAACATAATGATGAGATATTGTGAGATTTCATGAGTAAAATAGATATTGCGTTTTTAAATGTCGTATATCAGCATATGAAAATATTGTGAAATTTTTGTGAATTCTCATGAAATTTCGCAACAGAACGATGAAATATGGCAAGATTTCATTAGTAAAATAGATCGATACCACGTTTTTAAATGCCAATATGATATCAGCATATGAAAATATCAATATATTTCAGTGTATCAATATTTTTTTCCACCCCTAGTCTTTAGAAGATTTAATGTCTGTAAAAAAGAAGTTTTTGAAGAAGAAAAAGAAGGTTTTTTGGTTTTTTTAGACTTTAGAAACAGTGGGTTGATCGGTTAAATATCGATGAGGTGGCCCATGTCCGATACAGTTTTAAGGCTGATATAGGCCGATACCGATAGGGGGCCGATCGTATCGTGCATCCCTAATAAAGGCAATAAATTAACACAGATATATAAATGTACTTAATTTTATTTATTACCAGATACCAAATTTATTATGATATTAATAGAAACAGAAAAGACTGGATCGGCCACATTCATCCGATATCTGATCCAGCTCATTTGTCAGTCGAGCCAATATCCAATCCGGGTATCGTATCGGTGCATCTCTAGCTGTTAAAGATCGTGATGGCATAAAATCAGATTCAAGTGGATTCAGATGATTTGGAGACTGTTCCATCAAAGATGCCAGAAGACATTGGTTTGCACTAGCTATTGTAAACTAATTTGATGTGTTTACAACTTAATTAAAGTGTTATTCACTGTTTGTCATTGGGGGTACCTGTACCTCTTGGAGCACTTGGAGAAACTCCAAGGGGCACTTGAGGAAAAAAAAAGTAGACTTGCTATATCTAAATCTTTCTGAATGAATAGATCTTATTTCTGTTTGTATGGTTAGCTGAGTCAGTTCAGGAGGTCAAGATGACTACACAGATGTGGAAATGTACACATATGTATATTAAAATAACTTCTAGATCTTGACAAGTTACTCTAATTGTACGGTGATATTCTATTTTTTTTCATTCCAGATGCCTGTGATTAAATATTTTGCGATCTGGAAGTGGTAACTTGCGTGGAAACGAGTAATATTTGTCTAAATATGTAAATGAATTCTCCAGATATGTTTAGGTTGTTCTTAAAGTTTTCTAAAAGGATAGCTCATTAAATATAAGCATTTTGGCAATGTACTTGTAGTATTTTATGCTAAAACAAAGAGTTTTAATTATTTAGGGGATATGATGCTGTTATTTTACTGGTCTTTCACCTGAGATCAGACTGTGCTGTATGCAGCCCCTGGACTGAAATGAGTTTGGCTTTCCTGGTTTAGGGGGTACTTGCTGAAAATGATTACACAGGGGGTATGATGAGGAAAAAAGTCAGTTTTTGTCTGAGAAATGCAGGGAGTAGGTGAAGGCATGTCCATGAAGTCCATTTGTTTACACGCATTTTCTCTGAGGCAGATATCCTTCCACTGACCGAGGTTCACCTCTGTGGATGCTGGGACTCCACAGGACCCATATGTCTGAACCACAAGAAAGCAGTTAGCCAAGACTGTGGCCACATGCATAATGTAACACAAAACATGAATAAAACAAGTTACCTACTACCAGCATCACAGACATTTCACTGAAAAGGCAGCAGCGGCTACCAGAGCTCCCAGTTCTGGCTGACTTGAAGAAAGCAATGCAGAGCTGTGTAATCCCCTAGAAGAGGTGGCTCTCCCCCTCACTTTTAAAACCCCCCCCCCCACCCTCAAAAAAGCTGTTTGCCACCAAACTTATTATAAAGATAGCATTATTCCAGCCATGTTTTCTCCATGTCCCTCTGTCAGTCCCGACTTATGCAACAAGGAGAAAGCCTCTTGCAGGCCTGTCAGCAGCTGACTGCAAACTGTCTTTTTCCAGGATACCTTTAAATCTATCTCACCAAATAGATGTGATTTCAGTTTGTATGGTGTGCTGAGTCAGCTCAGGTGGTCAGGATCACTACCCAGGTTGTTCATAAAGTTTTCTACAAGGCAAGGAAAGTTTATTTATATAGCACATTTCATGTACAGAACAATTCAAAGTGCTTTAGATAAAACATTATAAGCAAAAGGGGAGAGAAAAAACTATTAGAAGCATGATTCAAAATGAAAAGCTACAAGGAAAGCTCAGTAAATATAGACACCTTGGTAACTGTTTCCAGGATATATCAGCCGATATCCTGGAAAACCACTCTGTCTGAGGCACTTGGTTTAAAAAAAAAATTGAGAGAAGTAGGCTTTTTTTGTGTGTGTGTCTTATCGTAAAATCATAGACTGTATATAATTACTGGACGTAGCTTCCGGTCTCTTCTGAATAGAGAAATGTGAAGCCAGTTGGGCGTGTCTTACCGTCGCCATCTTGCCGTGTCACGTACGTCGTCACTCCAGGAAAATGCTAAAATGGGCACAGCGCGGCCGCGGGGCAAATGATTGACAGCTGACGTACTGTGGGCTAAACGCTAACTGAGCTAACACGAAACTAAGAGGAGCTAACAAAGATAAGCCCCCTAAGCAGGATGGTTAAGGTAAGACATGCTTAGACTTGCAATTCGCTGACTAAAAACCGCCGTTGTGCGACTCTGTAACAAACTGGGACCTTATTAAGAGCAAAGAAGGAGCTAACTAGGAGCCTCCGGTCGGCAGGCGGAGCTTCCGGTCTGCCGCATGTCAATCATAAGGACACGCCCTTAATTATGTGTAATTTGAAGAATAAATAACATCTAAACGAATGAGTTATGAAAAAATTCACCCCCCTCACAGTTGACATGAAGGTAAACTTGACCTAATAAACCTAAAATGATTTTTTGAACCAGGCTGTAAACCTGTTTATTTCTGCTGTGAAGTTGGCGTTTTTAACATGGGAGTCTATGGGGATTTGCTCGCTTTGGAGCCAGCCCCTAGTGGAGGAAGGGAATATTACAGAAAATGTCAATTTCCGGGTTGCATCACTGCTGGCCACCGGAGGTTGCCGCTTGCGTAAAACACACACAATCATTTTTTTTTAGGGGAACGTGTCCAATTATGCGGTGGGTAATCATATATCAGTAGTTTCATCACCAACATTTAATCCTCAGTTTGCGTTCACATTGCAAGTGCATTGCACCAGAGTTTACTTGCAAGTAAGCTGAGTCCACTGGTTTTCAGTTAGACCAGAGTTCACTTCTTTGGTTCGTGTCTGAATTCAAACGAGCATTTATGCGACTCCAGATAAACTGTACTGTCTGTGAAAGTGAACTAAGAGTGCTTTCACACTGTGGCTGTTTGGTCTGCTTTAAGCAGACTGTGGATGGTTCACTTTATTTGCCGCTGTGTGAACACCAAACCTGTTCTGGTACACACCTCAGAGGCTGATTCTGGTCCGGTCTGCCTGAAAGCCGGGGGTCTCATTTCACTTGCAAACGGACTGTCCAGTGGACCAAAAAGGAGGTGACGTATGCAACTGTGATAAAGCTTCAAGAAGAAGGAAGTGGCGTAGAGGATTGTTTGGCGAGGAAGGGAAGAAAAGAGCCAGTAATGCATGTTCGAAGAAGCCAAAACAACAAGAAAAATTAAAAATGTCGTGTGGAAAGACATGGAGTAATGACGAGAAGCAGAAAGATGTCCCCTTTCATTCCTGGCCAATCGCAAAGCCCGGTTCTCTTCTTCCTGCTTTTTCCATCATTGATCAATAGTTGTTTTGGAGATTATCGCCCCCAAGCAAGCAGTTGTTTTAACTGTGGCTGTTAAACCAGGCGTGCAGTTATTCGCAAACCAGACCAAAGGAAGGTGTGAAATTTTCAGAAATCTAACCCAATCGGACCGAGTCCCCGGACTATCCTGGTGTGAATGCACCCTTACCTTATTTTCAGACCAATTGCAATTTGGGTGTCAAAAACGCACCTGACTCCCAGTTTGACGCTGGTTCACATAAAATCAGACGCTGACATTCAACGACAAAAACGCTCAACATGTGTCAAGAGCATCTAAGTGTGGTGTTGGACCCATTTTTTTTTTTTTTCCCTTTACATGTGACTGTACGATGGCGGATGAAACTGAGCAGCTATTTGGCTTTATTTGCTCCACGAGGCCAGAGAACGACGTTGTCGGGCTTCTCTGTGCCGTGTCTGGATTCATCAGATTGATCAGAGGTTTTCTGTGTTTGGTGAGTTTCACCATTTACTCCAGGAGCTGCGCGACGACCATGGGCGCAGCTTTCGTTTGACCCTGCAGTCCCGCAGCAGGACGGCATTATAAGCCCGTTAAATCCCATTGTAACAGCAGCTCATCAACCTGTCATTTGGAAACACGGGACTGGACGCAGATCAGTTTATCCTCCACTGTCTCCGTGGAGTGAAGAGGTTCCCCGGGGTCTCCTCACTATTTCCTGTCCTGTCAGAAAACGTGTGTCTGCATCACAACACTGAGACAGCTGAGTCTCTTTGATTGGTGAACGCCCCGCGTCAACGCTGCAAAAGTTCAGATTTTTCAACTCTGGTGTTTGACGTGCGTAACGAGCACAGGCGTGTCAAACGCCAAAAGATTCAAAACGCGCGGCGCCCAATGAAACGCGCTGCAGGCATTTCAATGCCTCCTGGACGTGTGCCGGCCATTGACCTTGCATGTAAACCTGACGCCCAAATTGTGTTTGGTCTGTACGCACCATAAAGGATTGTTTAAAGTGGACCAAATGACACCAGTGTCAATATGCCTTTTAGATTGATGGGGAAAGTACCAAAATCATTCCAGTTTCTTCATTTAATACTGATGATTCTTCCCATGTTTTCTGCCTCGTGGAAATTATAAAGCCTGTTTGTAGTATATTGTGCCGTGTATGAAAGGACAGAGGTGGCAGGGAGGGTTGAGGTTGGGGTAATGGTGGTATAGGAGGCAAAATTGCAAAATCACACATCCAGCCGGCGTTAAATTTCACTCTCATCAGTGGTGCCGTTGTCACTCAGCTGATGTCACAACACCAGCTAGATGTGTGAAAGGGCACAGCCATGCAAGGCTGAGCCTCTGATCGTTGTGTGTGTATTTAGGGGGAACAGAAGGAGGTTGAAAAGCACCTTCTTTTTCCTTTTCATAAGATACAACTGACATTATGTAAAAGGACCCCCTGTTCAAGGAGGATCTGCAGACTTACGGTTGTTTGTTCCATTTTTAAAACAAACAAACAAACAAAAAAACCCGGAAAAAACACTTCTTTTTCCTGTTTTAGTTTCCTAGAGGAAAAAAAATCAGCTAGTGAAACGCTTGATTTGACTTTTTTTTCATGTGAGGTTATCTCTGCTCCAGAATCAGAACATCTGTATTGCCAAGTAAATTTATAAATGGAAGGAATTCCTCACCAAAAAGACAGTATTTGATGATGCAGTTTAAAAACAGTGTTTACGCTGCATAAATATGACTGTGTAGTGCAAAAAGTGAGAAAGTAATATGTAGTGGTAGTATTCATAGTAGTGTTCCTACATGTCAAACTGTTGAACTCATTTTATCATAATAAATACAGAAAGAAATATTTCCTTGGTTTGTTTCACATATGCACAAAGAAAATGAAAAAATATTTCCGGTGTTAATTTTGTATGTCTCCATAGATGGGATTTAGGGCGCATTCACAACACTTTTTTTGATTCGAATCAGAGTCCGTTTGCTCAGAGGGTCCGCTTCGTTTGGGGGCGTGGTTAATGCGCAAACGGACTCTGATCTGGAATAAACAAGCAAACTTGGTCCGCCTACAAACGCAGGTCTCGGTCCGTTTCAAGTGAACCAAAGACAGGAGGAGGGCTACAAATTGCATTGGCATTGTGGGCAAACGCTACGACAACAAATACACATGCGGGACTGCAGTACTTATAAAGATGGCTCGTTGTCAGATGTGGAGTGACAAAGTAAAAGCTTTAATCGATATTTGGTCTGATGAAAGTATATCCCAGCTCCTTGTAAGTACGCACAAAAATAATGTTGTTTTGTGGAGGAAATGGATGTTTTTTTATTTTTTATTTTTTGGGCACTAGTGGCCTTTATATGACAGTATATAGTGACAGGAAAGGGGCAGAGAGAGTGGGGAGTGACATGCAGCAAAGGGACCTGGACCGGGAATCGAACCAGGGCCGACTGCGCTGAGGAACTGTAGCCTCTGTTCGTGGGGCGGCTGCTCAACCAACTGAGCTAATCACCGCCCCGAGGAAATGGATGTTGTGAGAACCTTCTTGTTCATTGTATGTCTTGTCCTTGCCTACGGTGAATCCGAATGCAGCCCCACCTCTGGAGAGATTGGGAACATTATTCAAAAGGTTTGGCTCGTTTGGCTATGGTGCAATGTGAACGTGATCTCGGTCCGGAAGACCACCCCCGCCCCCAGCTGAGCCGAGTCCCCAAATGGACCGAGACTCGCGGACTACGCTTTCTGAAAGCGTCCTAATAGTTCATTGTTGGTCTGCAGTTAACTGTCGCTGCTCTTTAGAGGGACAATTTCTCCTGTTTTCTATTCACAAAAAATGATTTTCTTTCAAAAGTGGTTTTCCATTAATCAGTAATCGCTCCCATCAACAAACTGAAGTGCTCCTGGAAGCTCTGAATTTGCCGTTCGAATCATTCATATATACATGGAATGGGTCGACTCGGTGGGGGCTACCATGTCGCGTTGCCATGTTTTTATGTTCAGTAGAAGCGTGACAGCAGGAAACCACAAACTCACCAGAGTTGTCTGCTCAGGTCGTGGTAATGTTTTTGATAAGTCACCACTGGTGCAGTGAGGAAGAACCAGCGTTACACTGATGCTGCGTTCACGTGCAGTCGGGCAGACGGCCATCGGTAACAAACCAGATGTAATTTTAATCACAGAAGCCGAGAGAAAGACAGTAAAACACGGTTCAGGGAAAGCAATACATCGCCATGACAACATATCAGAGATAGGGACTGAAGTCACTAACTGACAGACAACATCTTCACATAGAGGCTGTCGATGCTTTTACACGCAGCAGCTTTTGTTCGTGTGCTGTCTGCCTGGTTTCACGTGAATGCAGCATGAAAAGTTCTAGCGAGTTGCTGCGATATACAAATTTTAATCAATGTCCCTTTAACATGAGCATAACGTTATATTCTATGGTTTATCAATTTTTCATTTTGGTTTAGGAAACAGAAATAGAAAAAAATGTTTTTGTTTTCTTTTGTTACAATTTTTGCATAAAAAGGGAAACAAACTGCCTGAAAGTGCACGGACCAGTCAGCCTATGGTTTTGGCTCTGTGAGCGAAACTCATCAGCCACGATGATCATTTTATTGCTGTCTTTCTCGTTGTGATAAGCTATCACAGTTTGAGGAGACTCGGAGGAGACCTTGAGGAAAAGTTGACTGGGTGGAGTTTATTAGATTAATCAAAGATTCCTTTCACTTAATAAGGAAGGAGTTGAGATTTAAAGAGCATTTGAGGTTTTCTATGGCACAAACTTAAAACTAAACGATTTCCAATCGAACAGATGAGTTGTTGGGGGAACTGCTGGAGTGGGACTTAAATTTGATGAGTGTTGAAGCTGAGCTGCTCTCTTAATCCTCAACTTGCACGTTTCATTGCTGGAGAAAAACCTGTCATAGGAAAAAAACAAGTTTCTGTATCATAAATGCATCAAGTTTTTCCCTTTTTTTTTAATCTCCTGTTTCTGTACTCTGATGATCCAGATTACACCTGTAGAGAGCATGTGCACATCGATTCGCCTCCCTGTCAATCTCTGTTCCCGTCTCTCTGCAAACTCTGTCACAGATTTGTGGTTGGCATGTGTCCCTCCATCTGGCTTGCACATGCATTGCATTTGGATATTGCGTAATGGGCTCGGGCCTTAGTAGCACTGCAGCGCTGCATTACTACAACACGTGGGGAAGTGACAAGGGTCAGAGAAACAAACTGCTTATGTAAAAGCATTAAGAAGACCAAACAACTCCAACCACATTTGCTTACCCTGTTGAAAAAGAAGAGGGGAGGGGGGGATTCATTAAAAGTGAAAACATGCAGTGACAAAGGAATTAGCCCTAAGGGTGAGTCATCCTTCTTCCTCCATATTTAATAATCTAGGACTTGTTAAAACAAAAGCTCTAAGCAGCATGTTTAATGCAAATCTCAACCCAGAAAAAGACTTGCTTCATTATATTTGAACTGATTTAACGTCACAGCTGACCATTAAAGGCAGGGTGGATGATGTTTTCCAAGAGCATCTTTTACTATATTGCTTAAAATTTTCTTCACATCCCGATTGCAGCTAATTAATAAAATGTTCTGACACAAAAATTAAAAAAATTAATCACATGTGGAACAGACAGGACAGGCTAACATCCTGTGCTGATTGATATATATCTATATCTATATATATCAATGTATTTTTTTATTATTTAATGTTTGTCAAATTAATCCAAACTTGGCATGAATTATGCTCATTGAGCTGAAATAATTAATTTATGTTGGATTAGCATTATTTATTTACATTCTCTCAATAGATTACATGCATTTAATAGTTGTGTTGCTTCTGTTTATGTTTTAAAATGTTGAGCATAAGCTGAAGCAGATGTATTTATAGCCGTTTATGCTTCAAACTTACTTCAAAATAATTTTCAAAAAAATGTTCTGTGAAGCAGAGGTAGAGCCATATGATCATACTGTTGCAGTGGTTTGTGTTCACCTGTTCACCACATTTCTGTCTTGGAGATCCAATCCCATTTCCTGCTTTGACCTCATCAGTGGTCTTTGTTTTACAGGGATTACTTGCCCCCCCCCCCCCCCCCCCCCCCAAGAAACTACTTTAGATGACTAGATAAGAAGTGCTTTATCTGAAAAAGAAATGGAGGCACCTACACTATGTTGCCAAAAGTATTCTCTCACCTGCCTTGACTTGCATATAAGTATCTCATTCCTAATCCATAGCGCTCAATATGACGTTGGTCCACCCTTTGCAGCTAGAACAGCTTCAACTCTTCTGGGACGGCTGTCCAAAAGGTTTAGGAGTGTGTTTATGGGAATTTTTGACCATTCTTCCTGAAGTGCATTTGTGAGGTCACACAGTGATGTTGGACGAGAAGGCCTGGCTCTCAGTCTCCACTGTAATTCATCCACTGTTCTTAAGCTGATCTGAAGGCCACATGAAGTTTGGAGGTCTGTAGTGATTGACTCTGCAGAAGGTTGGAGACGTCTTTGCATTATGCGCTTCAGCATCCACTGACCTGCTCCGTCAGTTTACGTGGTCTACCACTTTGTGGCTGAGTATCCGTCGCTCCCAAACACTTCCATTTTCTTATAATACAGCTGACAATTGACTGTGGAATATTTATGAGTGAGGAAATTTCACGACTAGATTAGTTGCACAGGTGGCATCCTATCACAGTTCCACGCTGGAATTCACTGAGCTCCTGAGAGCGACCCATTCTTTTACAGATGATTGTACAAACAGTCTGCATGCCTAGCTGCTTTATTTTATACATCTGTGGCCATGGAAGTGATTGGAACACCTGATTCTAATAATTTGGATGGGTGAGCAAACACTTTTGGTGATATAGTGTACCCACAAACGTAGGGATGAAAAAACAGCGAGGGCGAAGCCTTGACGTTGTGACTGGATCCAGTTTTGCATTTTATGCCTCCTGACTGCTGTGGTGTTTATCTAAATTTGTTTGCGAACTGCAAAGAGAAGTGCAGAGACTGAACCCAGTTTGCTTCCCTATGAAAGAGATTCAGTACGGCAGTTGACAACTGTGATTGTTTCAGCTTTGGCTGTAAACAAATACTTTATCCAAGGTACACAAAACTTCATTAATATAGAGGTGGAGCTAGAAATGACGCTTGTATTGATGGTTAGATGATGACAGCAACTCAAGACTGAGATAAATCATGATTTCTGCTTTTTATTATGAGCTGAAAAAGCTGCTGCTTCTGAATAAGTGTTGTACAGAAAACTTGGAATCCAGTTTATTACTTCATCCAAAAAACGGGAAATAGCTGCAGCGTTGATTCAAACTTACAAACATATCAGACACGATTTTGCTCTTTCTGTAAGTAGTTTTGGGGAATAGTTCTCTGGGCTTTAAAGAGCTCATCTTTGGATGTTTCTGTCATTTTGCTCAGTGACGCGCCCCCAGATGTCGGCGGCTAAACTTAGCAATGTTGAGGTCCAGGTTCTGGGGTGGATTCGTCCCTCCATCAGACCTGTGTACTGTAACTTCACTCCAGGGGCCAGTAGAAAGCCAGCCCGGCTTTCTTTTTTTGGTTCTCCCCCCTTTGTTTAGCTCTATCCTCCCACCCCCCTTTTCCCATCTTTATCCCCCCCCCCATAAGGGATGGAAATCCCCCACCAGATGAAAACAAGACATTTCTCTCCCGGAGGGAACAATTTTTACAAATATATATATTTTTCATTCTTCTTCCCTATTTTATCACACCTTTCTTTCTCAATGTTATTATATTCTCCCCTTTTTTTCCCCACCACACCCTCCCCCCAACAACCCAAGAATTTATTCTGGCTTTCAATGCGCAGCAAGTCCGTGCGATTGTACAATCATGGAACAATATCGGACTCTGATCATTTAGTGTTCATCACACTACAGTCGCTTCCTCAGTATATTTGCTTCTCATACTGTGCATATGGATATTTTAGGCTCATATCGTTGAACGTGTTGTAACCCTTCACCATGCCGGTATGGGTGGGTGTGCGCTCCATAAATTCATGTTTTCTACATGTGTGACCTCTTAATCACATTATTTCAGATGCAACCCCGCAGCGCAAGACGATCATGGGAACAAGTAAAGAACAAATACAAATATATAATCCAAACCGGCCATTGACGAGATTCTATGCTGCCACACTCCTTCATGAATGAATGGAATTTCATTTAATATTTGTGCAGCCCACAGGGAAAAAGCGGGTATTACATGACATGTTTTTGCATACGTTTTCAGTGTCGCCAATCGTGTGCATCAAACTACCAGTGAATGAATGAATGAATAAATAAATGAATGACGTTTTACTGAGTGGGACCGTGAGCATAATTCGGCCACAAAAAACGAGCTTTTCAGCTACATCAGTACAGCACAAATTTTTTTTTCACTCGAGGTGAGGCGTTGGTCTATATCAAAATTAATTCAATTAGTCTAACATTAATAAAACCTCAGTGTGATGCAGAGCATCTGTGGTGTTGTCGGTGTCCGGCTGCGATGCGTTACATTAGTGATGTACGGCTCTAACAGCTGACAGATGTAACGGAGTCCAGCAGAGGAAAACCTCCATCTTTCATATAAAGTGTCATGTGGCAAATCAAAAGGGTTGCACCATCTCTGAATATTCTCTCTCAACTAAGAACTCCTCTCACGATCTGCGCACCGGCATCGACAGGATCTTCTAAAAATGGGCAGGCCATTTTCCAAGAGTGCTGATTGGTCAGGGAGTGGTGCTTTTATACTCGGAGATCTCTTATCCAGAACTTAACCTGGTCCAGACCAGGTTAGGCGTTCAGCATAAGTTACCGGGGAGATATAACCCGATCAGAAGTGAACCAGCGTCATAGGACGAAAAACCCAGGGTTAACCCTGAAGTTACCTCGATAAGAGAAAATCCGGCTTCGTCGTACAGGCCCCAGTTCTTGTGTTATTTGGCAGACCTCAGCCTTTTCTTCCTGTTTCCGTTGCTTATGAATGGCTTCTTGAGAGTCACCCCTGAATGGAGATCTTCTCTGATGAGGCTTTAATGAACAGCAGATGGATCTACTGCAGGTCCACATGCCCATCTCAAGTCTATGCTGAATTATTCATTGCCTTTTCTAAAGGACATTACTTTATGGAGGAAGTTTTAAGGCCTACACCTTTTCTTTTTATCTCCCACTTTTTCTGTTGTTTTGTAAATTAACACCACACTGTGCATCCTGCTGCAATACACCAAGTTTTCAGCCAAAGGCTTTTTTTTTTTTTTTGTGTGACTAATACAGTTTTCTGTCTGACGCACTTTATTTTGGTATTTTTTAGGGATGGAGAAAAAATATCGATACACTGAAATAGTGCGATATTTTCATATGCTGATATCATATTGACATTTAAAAACACAGTATTGATCTATTTTACTAATGAGATCTTGCGAGAATTCATGAAATATTGTGAGATTTTGTAACAGAACGATGGAATCTCACAAGATTTTGAAAGTAAAATGGATCGATACCGCGTTTTTAAATATTGATTTGATATTGACATATGAAAATATTGCTATATTTCAGCGTATCTATTTTTTTCCCCACCCCTAATATTTTTTATAGATGCGACTAACGAAACGTTAACTATCATGTCTTTGTGACAGGCTGCTGGTAACGAAGTTTAAGTTAAAACTTTGCTTTGCTAACAGTTGTTATATAAAGACTCAAAGCTTACTTAACTATAATGTTACAGTTTTTCTCTGGTATAAAGTATTTAGTCTGATTTAATTTCAACAGTGGTTCATCCCTTGAGTTTGGTGCCTTTTTTAATACCTAAATGATTTGAAATGTAGAATCTGCATCCATCTTCATCCTGTCTTTACTCTGAGGTTTCTTCTGCTGGTAAAAGTCAGTCTAATGTTGACTGTCACCCCTCTTTCTTTTTCTGGATGAGCCACGGTGCATGCTGAAAAAGGCCCGTGTTGATCTTCAGTTGCTGACATGTGTCCTGGTGCCATAAAGCAAAATGCTGCCGGAAAGCGATGTGCCTGGATGGAAAAAAAAAAAAAGTTGTGCAGTTTCTCAGCCTCGGGATTGTAATGGAAATTTTATGATCATACTGAGTTTATTATGGGCACACTGAGTTTATGCACCTGAGCACGAACATTTGTGTATTTTTAACTTTTAATTGCAACGCATACCTTCAACGAATGAGTTATCATTTCTGCACCAATATAAAATATGAGTATGTTCTCTTTTCAGATGTTGAGCTCATGATAAAATTGCCAGGTGTTCTCTTTCTGAACTGGCCTTGACTGTCTGAAATTATGATATGCGTTTGCTAGCTGGATGTGTGGGGATATGAGACACGTAGCACTTACAGCTTCGGACGAGGATGTGTGATTCTTGTCAAATGAGACAGCAACAACTCCCTGTTTCCAGCTTTTCTTCTCTGTTACTGGTTTAAAAAGACATGTTCCTTCAATACTCCTTCAGAGGGTGCTCACAGTCTGATTGCGTGTACCATCTCCAACCTGGTTGTCAAATAAACTTCATACTCTGCAAGTCATCTCATCTGGGTCTTTATTAGAATTTCCACCACAGGATGCTGCAGAGCAGCGATGGCACTAGGAATATGTGTAATAAGTGTCACTGCCATTAAAATGAATTAAATGCACATTTTTTAAAGTCAAAGTTGCATAATGTTGTTTTAAAATAGGAATTTTGCTAAAATTTGTTACGAATATACACAACGCTGGATTATTCCTCGTGTTTGGTGATTTTTTTTATGCCTTAGTGATTCACTGATCAGAGTTCAATTTCTTTTTTTTTAAAAAGTAGAATTTTGAAAATGGACTGGATAGGGAAGTTGTGAAAAAAAACTTGGGAAAACCTTCAGGGTCGATCAAGTATTTTTTCATTTCAGTGTTGAAAGAAAGCTCCCTTATTGTGAAATTGGCTGACACATTCATGACTTGAATCCATAAAGTGGTCTTTCATCTGTACTCATGTCGGATCAGGTCTGCACAGGCATGGATGTGCACCTTTTAGCCTGTTTGAGCTCCTGTAGGTGTGTGTGGGGGTTTCTAACCCATTGCATACTCATACATTACACATTACACACGTTGTCTAGAGACCTCTTTGCTTTGATGAGTGTAGTCCGTGAGATTACTGTAAGGTGCTGGATGATGATAAAACCTGTGAATCGCTGCTGTGAGGTTCCATCATTTACTAGTTCTGCTTCCTGCTCCTTAATCTGGGCTGGTCCGACAGAGACAACACAGGGTGAGCATCATCTTTTCTTTCTGCTGTTGTTACCCAGTGTTTTTATAAATAGATGCTTGTTGTTTTTGCATCTCCCCCACTGTGCTCCTGGCATTTTCTGCCCCCCTGAGGGATTTTTCCTGCTCTGTGAAATCTGCAGCAGCTCTCATGGCACAACTATCCAGAACCCGTAATCCAGACGTCCAAGCTGCTGGAATATAAATCCTGTTCCGAGTTGTATTGGCTGGCAACTCATCAGGAGGCTACAAAGATTATTTTTTTCATCTTTTATTTTTTCATTTGAAACCTCTCAGGACATGGTAACCTGCTGTCATTTGGTGACTCAGGAGGATGACAAGATCCAGACATTTAATCTGTGCTGTAGCGTGCCACGCACGCAGGCAGTTTCCGTCAGTGTTGGAGAGGAGGAATGTTCTTGTGTCAGAGGGAACGAGTTGGACATGCATTATTGAAGGTTGTTTAGAAATATGAATAGTTGCAAAATGTGTAAAATGTTAACCCTGGTATGCAAGGTCAGAATGAAGTTGCAATAATTGGCTTCAGACTGTAAGTGGAGGTGAATTTCCACAGAGAGTTTTGGGTTGTAGTTTTTGTTTTGGAGTGAAACAAAACATGCATTTTAAAATTCAGTGGGAGCCAGAGGCCTGATTTAGGTTGGCACATTGCATCTGCAAACGTCTGCATGTTTAATCTGTGTGAAACTGTTTGTGTTCATTCCTTCATATGATTTAGCAGAATATTTCTTCCTTTCTGCACTTAACCCATAAATCGCCACAAGCTTGCTGGTGGCACTACTGAGCACCATCACTCATATTGTCAACAATATCTCGGGAAAGGTTGTGTGTAACTCGGCGGGGTACATTGGGATGGATAGCTTACACTTTAGGGAATCTACGGACATTTTCCAGATTTTTTTTTCCCGTTTAGGAGATTTTACAATCAAAACACAAAATGTAGTGTTTATTCTGAGACTCTGTATGGTAATTCCACAATGAGTAATCGAAGACAACATGATTATTGATCAGATTTTCATACTTAAAAAGATCATCATTGCTTAGGGGTGGGTGATATTCCCAAGAAATGATTTTTCCAACTCTTTTCTCTAACAATATCTCAGATAATATTGATGTCTGGCCACAGAAGAAGTCGGAGCCTCTGTAAAATCTTTCCACTGTTTTCCCACTAATGAAGCCATTACAGTTCCATGCTGCTCTACTTTGGTTTGTTTTTTGCTTGTAGCTCCTGAAGTCACTCGGTATTTCATCTTACATGCATGTAAGATTATGTATCTATGATGTGTTTTCTACACCTATTTTTTTCTAACAACTGGTTAATGAAGTTTTTTTGGAAGAACAAAGAATTCCTTCAGAAAGGCGGGTTTCATGGAAGGGGTACTTATTTCAGCACTACACCAGGCTTCCTGTGAGTGCTTTGGAACATGGGAGGGCTCTACAGCAGTGTTGCTAATCAAAAAAAAAAGTACAATAGCTGGATGCTGCACAAGTTGAGGAGCCGTTGAATTACATCATCGTGCCAGAAATGTGTGATCATGTGTTGTCATGATATCATTACATTTTCTACTAGTGTCTAAAAAACAACAACCCCCTCCCATCAACTATCACTTCTATAAAGCTAAGAGGCCTCTATTTCAACCCAGAAATTATGATTAAGCCACTTCTATCAAATGTTTGACCAATTGGATAACTTGCAGTCAAAATAAGGGAGCTTTAATGTCCAATCAGAAGCAGCCAAAGATCAACACGTGAGCAGAAAATTGTTTATCTGAAAAGAACAAAAGTAATGGTCCTCTATAGCTGAAATAAAGCCAAGAAGATGTTTTTGATGCACGGTAACACCAATAAGCAGCTGAGTTGGACTTAGTTTTGTGAGGATAGTAGGTAATAGTTGCATGAATTACTATAAATGGCTCAAAAAATACCTGGAGGAAAAAGTGTAAATATCTAAGCAGTTTCTGTTGTGCATTTGTTTCAATGCCAATATTTTTCCTACTGAAAGCCAAGACTTGACAGAGTGATGTGCGGATGAGAAAAGGCTTGGTCACTGTTGTAATAAGTTTAATTTTGTTCTTTTGGTTGGCCTTTATGGTGCTTTATCTATTGATGCGTTCATTTAACATAATTTTAGCCTCATCTGTCAACTATACTTTAAAACTTTCTACATGTCCCCCCCCAAAAAACCAGACCGACCAAATCCAGCAGATGATGGCTTGGAGTTCTACGAGTTTAACTGTTTCTTATGGATGTCGTCAAAGAAAAGTATGAGGAAGAACTACAGACGGCGGGCCTCAAACTGCTGAGTGACGGCATCACTGGTTGTGTGATTGTGGTTCAGGCTTACAAAAGGGGTTAGTCATGGTCAGAGGGGATGCGTGGATGCAAGGGTGAAGTAGATGGGTCGGTGTGTAAGTGGGGGTAAGACTAAGCCTGGATGGGGGGGGATTATAGGAGAAGGGGGCGGAGAGCATGCATGATCTGTCAGGGCTTAGTACCACAATTATCCCAGCAGCTGCAGCCGCAGCAGTGACAGCAGCAGCAGCAGCAGCGGCGGCAGTGCTGGTTGTGACAGCGGCAGAAGCTGCATTTTCATTAGTGTAATGCCCAGAGAAGCTTCCGAATTATGTAAGAGTGACGTGCTGTCATCTCCCCTCGGCCAGCCCACCTCCTGGCAACAACGTGGCCGTTTGTGTTTTCCTTTTATCTTCCTCCGCTCAGAGAAGCCAAAAGGACATCTGTCAAAGCCGCGCTCGGATGCGGGTCTCGTAGTAACCACGCCGCGGGAACGTAGAGGATCTGGATGCTGGATCCGCCGCTCGTTGTCATGGTGAAGCTGCTGCACTGAGGCGCAAGAACGGAGAAGTCCTGTGGTCTTGATGATACGGGAGGAGATGAGTAGACATTTGGAGATGCTTCTGGTTTTTCATTTCATTGAAAGAGATGGAAGTGAGGCAGTTGTCATGGCGATGAAGTCCGAGTGATGCTGTTAAAGGAGAATTAAAAGATGAAGTTTAAGAAGTTCATCACGATCATGCAAGCAGCGATGGGGGTTGTACCCCTCAACAAACGAGAGCTTCTCCCACCTGGTAGAAAACTCTGGAGACCCCCGGGGTGAGTTTGATTTATGTTGATGAAATGGATGTTTATTTGGGATGTTTTTAAAACCCTGATGCCTGAACAGGAACAGGTGGATTGAAACTGTGCCTTTAAGGGTCAGTTAACTGAAACAAAGTGTTCACATAGATGCTTTTTTTTTTTTTAATCAGTTTTTACCATAGAAGAGGAGTGAATGTAATTTTGTTAATGGCTCTACTCATTGCATTAAACATAACATTAAAAAAATGATAATCCACAAAGTAGAAAGGGCAGAAATCTCTGATGCTGCCCCCCCCCCCCCCCCCCCCCCGAAAAATAAATAGAACTTTTTTTTTTTTTATTTATTTAATTTTATTTTGATAAAATTTGTTTTGTGTTTTTTACTTTTTACTTTATAATTAATTTTTCAAAATAATTTTATTAAGTTTTCATTTATTTAAATGAATTTTAATTTAATTTTAAATTTTCTTTGCGTTTATTAGTCCTAAATTAAAATTATTGATTTGAGATTGACCAGTTTAACTTGTCATGCTCTTAAACCACGTAATATCTTTCACTGTTCACACTCATTATACCTGAGTGATGTATATATTAAAGGTATATTGTTTTTTATAGTTGTGCAACGTTTTTATAGTTTTAAGTCAATTCAGTTGATACCGAATTAGTATGTGACTCTGAAAAAAACTTATTATTAAGGATTACATTCTTTTCTTCTTTTTCTTTTAGTTAAAACGGGAACATTTCATAAAATTAAAGTTCTAAATTTACAAGAAAAGTTAGCTGACAGCTTTGAGATGAAGATGTTTGCAAGGATTTTTAAACATAACTTCAATATTAAATGTTCCTTATTGTATAACATTTATATTAATCTATTAAAGACCTGAAATACTTCAAAACTCAGGGTACACTGGTGTTTTCATCATGCGCTTACACATGAAAAATACCACATATTACTGCCCAGGTCTTGATTCACCTTTCGTTAAACTATGATGTGGCATTTAGGTAGCTGGTTGAAGATCAAACATTTTCAATGATGATGTTCTGTTGTGATAATAATGAGTGAACTCCAGTTTCCTATGAAGGCCCAATCATGTCTGTGTATAATGTGAAGCAGCAGCAGGAGGAAATGTTGGTTGGAGCAAAATCAGATTACAAACAATGAGGCTGCATGACATACGGCATTGTTTCCTGTCAGGCCTTTGTGCTCAGGAAAGGACGACGCTGACAATGAAAACTATCACGCATTCACATAATTACAGCATGTAAATACTATGAATAGTGTATGAACAAGAGAAAAGAGAGGGGGTTTGTTTGTGTCTAATTTTATAACAAGAATGAACTGGTTGATGGAGTGGAAGCCTGGAGATGGAGACAATAGGCATGCAATTTGTGTAGAAAAATAAGAAAACTGACATCCTGAGATCTTGTCCCACCCTAAATGCTTCTTCTTGACCTCATGAGGTGAAGGAAAAATGTGAGGGTCCATGAAGACGTAAGAAAAGCTTCACCACTTTGCAGTGAGGATCAGCTGTGGGAACTTAGAGCTGTTAAAAGATGGACTAAAAAAAAAGGACTCCTACCATGTTTAATACACTCTGTATAAATGTTGACATCCTACCGAAAAATGCCTGAGATTAAAATGTTACGCGTGCCAGCATTAACCCTCCCATTCACCTGTTTATCTGCACGAATTCCTGTTGGTCCGATTGTAGTAAAAAGTATTCAGCTTCACATGGAGTTGCTGGACAGCATTATCTCCTTTCCTTTCCTTAAGGATGTTCCAGTTCTGAGAGGATTTATCCAGTTTTCATCATGGCTTCCAAACTTCCAGGCTGTTTTACTTTGGGAGGTTCATTCCTGACCAGATCCAGGTTTTACTAAAGGCATGAGCACTGTTTACTTGGACACAAGTATTTGTATTAAAGTGCTGACAAGAGCAAAAATGCCTCATGGAAACAAAACCAATCAGAAGATCCTGTTTCAAATACACTAATTAAATCAAGTCAAGGATATTTATTGATCCTGGGATCAATAATTTAATTTATATCGAACTTTAATTGTGATGTGTAGTTTATGCTGGTCATTATTCCAAAATTCTGATAGAAATGATGCTTACAGTACGTGTGTCAGATCAGCATAATGAAATCCTACGCTTTACCTTACTACTTCTACTACAATTTGTTTTTACCCAATGAAGTTTTATTTTAACAAACAACCCAAATTTTGTGACAAGGGGGGATCATGTGGATCTTAGCTCATTAAAAAAAAAAAAGGAAATTGGAAATCAATATTTCCAAGCTCCCAATGAGAAAAATCAACTAGAATCATCCTTAAAGTGAGGATTTCTGATTTTGTAATTTCACCAGTAAATTGTGATGGATAACTTTCCCTTTACATAATCTATGGAAGTTTTCCAGGCATTTATATCCCATCCAGGTTGACAATCCAGTCGCAAAAGTACCGTTTATTCTGAGACCCTACACGGTAATGAGGGATCTGTGACAACAACTGTATTTCTAAATTATCATCATTATTATTATTATTTAAAAATTATTATAATTATACATAGTAATAGTGGTCAAAGTAATAAAATCACTGTCACTTCTATATACATAGTCCGCTATTTTGACTTGTAAGCAATGATAAAGCCACTTGTCCAACTTTCAAACAAATAACCCATCCTGAATTGACAGTTATATCCATCAAAAGTAGCCAAAGATCAACAAGTGAGCAGAAAATAAACAAAAATAATGGTCCATAGCTCAAATAAAGATGTTTCTGATCCACGGTGGCATCAAATCGAGCTAAATCAGAGTTGGTTTTGTGAGGATAGAAGGTAAATCGTAGCATAAATGACTACATATGTAAAAAACATCTGTGGAAAGAATGTAAATATGTAAATAGTTCCTGTTGTGTGTTTGTTTCAATGCCAATATTTTTCAGCCGAAAGCCAAGACTTGAGAGAATATGCAAATGAGAAAAGGTTAAACTGTTGAATTAGTCCCACACATAGTTGAAGTTACTATATTGTATTTTTTACACAGATAACGCAGCAAAAGGTGTTGTTAAAAACGTATGTGGCTGATAATGTCAGTGGGAAAATCCTTCCAGTTTTCCAACTTGCCACAGCAACATGTTCAGTGTGGGTGTGATGTCATTCCCAGCTCTGACTCCAGACCTCAGAGGCAAATGGAAGGAGGCGTGAATGTCAGGACAACTCTTATTCTTGCTGCCAGCCCACTATCTTGTTAAAGTACGGCGCTCAAATGCTTGAATGCCCTTTTCATGGGACCTTAAAGATGCTGTCTCTGTGCAAACATTGCACCAAGACGACATTTTGCCCAGGTGGAGGTACGGATCGCTTCCCCTTCGTTTGGAATTTGTTCCTGTACGTACACGGCAGCAGGTTTAGTCACGCTTTCCCGGCTCCATGAGCAGCGCTGCGTTGTCAGTCTACGTATTACACCACACTGCTGACTGGTTGCCATGACGCTGGGAGGCGGGGGGGTGGTATAAAAGCTGTACCGGGTTGGTAGAGAACATGTTCGCCACATGTTTGCACATGTTGTCAGTGATTAGGTCAGGGATGCTGCTCTTGAAGTGAGACTGCAGATTATAATCTGCAGTATGTGTGAGATTATAGTCTGCGGTGCGCGTGCACTAGTCTGGCCTTCTTGTGTGCATCCGGTCTTACTCAGAGCCAGACACGGGTGAGAAACATGTGCCTCGTTCTTTTTCTTTTTTTTTTTTCCCTCCCTTTTTTCTAAATGGTGGAGCTTTGGCCCATCTCTGATCCATTTGCTCTTTCAGATACTTCCTAAACAAAGTTTTAGATTGAAGATCCCTTAATCTCTGCGAAAGTTTATAATCTCTCATCTAGCATCACTTTTAAAATAAGTAAAAGATTACCGTAGAAAGTGATAATGAAAATGGATGCAGACTTGAATCGGGGGATTACACGACTCAAGCAAGTTTAAAGAGTCAAACTCATTTTCATAGCATCTAAAAATAGCCCCTCTGCCCAGCGAATGCCCGTGTGTCTTAAACCCCCCAGACTTTGTGTTGAAGAGTTGACACTTGACAACATGACTGCTGAGACATGCTCTTTAAATATTTCAGAACCCATCTGCAAATTAAAATTTGAAGATGGCAGCATGCATTATAGAAAAGCCTTTTATAGAAATTATTTGATAGGAAGGGTCACGTCCATACCGGTCACATCATTTAGGGGATGTATAGTATAGTGCAATGTTAACGAGGATTAACAGTCCTGTTTCTCTTCTGTGCTCAGTGACCAGGCTTCCTCTGACCAGACCAGCACTGACCTGCTCAAGTCCAGCCGCAAGTTCTGCTGGTCCAGAGAAGCCCAGTACCTGTATCTTCGCCGCCTCTCATCAAGAAGCTACTCTGCTATCACGATGGTATGTTTTTGTTTTCTTTTAGTCTTTCTCCCACCCTTGCTGTCCACCCAGAGAAACACTTGGGCCTTAAAAGCCTAAATTCCCAGGCTTCTGGCACTTTCTAGCCTTTCCACTAATGAATGAAGAAGAAAAAAATGTTTATTTAAAGTATGATTGTGGTTAAAGGAGGAGGACGAGAGGCTAAAGCTGAAGACATGCTGAGCAGGAGGGGGAGGGAAGGAGAAATGTGGGGGAAGCCGTTGCTAGCTGCTAAGCTAACAGACCTGAAAATAGCAGTGTAAGTAAAAGTATCATATGAGCGGGATACTTTGCAAACAGGTGCTCGTGTCCACCGAGGGTGTGTTAGGATGTGAAATTAGCTGCTGCACAGAGAGTTCAAACAGGCCAACGCAGTGTGCTAGCATGTGATTCCAGTCAGCTGGGCGCAATGGGTCACAGAAAACCTGTTCAGGTGTAACTGATGCAGGCAGACAAGCGGCTGTCTGTCAGCGTGCGCACATGTCTGGAGTTTCATGATCTGAAGATGCACGTACAGCACCTGGCTGGACTTACTGTCCATGCTTGGCCGACCGTTTTTTTTCTTCCACTATCACTGATCTAATTCAGAATCCAGTTTACTGGTCTTACATGGCTCTGAGGTGATGAAGTTCAGTAATACTTAGCTGTAATATTGATTATGCTTTAATTCATGTGCTTACATTTTAGTTCAGTACCAAAGTACGCGTCTAAAAAGGAACATTTTAGACCTTTATGTTCACAAAACAAGACTGAAATTGTATTTTAGCGCTAAAATTTAGTGTTTAGAAATAAGTTCTGTTGTTAAAAGTGATTGCGTGCATGGAAATATTGTTTGCCTGGTCTTCTGTTTAAATAAGGGATCAAAATGTCACATTTACGTATTACCTGCTTTATTGCAATTTATTCAAGCAAAGTAACAGACACATTTTTCACATTTCTGAAGTCCCTAGATGTCTGTGGATACCAAGAGCATGCATACGAACCTTTATGCTCCTTGAGCAATTCATTTACTTTGGAGATGCATCTTATGTTTTTTTTTTCTAATAATATTACCAGGGTCAAAATGTATGCAAATGTGTTGTTCCAACCAAAATTGCACAAAACTGAGGCCAACTAACTCCCGTTTACTCTCAACCAGACTCAGATAGGCTCAGTCCCCCTGCAGATGCTCCAAAGTATGTTATTTGGCTTTTTTCTTTTTCTTTTAAAGTAAAAATGTTGTTCATCCCCAAAGGGAAATTCTAATGTAGTAGTTTTCCACTCAATTATAAATTCTTATCATTAAAAATTGGTCATTAAATGTTATATTCATACATAGTCAAATACATTTCTATAGGTTTTAAGCCATTTAAAAGCAGTTAAGTGTGTTGATGCAGGCGAATTCCCCAAAAAACTGCCCTCATTTTTATATCTTTCTCATGTTTTTAATCAGTGACCTAAATGTGGCAGAAATTGTGACTAAACTGAAGACTTTGTATTTACTTGTGGTCACACAAACTATTTCCATACTGTTACTTTCTTGGCCAGAAAAACTTGGTGTGTGCCTTGAATTCAGCTGTACATACATGGACGATGATCTCCCACAGTGAAACTTAGACACAGCACAATACCTTGAATGTTTTCTCACACACTCCACATTCCTCTGTGAATCATTTTCTCCTTTCTGCGTACGGGAACAAGGATGATGGCTGAATAAAATGGGCAGGTTGAATTCTAACCACAGCTCAGCTTAAATGAGCATCACATTCATCATTAAAAACTGCAGTGAAATTCTAAAAATAGTCTGCAAATGACAAAAAAAAAAAAAGCTTCTCTTGTGACACATGATTTTTTTTTTTTTTTTTTTAAGCCCAGTGACTCAGTTTCCCAGACTTCTTTCTTTATCTGAGTGCAACCACACTGCAGTGACCCCTTCATGCATTCAGCATGATGATTAACCACAGAAACATGTCACATCCAGAAAGCTTCATTGTTTTAATGACTTGGTCACACCAATTATTCAGGTCAGTGGTGCTGTTTTGCATAAGGATGGCCTATTTTAAGGCCAGCTTGGCAATTTTCTAGTAAATGTGGAATGTGGTTTTACTCTGAATCATTTTTTTCAGAGAATATGTTGTGATTAAATGTGATTCATTGCTGCTGAGCTAATCCGAAGTGTGGTCAAACTCTTTGGGAGCAGAAAAGGACATGCAAAATGTTTCATGTTATACTGGTGACACTGGACAGTTTCCAGTAGGTGATTACGCAACAGCTGCACGATTCTTTTGACCTTCATGGTGTCTAACATTTTTTACATTGTAGTTTAAGCTCATCCCCTTTGTGCACTTTGCTGTTTTTGTACATTGGCCTTTTAGTTTTAAAATATTTCTCAACATGAACTGGTCATAAAGATTGCAGAATTAGACCAACTTTCTGGCAGTGACATAGAAAGAGATTCCTATTTTGAGATCATAAACTTAAACTGATGTGTATGGATACTTATCTCTTTACTCAAAGTGCTTTGAATATTTTTACCCACTGACTCTACATTTCCCCCCCTTTTTAAAAGGCCGCTGTTGCTGGTTATGAGTCATATTTAATCTTCCCCGAAATAGACTGAAATGCTTGGTTGCTCTTTTTGTTTTTCTCTTTCATATTGTTGTTTTTGTTCTGTCTCAGAGCCTCACAGCAGGCTTCCTAAAAATCAATGGGAATTCTGGACGGGTCCATTTAATCGGTAATAAAAGCATCATCCTCCTGTACAAGTACACATACACTGGTATTACCCCTGTATTATCAGCGGTATTAAAAACCAATATTTATTATGTTAGCTGGGATTAAAAGAATAAGACATTGCTCGATTAAATTGTGATCTGTCGTTGTTGTTGTAAATGAACCCCCCCTCTCTGCGCTGTCATTTGGTATAATCTGACCAAGCTAGGAGCTCTCGGCGCTAATTTTTGCCCGGATGTTTAATGTTAATGTAATTAGGGAGCAAAGTGCGTCATTTACAGTTGAAGCGTTAAAGCTTCTAAGATTTTTTTAATTTTTAATTTTTTAACTTTAGACTGTTAATAACCCGGTAACTTTGGCTGACACGCCACCGGAAGCGCTTAAGTTGTGTCAGTTTGGTTGAAATCTTTGGTACCAGTCTGGGACAGTTCAAAGTGCGTGATGCCAGTGAACGGAGGGGGCCTGCTCTCTTTGAGCAGATACGCGACTCAGTATTTCACCGTAAGTATTCCGTCATATTGTCGTTTTCAAAGAGCTTGGAAGAAATAGAAATCTGCGCGAAAGACGGGTTGGTTTCACTCCCGTGGCAGAGCTTTGTGTGCGTGTTTAGGGAGAGAAAGAAAAGACCGCTCGGGAGTTTCCATGAATCCCTGCTGAAGCCTGTTGCATCCTGCCGCACCTGCTGCTGTCTCCCTCCGTTATATTATTGTTTTAGCTGGAAAAACGTTTTTAAAGTTTATTAACTTCGCTTAAGAATGACGCTTTCTTCTCCTAACAAACGTTTGACTTTAGTTTTCTTTCTTTTTTGTCTCATTTACACACAACGCTGTGAGGCAGTTGTTTATCTTGTCCTTTTTAATACTACAAACCCCTGTCCGCGGGGAACATCTGGACCAGATCAGCAGCCTCTCGTTCATTTCCAGTCTAAGCCTGCTTGTAGTCTCATAGCAATTACTTTGTTTGCTTATTTATTTATTTTACCTAGATTTAAGCGGCGTAATGTTGCCATCCTGCCGGTAGAGGGCGACCTTGACCAACTTTTTTTTCTGTCTGCTCAATAAGGGTTTTTAAAAAAAAACTTTTTTGTTGAGGTTGATGATCTTTTGGGTTGTGTTGCGGCTAGTTGTATGAATATCTGCAATGTCTCTTTTTTTTTTTTTTTTTTTTTAAAAAAGCGATTTTAAAAATCCAGTATCTTTTTTTCCCTCTTATGTCTTATATTGTGATGCATTTTGCACCATCTGGTGACCTTTGCTGCACAAAACACTACTTTGAAATTATTATAAATACACTTTTTAATGATTTTATAAAATGAATCATTTAAATAACTGAAGAACTACTCAAAGTTATAAAATATTCAGTATTTTTAAAAATAAATTTTACTGTCTAAATGCCTGTTTTATTATTTGAATTATTGTATTGATTGTTCCAAAAAAAAAAAAAAAAGGTACCAAAAATGACCTATTTCCATCTAATAAATGATAGAAGGATGGGACTTTGCTGGTGATTGGAGTTTTGGATATTTCATTAAGCAGCTGACTTGATTTATTTGTATTTCTGTGTTCTTTCATCTAAACATAGGAATTGGATCATGTTTATTCTGGTGCTTGTAATCTTTTAACCATACCTTGTGAGGTGTTTTGACTTTTGTCTCATTGTGGCATTTGTTGCTCCTAAACTTTAACTTGCTTTAGCATGAATGATACTTATGTCAGCTGATGTAGCGTTCATGTCATGACTGATACTGTTGGGCTTTGTGCTGGTAACATGGTCAGATTCATTTTAGGGTGTTTCAGAGCAGTAAACCTGACTGTCTTTTCTTCTGAGAGTCTCTGACACTTGAACGCTTGCTTTCTCTGCCTGTTGCATGACTTTTGCAGTCTGACTCATTTGTGCTGTTTTCAATGAAAAATAGAGGTTAAAAACCCTTAGTTTTCAAATTATTCTATTAAGCTCTAAATGTATATTGTGAATGACAAAAGGAACTCTGAAATACAAGACAGACCCACCATTAATCAAAAAAAATATTCATCTCAAAATATTCAATGTAGATTATAACCAATCCTTGAGAAATGCACCTCAGGATTTTATTCTTGAATTAGACCTTTGATTCTGCATTGGGAGGTGGAGGGAATGAAGGGGTGTGTCTTAGGAGTGAGGCGGGACCTGTTTATATTAAAAAATCTTGCTGTGCTTTCTGAAATGCAAGATTGGTAAAGGTTGCTTTAAATAGGCTTTTCCAATTATTTTATTAATAAATAAATTATATTTTGAAACAAAAAATAAAGTGGAAAATAAATATTCATTCAAAAAAGTAGATTATCATTTAGAAATGTATAATTTTATTCTTGAATGATTGGTGAAAGCCAAACAAATATTAACCCTGGTTTTCCAATGTGCACTACCTTGAAGCTCTTACCATGGAGTACTTCCTGTCCTTTGCTGCGTCCGCCGTTTTTTTTTTTTTTTTTTTTTTCTTCAAGAGTTGGAGTGACTGGCGTCTGCTCCAATCGTGAGCTTATTCTCACACAGCGTCATGTCCTTACTGTAGCTCTGTCATTGGTGGCGATATAAACAGAAATCTCCACCCAGACACGTCCCGAACAGACGAAAACAAAGGGAAAAAGCAAATTATAGATGGGGGGGGGGGTTGTATTCCAACTCACCACCACCCCACCAGAGTAGAGCCCCAAAGGTGCAGATTGAGACGGATTTCACTTGCAGAAGTCTATTATTTGTTTTCAGGGGGGAAACTCTGGACTCTTTTTAAGCTGGATTTTTATTCAGCATCTGAACGCGTTTATTTTTTTTAAAGCATCCTGACTTTTTTATTCAGAATTTTGACTTTTTATTATTTATTTCAGCATCCTCACATTTTTATTCAACATGTTGAATTTTTTATTTTTATTTTATTCAGCATCCTTTAGTTTTTTTTTCTTTATTCAGCAACTTGACTTACTAATTTTTTTCATTATTTAAATCATTAATTTATTTATTCAATTTTTACAGCCTGACACTACTTCTTTATTCATCAACATGACTTATTTCTTTATATAGTATGTTGATTTATTTATTTAAAAATGTATTTATTTTTTATTTTGCTGCCTGACTTATTTGTTTTTCTCATTGAAAAACTTGACTTGTTAATTCATTTCTTTTTTTTTATTCAGCATCTTGACCATTGACTTTCATTTTTTTAATTCAGCCCTTGACTTTTATGATCCCTTTTTTTATTTATTTTAATTTTTTGTACACTGATTTAAAATGTGTTGAATATCCCCCTCCTTTTTTTTAAGCTTTCTTTGGTTGTTAACATCTTATTCAGGGCAGTGAAATGTTCATACACTGTGCAGTTTATAGTTTTATAGAAGCATGTGGGCAAATTTTTTTATGTCCTGCAGACTTCAGCTCTTTAGAAAAAGAGGCTCAAAGATTAAAGGATTATCTGAATATCAAATTAGTTTATGGACAATAAATGGAGCTAAACAGTCTTTCCTTTTCAAGGATGAGTATCAGACATGTGCAGCATCTCATGCTGATCTGAGGAGGATCTGTGTGAATCATTTGCTGCCCTGTTTTGTGTTGTATTCCTCAGGGACAATGTGTTGAATAAAAGCAGATGATGTAACGAATTAGACGTTAGTGGGAATAAAATCTGCATCTTGTTACCACCTTTCCTTTCTGTCAGTCATCTGTTTACACCTGAGTACGTTTGCATGTTATCGTGTAAACAGGCTCATTTTCCTGCAGCTTCCTGAGGTTTGCCTTTAAATAATTTGTCTAAGTCACATCCTGTGAGTATGACCCAGTATTTCAGTTTCTCTCCTCATTAGTGGAAATGTTTGTGCTTTGTTATGTAATGGCCCACACTCAGGAGACTACGACTTATCCAGGAGGCCTGCCTGCCTGCGAGCAGCCATCACAGTCATATCGCACAGAACAAGGAGACAGACTGAACTTAACTGCTTTGGCCTTGCTCAAAGCAGTATTTGAAATTATTTCTTTTATTTTCAAGAGTTAACATTTCCTCCTGCCTTGAATTTTTTCTTGTGGGCTGGTTTTTTTTATGCTTAGTTGCAAGTTGCATTGAAAATATTCCCTTTTTCAATGCTCACAGTCCTGTTGGCTCGATGCAGCCTGCTTCTGGCAGTGGTCCTAATGTTGCCCCATGTTGTTCAGAAGATCAAAAAATGGGTTATGATGTGTGTTCTGCCAGCTCCACTCATGCCCCTGTTTCACTAAGCCTGAGCCTGACGTTTTAGCACTTCACTTTCCTATCCAGCTATCACAAAAACCCACATCTAAAGAAATCATTGTTGCTCAAACTCAGATTTGAACTCTGGTCTTGTTGGTTTCTGGGCTCTAAAAGTTGAAGGTGTAGCTGATGGATTTTGAGGTCAAAGCAGACCGTAAAACCCAAAATAACCTGCGTGTTTTGTGTTGGATTTGTGGAACAACACTCGAACATTTAATCAGAGTGTGGCTGCGCAGGAGTTGGTGTGTCTGCATGTTTACACTTCCTGCAGACGGTGGGATTTGAGCTGAATGTAGGCCAGCAGAATCCCTCTTACGTCAAAGGCAGTTAGGCGGGCAGATGCGGGGAGAGAGCTGCTGGTGGTTGTGCAGCTGTGGCCATGGAGGAGGCTGTGGCGCACATCAGCCTGCCAGAGCACCGCTGGCGGTGAGCAGGGACAGACGGAGATAGGGAGAGAACCCAGAGCGCCCTGACGATGAAAACCGTCCTCAGCCTGCACAGGAAATGGGCCCACGCGGTCAAGACCATCCGCATCCTGCAGGGACTCGTGAGTGAGATTCTGCTACCGTCGCGCAGATTTGATCAAATCTGGGTCTCGGCCGGGCAGCTGGACCCGACTGGCACTGTAATGGACCCTTTTTGCTTGAGCTGTATTTAGTTTTGTTTAAAATGTGGGATGTGGAATTGCTTTGAAGTGTTGGAAAAAGGGATTATTTGGGATTAAAATGACTTATATTTTCAGAGGATGAAGGATGGTATCAGAAGTTTTGCGAAGAAGTGATTTTTTTTTTCTTTGTTTTGGTATTTGTATTGATTTTCATGCAAGAAAAAGTTAAGTCATCAGTTGTAAACTAACTCCACTTTTAGCAGGTTTTTGCTCAATGAAACTTGTTGGCTTCACAAAACAAATATGCATTTTAAACTTGGATTATTTAAAAAAATCTTTAAAAAAAAGCTGATTATGTTTGCGTTCTGATGAATATTTAATAAGAAAAACAGAAAGTTTTTGCTTTCAAACTTGCTGTACGCAACCCACCAGAGACGTGTCATTGTTCACATGGCTCCTGGTTGTGTAACAAAACATAGGCTAATGTTGGCTTTGTTGTTACATCACATAATACATTGTTAATCTGTTCTGAGAAATGAGACCACCCATAGTAATCTTTTCCGTTTCTCTCTGCAGAACCCGGTCATGGAGGAGACCGTGTGGGAGCAGTACACGGTGACCCTGCACAGAGTGAGTCTGCCTGCACCGTACACCAAACCCAAAGATAAAAAATCGAGCTGTTGACCTGAGCGTCTCACAGACTGCATTTAAAATAACATTTTCATGTACTGGAATTCTTTATTCTTTATTCTTTATTAGGATCCCCATTAGCTTCCACAAAGTGGTCGCTAGTCTTCCTGGGGTCCTCAAAAGGCAGCAGATTTTAGATGTCCGTTATTTTAATGAAAAAATTCAAATAAAATGGTGTTAGATCAGATTTATTATTATAAATTTTATATTCTAGCTGCTGCTTCTTTGGATTAACAAGCTGATGTCATGCTCTGTCATTTGGTCGAGCAAATGCGTCAGTAACTATGATAAATCTTATTCGTAATATGTGGAAATAAACCTACCTGAATCATCTCTACCACTTGGTTTAAGTATGTAATACCACAAATAAGTGTTTGTTTTCCCATTAATGTTTACATTTTCACCATTTAACTACTGTAAACTGTTATCTTAATCGTTTATTTAAAAAAAAATAGATACATTTTTCCATCTTCCTATTGTCCAAAGGAAAAGAAAAAATGCAAAGAAACATTTTTCCATTGCTTTTCTCTAAGTGGTAACATCAAAAGGTTAAACCTAATAAACCATCAAGGCCACCAAAATCAAAATTGCAGATATTTTTTAATAGTTTCTAAACAAAAATCAAAATAAATTCAGACAAAATGAATGTTTAAAAGTAAAAAATGAATTTGACTTGTCCTGACAGCCATTTCAAAGCTAAAGAGACAGACACATCAAAAGTAAAGGGACAAAGAAAAAGTATTTCTGTTGAGTACATTTCTATATTACCAGTTTATTCAGCAGGTAAACACTGTTCTATAGTACTGTGTGTAAATATGAGCGTTTCCTTTTGGTGTTTGGTTGGTTGTCCAAAATGAGATGTGATTATTTTATTCAGTTATTTATGAGTGGAGTCAATATTTTTAATTTAGATCAAAATCTTTGCTCAGGTGAGATATTCTTTGGAGTCTGATTGAAAATCTGTTTGATCAAATGAATAACCAAGACATCCAGTGTCAGCTTTACATGCTTGACGGGTTTTATCCTGAACGCGATGAAGATGATTGGAACCGTCACTTCTTGATTAGCGTGTTTGACAAGCTGTTGACTTTAAATGTGGTGTTTGCACCACATCTCATCACCAGCCCAAAATCCAGGTCCTGCACCGTTAAAGTCACGTGCACGCCTGTGTGAGCAGAAACCAGTTGAGCTTGGGTAATCACCCTGATGAGCTCATTGTCTCGTGCTGCAGCTCACTGAGGCTGGAAAAGCAGATTTACTGCAAAAAAAGGTGGTCCTACTGCAGGCATGTGACCCCTGCATGTCAACCCGTCCACAGCCAGCTGTCACTCTCCGCTCCATGCAGCTACTTTTTATTCTCTTCTGCCATTTATCAACAGATAATGTGTTGTCTTTGCAGCTAAGAGCATCTGCTTGACTCTCATTGTGCTGTTTTTGTACAACAGGGTTTGATTGTGAAGTGCAGAGTTGAGTTTCATTCTGCAGGTTTAAATCAAAGCCACAACGCAGACAAACCATAACATGCAGCAGCAATAACTCTGTGTACTACAAAGCACTTTGAGTGGTTATCAAGCAGCTTCATGCATGCAAATCATTCACCTACAAAGTTGAACAAACATATTATGTCTCCTCTAGTTTGAGAGTATGTGTAGGCCTGTCACGATAACAAATTTTGCAGTGCGATTGTCTCAGAAATTCTTGCCATAAGCGATAATATTGCACTAAAAAATTGTGGTGTTAGACCATTTTCAACCAATATAATGAAAATATCATAATATTGCAAGAACACCCTTTCAAAGATCAACAAAATTTCACTTTTATGAACATTTTATACCGGAACTGGAAGAAAATTTAAATGACTAAGTAAAAACAATAGAATGGATTCTCAGTCTCATTAATAATGAATAAAAACTAAACATGAATGAAAACTAAACACAACCAAAACCAATAAATATGATCTCTGAAGTCTCTGAAGTCTCTGAAGTCTCTGCGAACAAAATTACCCTTCAGGAATTAAACATGGGGCTCAGACCGGGAAACCCGGCAAAACTACCAGTTAGTAGCTTTGTAAAGTAAAAACAACAACAAAAACCTTGCAACAAAAATAAACTATACAAATAAAAGCAGATTCCTCAGCAGATCATATTAAATATCCATCAGTCTGGGAGTTTTAGAATGAAACTACTTCTGACATTCTGACAGTTTTCCAGCCTTATATCAAAATCTTTATTGAAATTTCTATTTAACTTATAAAATCTAAGGCAATCTCTCAGCTAGGGATGTCCGATATAATCGGCCCCCTATCGATATCGGCCTTAAAACTGAGTATCGGACATCAGCCACCCCACAGATATTTAACTGATGTTTCACTGATAAGCCCACTGTTTCTAAAGTCTAAAAGAAAAAATAAATAAATCTTGTTCTTCAAAAACTTATTTTTTACAGATTTTAAAACTTTTAAACACTAGGGGTGGGGAAAAATATTGATACCCTGAAATTGCACAATATTTTCATATGCTGATATGTTGACATTCAAAAACGCAGTATCGATCTATTTTACTAACGAAATCTCGCAAGAATTCACAAAAATTCATATGCTGATTAGGGATGGGCGATATTTTATCGTGTGCGATATATCGTCAAAGAAATTCCCCACAATAACAATTTGAATTTATCGTTTTTATCGTGAGATGACAATTTATCAGGTTGTGTTTGCAGTTGCACTACTTTTGTTTTTATAAGCCGAGTTAGTTTTGCTGTTTGCATCGTTTGAATAAATGTGGAATTTGGTCTCTCATATTACAGACTTGTTTGCTTGGTGTCACTACAGTTTTGCAATACAGGTGCACTACTTGAACTTAATTGATATAGTTTAGTGGCTTCTAGTATTTTGTAGGGCTTTCAAGACAGAATTTAGTGACAGATTTATAATACAAAATATTTTGCTGATAGTTTTTATCGTCACTTATCGTTACCGTGATAAATAAGAGAAATTATCGTGATATATTTTTTAGTCCATATCGCCCATCCCTAATGCTGATATAATAACATTTAAAAACACGGTATTGATCTATTTTGCTAACAAGATATTGCGATATTTCATCGTTCTGTTGGGAAATCTCACAGCCATTCATGAAATATCGTGAGATTTTGTAACAGAACGATGAAATCTTGCGAGATTTTGTTAGTAAAATACATTGATACCACACTTTTAGATATCGATTTGATATTGTCATATGAAAATATCGTTATATTTCAGAGGATCAAAATTTTCTTTCCACCATATTTTTCAAAGTGTTGGAAACTGATAACAAAACTGCTATTTGCCATGACTGGTTATTTTTTTCAGCTTTAATATTGGTATCGATATTGGTTATCGGCCACATGAGTTTTAAAATATCGGCATATCGGCCAAAATTCTAATATCGTGCATCCCTACTCTCAGCAGCTCCTTTAATCTATCCAGACTACACGTAAGCTTGTTGGATGCCGTGGAAGTTTACTTGCCTGCATGCTCTGCCTCTCCATGAGGTTTGGAGTATCCTTCCACGGCAGCGCTGCTGGAAGCAGCAATGCTAACAAATTCTGATGTTGTCCACTGTAAAATTATTTATTCTTGGCATTGCTGAGGCATGACGCTAACAATATAGCCGCGTTGGCTGAACGTGAAACATTGAAGGCGAAGGAGTGGCTTTCATGCTGCACTCTGTAGTGGCTACTGTACACACAAAGCTGCTGTCAGTACGATGCGAGCCATCACTCTGCAAGAAATGAGAAGGTTCAGTCGAGATGCAACGTAACTTGTCATCCACAGTTTTTGATAAAGAGAGAGAGAGAGAGAATGAAGGAAACTTATTGTGGCTGTCAAACTTATTACACTCATTCCTTCTTACTTATTGCGACAGACCTAAGTATGCGTTACGTGATCAGATTCATAGTGGTAAAGGAAAAACTGTGATGGAGGGTATAAATGGAGGCAGAAACAGTCTTTTGGACTTAATGATGTAACCAGCAAAGAATGGAAACATTTCAGCCATTTACTTTGCAGCACACTCAGGGATTTAAAAGGTGCTCACAGGTCATACGTAGAAGAGAAATGAGACAATCTGTCGCTTTTTTTGCAGTTACTGACAGCTGGATTAATTCTTCACCTTTTTGATCTAATTGACCAACAAATAGAGATTCAGCTGCATCTAAAAACTAAATAACTTATTTTAGAGGATGAATCAGACAAAACATGTCATGTTTAAGGACAGATTGACTCAGTAGCTGCGTTTACATGGACCAATAACTCATCTATCCGACTGAAATTTTTCCGATCTGAGATTCCAGCTGACGTGTTTACATGGACGCTGGAAAAAGTGATCCGATCAGTTATATTTACTTGATGGACAGATTTAATACGATCGTAAAGCTTTTGACGTGTGCAATGCCTCTTGGTTCGGAAGAAGAGGGGTTTTCTTTTTAAAAAAATGTATAATCTTTTACAGTCGAATTGCAAAATAATCTTTACATCTTTCAGTTTCTAACAAAAATGTTGCATCCTCCAGGCCCGCTCTGTTTTGCTTCCACCATCGTCCACAAATTTGCTACGTCACGTAACCCCCACGTGGGTCAAGCATGCTCAGAGACGACATGTCACAGAAACAACTGGAATGAGTTTTTATATGGGCAATTTATTCCTGCTGATCTGATTGCAAAAAGTTTTCCACCAGAAGCAGCAGGCGTACAAATAGAGCTGAATTTTTGAGAAAAAAATTTGGTGGCCATCTCAACAGATGAAGTCCCATCAGCCCCGAAGTGCCAAGCGCGCACCGATTTATTTCAGCATCGGGTCTATTTTTTGCGCTTGCTGCAGCCAAATTTGTGATGTATGGCAGGAAGTGGGACGTAAAAATGAAAGAATTCAATCCATTTCCAAAAAAAAACACTTCTTTCAAAAATAAACAGCCGGACCAAGCAATGATACGTGATTCTATCTGCATGTAAGCAGGAGATGAAGACACATGTGAAGGAGGCCAGGGTATCGTGTCAATGAACACGTTCACATCCGCACTAACAATTTGATTATAAGATTTCTTGAGTTATCTGATATTGGGTTACATGTAGAGGAGCTCAAGGAAGGATACAAACACACAAGAGAAACAAAAGGGTGGGGGACGGATCATGTTTCATTTAAGCTGCACACACATGAGAAACAAGGGGGATCAGGGTGTCTTAGCACATGCATGAGATAAACAAGGGGGCGTCGGCTAAACACAGGTGGCACCAGCACCTCATAGCGCGCAGCTTTGAGTCTGGTGAAAATGCATTGCTGCCCGATCTGATAAGAAATTCGTAAGTGCAAAAATCTGTTCTTTTCGTATCCGGTGGGTAGCGGGTCTATGCCACCGTCCCCCTCGGTCGGATTAAAAATTCTCTCTGATCGAGGCTGATCGGATCAGCTGACATCGTGTTCAATCGGTTCAAAACTGCTCCGTGTAAATGCAGTTACTGTCATATTGAAGTTCATATTATAAGTGTCTGAATTCCCATGTCGCATGGGTGGGGCGTGACAAATAAATATGCATTTTACTCTGTCCTGTCCAAGTTCCTACATGTTGACCATTGGAAAGCTTAGATTCATGATGTGAATGATGTATACTATTCCAAGCTACAATCTAGATTCAGTAAACACTTATTTCAGACCAGTGGCAAATGGAATTTATCTTTGAGGCTGTACTGTACTCTAGTAGCAGATAATACTGCAACTAAAGTGCTGTTACTACAGCAACGGTCCAGTAAAATGGAAACCGTAAAATAGTTTGTCCACAACAAGTCTTTATTCAGGAAAAATGTTTTATGCAAAACTTGCAGAATTTTAAGGGGTTGAATTAATATTATGTGATGCTGTGGGAGAGAAGTGACATTCAACGGGCTCCACAGATCTGCTGGCTACACTTTTTACAATCCTATCACTTCCCCACAACATAATACAGTGACGGCCGTTCTTTGGGTCACTTTCTGGTCACTTTAAAGCTGCTTTATCTCTGTGTGGAGATTTTCCTCGTTTCACTTCAGTAGGAAAAATGCCAGTGATTTTTAAAATCGCCTGACTCATGAAAGCTTTCTAAACAATGCTTGTTCTGGAATTGCAGTAAAACCTTCAGGTCACTTTAAATGGACTTTATGGCAGAATTAATTTTTCCATTAAATGCATCATTTACGTAACATTTTAGTGACGTTAGATGGTTATTTTATCGCTGTGTCAGAGGAAAAGGGACTGCTCATCTTCTCTTATTTGCCTGCTTGCTCTGACTTTCACGCTCCCTTTGCCTCCACAGCCATCTGCTAGAGACAGAGGGAAGTGGTGAATTGTTTTTTCCTTTTTTTTTTTTTTTAGTACAGCTGGAAGGGAGGGGATAAAGAGACAGGGTCATCAAATCTCTAACTTAATCTCATCTGGGCAAAGTGGAGCAGTGGCAGGTAGAATGATTTAATGCTAAAGAAGCAAGAAGCTGTCAAAATGGGGATTATTTGTAAAATGCAAATTGAACTTTGCAGAAGAAATGCAGATTCATGCTAATAAAGAATCGCTGCTGATTTGATGAGAGAAGCCGCCTACAATTTATTCAGAAATTAGCATCTCTGAGTACTTCTACCAAAAAATAAAATCCTCCTACAGCACATCTCATTCTGCTTCATGAGGACAACAAAGCTGCAGCCTGGCAGAGGACTGAGGGGATGAGTAGTGGTGCGTTCGGACCAAATGCGTCAGGTACATCAGAGGCATCTGGTTTACATTCAAAGTCTATGTGAATGTGTGTCATGGGGCGTTGAGCCTTCTAGCAGCAGGTTATGGGAATCTGGCATGCTGCATTTTGAGATTTCGAGCATACGATGCATGTGACGTGTATATCGCATGTCCAAGGCAGCGGACGCCAGAGTTGGGGGGGGGGGGGGGGGACTGAACTTGTGCATCTTGACGTGGGGTGTCAACCAATCACAGCGATTCACTGTCACATCGCAGAGACACATTTTCTGACAGGACGGGAAATGCCAAAAAGAGCCAGGGGACCTCTTCATTATACAAAAACAGCGGAGGATAAATTGTTATTTGCGTCTGGTCCCAGGTTTCTGAACGGCTTGTTGGATAACCTGCTGTCCCAATGCGGGACAGCAGGCCGTCAAACTGGGCCCGGGTCAGACAAAAGTAGCGCTGAATGCTCCCATCGTCAGCACACAGCTGCTGGAGCAAATGGTGAAACTTGCCAAATTCAGAGTGCCTCTGAACAATTTGGTGATTCCAGACATGGTGCAAGGACGCCTGACGGGGACATTCTTTGGCCTTGTGGAGCAAATAATGACAAGAAGCTCAACTTCATCCGCCACTGTACAAAGACACAGGCAAAGAAAAACAACCGGGCCACCGCTTTGTTTTTGACACTGAAAACATGTTCCATCTGAACGCACCACTTCAGTCATCGATTAATTGTAGGCTGACATCAAGTGATCTTTAAACCTGGTTGGAGACTAAGACTGAAGTAAAGTGCATGGCAAGAACGGTTGGAAACTGGCCCGTACAGGAAGACCTGAAGTCCCGAAAAGCCAGAAAAAGCTTTCCTCAATGTGAAGCAAAGAAAAGTCAGACTGCGTTTTAGAAAAGACCACAGGAACTTGTGTCCTCAAGATGGGGACATAGATTTTGTAACTTACCAAAGCAGAAACCGTAACAACCAGCACGGATCCAGATCAAATCTACAAGTATGGATTAATTCACCAAGCCTGAAAATAGAAGTCAGCTTTACTAGTACAAAACATTTGGCCCACATTTTACACCCCAACGCAAAGCCAATCACTGAGAAGCAGACTAAAATTCTGTCCTCAGCCAAACTTCATGTCCTAAAGAGAAGTACTGGGACAACCATCTGACCAAGGCCAGTGTAGGGCTGAGGAATTAATCGTCTTTAAATCAAAATCTGTTTAAAATGTTAGAAATATTAAAGGCGCGTGATTAATTTTCATGTTACATGGTGCCTGATCCGGGTTTCAAACCTGCAGCGTTATCACCTCACATATCCACTCCCTCAGCCATAATCCCCGTCGTTTCTATGAACTGACAGTTTAAATATGTGAAAGCTGCACTCGCCTTTGAGGTCACATTTTAGATCCCATCACAGACTTTTTTTTATTTTAAATGACGTGAGATATTGAGACAAAAAACACGAGGACAGAAAACAGTCCAACTTCTGAAATGTGAGAAAATGTTCAGTTGATGTTAATAAAACCCACAAAGAATGTTGGATCCATTTTTAAGCAGAAATACAACTGAAATTCCTACAATAGCGGTAGATTCGGCTTGTTAAGCTGCCTCTCATGATGGACATGAAGTTCTCAGCATACCATACCATATCATACCCGACATGACTCCTAGGTGAACCACTGTAGACCCCTGAGCAAGGTCCTTAACCCCCCAACTGCTCCCCGGGCGCTTTAAGTAGCAGCCCACTGCTCTCTGGTACTAATGTACAGAGATGGGTAAAATTCAGAGCCCTAATTTCCCCTCGGGGATCTTAACAGTATAAAAAAAAAAAAAAAAAATCAAGTGTTTCCATTTTTAATTTCTGCAAGAGAGTCTAAAACAAAACTGATTTGTGTCTGATTTTTCAGGTGGCTGATGCGCTTATTTTCTAGATTTTCTTTCAGGTCTAGGCCAGTGGGACTTTTGTAGCTCCTGATATGTTTTTCTGTTTATCGGTAATGGAGGGTTTCTTTGTAGAGATGGACACGCGTCGCTACTATCAGCTAATTCCACAATGCATTCTTTCAAATGTTTTATTTATCCATGATCTGACTTATCTTTAGGGTGCTATGACATTTGGGTTTGCCCTGGTCAGATGGCAGTGATGCTTTTCTTTTCGACAAAGTTTGATTGTGTGACGACCTCCACCGTTCTCTAAGAGAAATTTGATCGGTTCTTGAGTAGGTACGTGAAATGTTGGGCAAATATTTTGTATTTGTAAAACTGATTATTTTAAGATTAACTGAATTAATCCATACTTTTAGTTTTGGTTTGTACTTTTTACAGTTTCAAATATAAAGTTCTAAAACTTATGTCCCCCATAGAAGATGGGAGTAAGGTTGTCTACTCTGTTTAATACTTAGTTGAGACCTGGAGAGATCTAAAACTCACATTGTCTCACACCAGCTGTTAAAATAAGGAGGAGGATCGTTCGTGTTTTGTTCAGGATGCAAAGTTATCCCAGAAAAACATTAACCTCCTTCTGTTAAGACTCCCAACTCAGAGGATCAGTATTTCCAGGAGGACAGCGCTTTATCCCACAGCCAGTGGAATCAATGTTTGGATGGAGGATCACCACATTAAGGGTCTGTCATGGCTGGCTCCATCTCCAGATTTAAACCCTGCTAAAAACCTCTGGAATGACATCAAAAGGAAGATGGATGGTCACAAACCATCAAACAAAGCTAAGCTGTTTGATATTTTACAGGAAGACTGGTAGAAAGTTTCCCAACAGCAATGTATAATACTGGCGGAGAGCTCACCCCCATAAAGCTGTGATAAATACTGATTTCTGAATGTTCATCAAATTATTGATTTGCTTAAAAGTGAACAGGGTATTTATTTTTTAGAATCTTTCATGTTCTGTTCATCATGTTTTCACTCTTATTTTGATATCAATTAATTTCCTTTAAAGTTCTGCAGTAAAGAACAATAGTTTTTGGGGGGATTAAGAGAAATATTAGGAACGGAGCTGTTCAGTTCACCAAACCTGCACCTATAGATAAAACCTGAGAAAGTGATCATTTTGTACTGGTCTCTTTTCCCCCACAGCTGAACTGCGTCACTCTGACTAGATTCCTCATGTTTTCCCTCTTTCTTCACAGGATCCAAAAATGGGTTTTGGCATCGCTGTGTCTGGAGGTCGGGACAACCCAAATGACGAGACTGGTGAGACGTCCATCGTGGTGTCCGACGTCCTGCAGGGAGGGCCTGCTGATGGATTGCTTTTGTGAGTTTTTACTTGACAAAACTCAATAAACCAGATTTGTACTGCTGGTTTTGCTCATGTGAGTTTGTGTTTGTGTTTAGTGAGAATGACAGAGTCGTGCAGGTGAACGCCATCCCCATGGAGGGGGCCATCCACTCCTTCGCAGTCCAGACCCTCAGGAAATGTGGCAAAGTGGCGAAAATTGTGAGTGCAACAGTTGTTTTATCTATGAAAGTGTAAAAGATTCTCTCGGGACTAAGAAATTTTTCTGGACTTATTCAGACCGTCAAGAGGCCCAGGAAGGTTCCCGTCAACCTGCTGAACCGCCCCGCCTCCCCCGACGACAGAGTCTTCAACAATGACTACAATGACGATTACAACTATGAGCAGGATGGCCGCAGCGTGTACAGCGCCCGCAGCGGTGGGCGCGACCACAGCCCAGAGAGGGAGCGGGGAGGGGGAGGCTACGTGGACTCTGGCTACCAAACCCGCGAGCGCGACTATGATCGGCAGGAGCGAGGCAGGAGCACAGAGAGAGACCTCAGCCCTGACCGACAGTACAGACGAGACGGCAGCAGGGGTCGCATGCTGGACAAGGAGCGCAGCCCCGACCGCCGCTACAGGAGCGACCAGATGCTCGACCGCTACAGCCCGGACAGACGGTACCGCAGCGAGCGAACCCTCGACCGGGAGTACAGCCCCGACCGTCGCTACCGCAGCGAGCGAGCTCTGGACCGAGACTACAGCCCCGACCGCCGCTACCGTAGCGAGCGAACGCTTGATCGCACCCAGAGCCCCGATCTGCGCTACGGCCGAGATGGCCACAGCCCGGGTCGAGCCCACGGACGTGACCACAGCTTTGAACGAGGCCGTGACCGTGCCCCGGGCGACCCAAGGAGATATGACGAGCCGATGAGGAGAAGCGGGAGCAGGGACCGCCTGGACCGCTCGCCATCGCCTGCTGCTCCACCCATCCCTCTGCCCCGCCCTGCACGGGACCTGGAGCCTCTGGAGAAACCTCTGAATGTGCTGCTGCTGAAGAACCATCCCAACGAAGGTGAGAGGCACATGGACCTTCTGAAGTCACGAGTCTTCATGTTATCACTGACTCAGAGTAGAATCCACTTCATGAGGTGTAAATTGATCAACTTGTTTATATTTAAATACCAGTTTTGTGTTAGTTGACTAATAGTTGTCACAAAACTGCATGAGGACGAAAACTGCAAGGAAATTTATTTATGCTTTAATCAATGAATAAATCCAGATACTTTTCGTTCAGCAAGTGGTGTAAACAGGAGGAAGACTCATTTAGTCTACTCCCCGGAAGACAGCATAATTAGATGTAGTCTTGTGAAACTAATGCAAAAAAACCTGAACAACTGGGAGAAAGAGAGGAGATGACGTATGGACATGTCACGTTAGATTTTAAAGTAAAACTAAAAACTTTTTCAACTTTGTGGCACAGCTAACTCTTCTAGCATGTCATCATGAGCTGCAGTCAGTTTTACAAGGCTGCAGATTTAAACATGACACAGCTTTCATGTTACTGTTACTGATTAGAGACAAAAATGAAGCACTAATATGAAATTTCAGGGTGGGTAAAAGTATTGATCAATCGATGCATCGAAATACTTCCCTGTGCAGTGGGCTTTATGCACAACTCCACTACTTCCTAACTTAAGCCAGCTCCTTTGCCTCCTGTCTTTCATTACTGGTCAAACTGATTAATCCAGGTGTATCTGGCCATTGTCATCGTGGTTCCTGTGGTCAGGCACACCTGGAATAATCAAATCGTCCAATAATGAAAGACAGGACAAAAGGAGCTGGCTTAAGTTAGGAAGTAGTGGGGTTGTGTATAAAGCCCATTCAATGGAATCGGCAAATCCTCTGAATAGATTCTTCTCCAGACGTGGGGGTGGGAGCTGTGTGTGTTATTTACATTGTAAGGACGATGGCCATGTTGGATCATACAACACCAAAATGGTAACTGTTTTATTTTCAGATGTTTTATTGCCCCCCCCAAAATATGTGACCTACAACGTATGTTCACATGGGCATGAAAATAAGTATTTTAAAATCTACAACACAGTTCTACTTCTTACTAAATCGATATTGAGGCATTTGAATCAATATTGACTTGAACTGATATCGAATCACAATCAGCTTTAGTTTAATTCAGTTCCATTTTATTTGCATTGTCCAAATTCTCAACAAAGTTGTTTTAAGGCTTTTACAGACAATCGTATTTATTGTGGTTCAATTATCATTTCACTTAAATCCACAATAGTACAATTTATAATGATTGTTTTTATAAAAGCCAATTCAGAAAAAATTATTGCCAAGCGTACAAAAAGGTGGGTGGGTAAAGATGTAATACATTGCAATATTTCCTTGTGTAATGGGCTCTATGCACAACTCACTATTTCCTAAATTTAGGCCATCTCCTATGTCTCTTGTCTTTCATTACTGGACAATTCAAGAGTACCTTCCAGCAGCTACAATGGCCAACAAGGGTGCCGCCATACATCCAGTCCTTACTGGTAGTCTCAAGCAGAAGTTAAACACCACCAAGAGAATCTGTCTGCGGCTTGCAACCCAGAGGCATGTGGTGTAGTCGAATGGTTAGGTAAAGAGTAAAGGGCCCTTCACATTGAACACGGTTTTCGCTGCGCTCACTGCGGGGTAGGGGGCAGAGCATGGTGGCAGTGTGCATGTTGGATGCGCGTTACTAAGCGACAGACAAGGAAGTGTTTTCTCCCCGATGCGGCTCGTTTTGTGAAAGCAGTGTGAAAGATGTACCTCTCATCAATCCAGCAAAGAGTTCCTGCTCTAATCCTCATGAGGAGGAGAAGTTCAGCTGCAAATACAAGAGTGTGTGAGTGTGTGTGGTGGGGGGGGGACCAGCTCGCCCGGGAGCTGCATTCTTTCACACAGACCTCCTCCAGGTTTACTTCAGGCTGACCAAGGACCTTTTTTTTTTCTCAACTGGCCTCCTATTGGACGCACTAGGATGTTGTCATAGCACGCTGCGCCCAAATTAAAAATGTGCTGTGTGTGTTATTTACACTGCATTGTTGCAGGCCACCTTAGATATTACAATAACAAAATGGCAACCACTTTTCATTTGATCGCAGATGTTTTATTACTCAAAAATTTGAGGTGAAATACCACATATGTCCACATGGGCATGAAAATAAACATTTTAAAACTGACAACAGAAATTCTTATTTCTTCTTACTGAATTGTTATCAAAACTTTTAAATCAATATTGATTTGAATCGATATAGAATCATGGCCCAAAGAATCAAAATGTAATTGAATTGTGAGGTTATTGACTAGCGATGTAACGATTACAGGTAAAATGGTTAACCGTGATAAAATAACCAATGATTAGATTAAATATCATTTCAAAATTTAATTAGTGTTAAAACCGTGACTGATTACTGCACTTTGGAAAAACTCCCAGTGATGTTGCTCAGTGGCTTGAAAAGCAGTAGCAGTTGCAGTTTGCAGTGTTTTTATGAAAAGATGGCGGAAGACAACAAAGGCACCCACATACACAATACTCTTGAGATTTTTCCCCTTTAAAAAAGGACAAAGTAGACATTTAGACCCATTTTGGATATTTTTAAAGATGCTGGCAGGTATTTCTATAATACCGTGATGAAAATGACAACCGTGATCATTTTGGTCACAATAACCATGAAATGAAATTTTCATATCGTTACATCGTTTTTCTTGACTATGCCCTGCTTTATTAGAAAACATGATGAACATCAGTTCAAGTCAGTACTGCATGATGTTAACATCCCAGATTTTGTCAAGGAATGCTAATTTCTGTCCTTAGTTCTAATGCAGGTGATAATAAAAACAAGAGCATACATGACCAGAAAAACAGACAGATCAAATAGACAGATGCATATAGACAAGAGTTAAAAAATTATCTCAGCCTTGATGTTCTATTGTTTGACTGAGCCTTGAAGATGGAGCATGTGGATAACTTTATTAAAGTAGGAGGAACTTTTCCTGAGTGTATTTCCATTTACTGACAGCACAGCCTGTCCTACTGCAGTACGACTAAAAGAAACCACAAGGTCCCATTTGATGGTGGTCCGTGAACCAGCATTGGTTTTACACAGGCTGTCCATGGCAACAGAAAAACGAGCTGGGTGTTAAGTCAGTGGATGTGTTCCAGTGGATAGTGTAGTGGCCATGACAGTCGCCTTGTGTACAAGTGGTGGAGGGTTCGAATCCCAGGCGCATCTGTCTTTATGTGTGTCGTCTTTGATGTTTTTAGATTTCCCTCATTTGAAATGATACCCCCCTTAGCAAATACAAATACAGATACAATTACTGACCCCTAATAAATATATATTTTTTAATGCATTAATGTGCAGTGTAATTAATCTCATTAATGCGTTCAACTCTCAGCCCTAGTTCGGAGCAAAGTGTTTTTCCCCCTCTCACAACAGTAACAACTGAATTAAGTCCATTAAGTGTTAAAGCAAAAAAACATAAGTTTTCAACCTTAAAACTGACTGACTCATTGGCACACTGATTGGTGGCACACTGACATTCATTTTGCACATGACTGGAGCCATCGTTGGCCTGCAGCATCCTGAGGTTGAGAAACCACTCAAGTGTCTGTTCCAGCCTGGAGCATCACGTTACAGCTGTGTTTAGCTTTACGACACCGTGTCACACACCAGCAACTCAAAAACAGCAAAGAAACCCAAGAGGACATCTTTGGAGGGAGAAAGGGAGACTTTTACTGGCTCAGGAGATTTAAGAAAAGAGACAAGATGCAAGTCGGATGCCAAATTAGCCGTTGCTAGGGGACGCTAAAGTGCAAAAATCACAAGTTTAGTAGCACTAATTTAAATGAGACATTCCACTAAACAATGTCAGGAACATTTAAAGATCAAAAATACTTTAACACAGTTGGTTTTAGTCGACTAAATCTAATGTAGATTTAAACTAAAACTCAAAAAATTCAGATCACTAAATTATGACAACAACTGAGAGTTTAGGCATAAACCTTTGACTCAAACTCAAATTTCTCTGTCCAAATGTAAGTTTTTCTTCTTCCTTCCTAGAATATGGTCTTCGCCTGGGCAGCCAGCTCTTCATCAAAGAGATGACCAGCTCTGGACTTGCTGGTAGAGACGGCAACCTGCAGGAGGGGGACATCATACTAAAGGTAGCAAAGCAGATTATTTACTTCATTTACAAAGTCCTTTTCCTTCATCAAATCATCTGACCCCCCCTCCCCTCGTTTTCAGATCAATGGTACGGTGACTGAGAACCTGTCTCTGAGCGACGCGGGGAAGCTGATCGAGAAGTCCCGCGGGAAACTGCAGCTGGTAGTGCAGAGAGACAGACGGCAGGTGCTGATCCGAGTCCCGCCGATGGTGGACAGCGACTCGGAGCTCGATGGTGAGAGACACTCGAAACTGAAAAGCAGCAGGACCTATCCAGTGTGAAAGCACACCTGGCGAGTGGCCGTCATCATCATCATCTTCATCATCATATAAAAAACCCCACCGCGTTTGAACTTCATATGAAATCAGCTGATTTTAAAAAAAAACATTGTTGAAATCAATTTCTGCTGTATCTGTCAAACTAAGCTTATTGAATAAAGGTTTTACTCACATCACTTTTTAGTTGTATTTAAATATTATTTCACATGGAAAGCAGTACTAACGCTCTGCGCTAACCAGAGATTCACCAGCGATCATCATAATTCCTCCACCCTCATGGTTTCTCACTCCTTTATACCTGTTTTTAATGTCACATGACCTCATGGCATGCTCTGATTGGTCAGACCCAATCTAGATAAGTGGTGTGAGTGGATTGTTCATCGCAGGGAGGGGGGGAGGAATAGCCCAAAGACTTGTGACCCACTTTGTTTGGTTTGGTGTGTGTGTGTGTGTGTGTGTGTGTGTGTGTGTTCATGTGTGAAAGTGTTCACTGGCCTCTAGCAGGGTGATCTAATCCCCAATCATAATCCTGCTGTTGGATATGACAGAATTTCATTATGTTCAGGTTCATGCTGCAGCAGCCGTCTGTTTTCTGCTGGTTGGACGTTCCAGCATCCCTCTTTGGAAAGCTCATGGAGAATGTTAGGGAATTTATTGTTTTCTATGCCTCTGCAAGGTTTAAATCCCTGAAAATGTTTGTTTTGTTCCCATTGAAATGTGATTGAGATTTTCCACCTGGATGCTAAATTGTTAAAAACCTCATTGAGTTTCAGTTCTCCTTGTCAAGTTTAAGATCCTCGGATCTGGTAATGAATACAGCTCCCCGGAGTACTTAATTGTAAGTAGTGATCTGGCCTTATTTTGTCTGGAACCACTTTGTTTGTCTGCTTTTGTGCCCTGTGGGCTGTTAGCATTGAGTAAATTATTATGTAAATTACTAAACACAAGAGCATCAAGGTGAAAGTCGAGCATTTAACTTGGTTCCTTTCATTTGTTGGGCCTCAGAGAGGTCACACTTTTCATCTGGTTTGTCGTGTTTTGCAGATATCTCTGAGATCGAGTCGTACCGCTCTTACTCTCCACAGGACGACAGACGGGGGCACCACTCTGACCTCTCCTCCCACTCCTCCACTGAGAGGCTGCGAGAAAAACCAAGGTATTCATTTTTTTTCTGAGGGAGGTTAAAATCTTCTGTGCAAGGCCTATTTTTTCATCTTGTCTGAATTGACATACCCCCACTAAAAATGAAATATCTTCACAACCACAGGGGCTGTGTATATAATATTGGTCTCAAAAGAAAGCTGAGACGTGTGAGAAGTATTACAATCACATGTGTTACTGTGTCAGAGTAAATTTACCTGGAACACAGTAGAAAATGTAAATACTTTCAGTGAAAACCAGACGATAGACTCAGTGGTTTACTTGAAGTGGAGAAATTAGCTGAAGGTCTAAAGTGGACTGTGCTGGTCTCATGTGTTTCTTACATTCCCATATAATCACTTGGGACAATTATCCCAACATTTAGATGTTGGGATTGCTGCTTCCTAGCATGTGTAAACATCTTCTGTACTGCATGTAACTCATGCTGACCCCTCTACAGGGCACTTTTATGCCTCCAAAAACTTGCTCCCAAAACATATTTTATGTATAAGCATCTGTGTATCATGGAAAACATCCTGCAGAAAAGCAAAACCTTTTTCCTCTGTGGACTTCTGAGGTTTTTAATATTGCAGAGCTAACTGCTGCTTCCTGTTCTGCTCTGTAAAGTTGATTTTGCCACTCCTGCTGTCTCTGGAGTTGTTTTGTTTTGCAACTAAGGATGACGTGTTTCAGCTTTTTATGTTGCTTTTATGCATATGCAGCTAAATTAAAGCCGTCTACTCATTCTACCTGTTTTAACTAAGGAAATGAGAAAAGGAAACCCCATCACTGTTCAGGAACCAGTTGTCAAACTCCATCAGAGACCCTGACACAGATTATTCTAGAGCGTAAGGCTTTAATCCCTTTATTCAATTCACATCTTAGATATACAGTAAGTTTGTGTCACTCTTTGCCTTTTTTATGATAAAACTGAAGGTTGCACATGTTTTACTGAGCAGTTAAAATGCCAGTGTCCTAAAAGTCAGCACATGACATTAAAAAAAATATTAGCGGGTTCTAATCCGGTCTTTGACAGAGATGATACGATCTTAGATTAATAACATCACATGATATATTACAGATTAATTTAACCTGAACTAAGCCAAGTTGCAGTAGCAGTGTGTGGGAAAATGAGGGATGCCCTTCCTGCTTCCATATGGTGGGCAGCAGCCAGGTGCTGTTAATCTTTGCACATGAATAATTGATAATCATTTCTTCCATTTCATGACTCCTTGAAGGTTTTGCTGCTAAATTATTTTCTTTAGAGTCATAAAATGTAGGTTGTACACGCTGCTTCTGCATTTTTGGGTTGGTTCAGGTTAAATAAGGACATAGTGTAAGGTTATTTATTGCCCATCTCAGCTTTTATTTAATTTACTTAAGACCTGGTAAGCGTCAGGTTGATGTTTATTATTGAATTATTTGTTTTGTGTCCTGATGCATAAAACCTTGGAATCAAAAGATTTTATTATATTTGAAAATCAGATTTTAAAAAGCAGCTGAGGTATCAAAAAAAAAAAAAATCTCATTGTTTTTTTTATTTTTTGTTACTGTATCAAAAGATGATTCCCAAAAGCTTCTATTTAAATCGGCACTGTGTGGGAAGTTATTTCCTACACATATATTTTGCTCTTTTTAAAAATTTACTTAAGTTGGTTGAAATGTAGATTTTAATAATTGTTTAGAAAACAAACCAGCTATTAAACATTGTCTAACAGAAATCTCTGCAGTATTTTGAAATGCCACAAAAGAAACCGATTCCACCTTATTAACCTTATTTTTATTTTGTTGGAAAGAGCAGAAGGAAATCTGAATAATGCAGGATTATTCAGATGTATGTTTCATATCATGTTTCTGCTTGTTACTTATTTCACTCACGTCCAGACGTCTTGCGCGGTTTTAACGGGGAGTGCTGCTGGACACTCTTGTTTGTGAAAATCAAGCTTTAATCATGTTATTTAATGTAATTATATAACCTGATTTGGTAAATGTCAGTGTCAGACAAGCTTATTAATGCATTGTTGAAGTCGAGGGTTTAGTGTTGGTCGTGAGAGAGAATATGGCAACGTGATCGAAATTAAAGCAGTTCAGGCAGTTCACCTTATGTGTCGCGGGGGTTCAGTGATGGCTGGCAGTATGGAGGCGCTCTGCTATAAGTGACTGGAAGTTAATGAGGGATTTACTCACCTGTGCTGTAATGCTTTAAAGATTCTGTTTCTGTTGTGTATAAAACATGTTCACTGTTAGAGATTTCCTGTTAGAGGTTTTTTCTTGAACGTGACTTTATGTTGTTATCAGAGAGGAGCCACCTAATAGGCTGGCGAAAATGGGCGCCATGCCAACGCCGTTCAGAGGTTCAGACAGACTTGTTGAAGAGACGTCGACTTTGCAGGCGGAGCGGGAGGAGCATCGATCCGAGACGCCACCTGGTAAAAGTGGTTCTGCCTCTAAATGTGAAAAACTCCAGTAAAACCAGTTGTTAAGTTCCTGTTGTGTTTGTGTAGCTCCGGCTGTCACCGTGGCGCCGAAGGTTCACGCTCCCCCTAAGGTGCCATTAAAGCCCAGCAAAGAGGACCAGGAAGTATACGGGTCAGTTATTTACCAAATGGTTATTCAGGGGGGCTGTTTGTTTGGAGCATTTTCATGACTTTGTCTTTTTTGTTTTCTTTTTGCGGCTCCAGACCCAACACAGTGATGGTGCGTTTCAAGAAAGGCGACAGCGTCGGTCTGAGGCTGGCTGGAGGAAACGATGTCGGCATCTTCATCGCTGGTGTTCAGGAGGACAGCGCAGCGGAGCAGGAGGGGCTCCGCACAGGAGATCAGATCATGAAGGTGCAAACGGAAATATCTCCACATCCCATTAAAGTAACTTAAATAAATGTTTGAACTTTAAGATGATGGTCAGAAACTGAAAGAAAAAGTGATTTAAAACCATTAAGAGGTCGTCAGGAGCAGAATCTGATCCCAACTGAATGTTTATAATGATTTATGATTTAGAATATTTCATTTTTATTTATTTATTCATTTGTTTTACTTTGAATTTATTGTATGTGTTGTGCGTTTCAGGTGAACAGTGTGGACTTCAGAGGTATGGTGCGTGAAGATGCTGTCCTCTACTTGCTGGAAATCCCAAAAGGAGATGATGTCACCATTCTTGCTCAGAGCAAACCTGAAGGTAAAAAACTAGATAAACAGCTCCAGTTAGAACATAAAAAGATGAGATTATTCAGTTTGAGTTAGAGCTGGGTTTAAAAATCAATTAATCAGTTTGAATAGATTCAAATTTAATTAATTTTTTTTGTACGTTTACTTTTCCAGTGACAACTGTGACTCTACTACTAATTATTGTTATTGATTTTCAGTGTACAAAGACATTTTGGCGTCTGGCAGAGGCGACTCATTCTTCATCAGGACCCACTTCGAGTACGAGAAGGAGGCTCCTCAGAGCCTTCCCTTCTCCAGAGGACAGATCTTCAAAGTGACCGACACGCTTTATGATGGCAAACTGGGCCACTGGCTGGCGATCCGCACGGACAAAGACAACCAGCTGCTGGAAAAGGGAATCATTCCCAACAAGAGCAGGTGTGTGAAACGTTGAAGGCTTGTTGGAAGATTTTATTAGAAGTTCATGAATCTCCACTGACGGCAAACATCTGTTATGCTGTTAAACCAAAAGTGGTGCATTTTAAAGTTTGTTTTAGCAGCAGTTGTGATGAGAGTCTGTAAATGTAATTTATTTTCCATCAATGTTGATGAATACTGAACTACTGAACAAAAACCAGGGTTTTCTAACCACTTGGAAAAAGGTTTTTAGTCATACTTGGCTGTTTTGTCACTTTAAATAGGATCAAACTATCTCGTACAAATTGTCATCGTATTTTAGATGTAAAAGTAATTTATTTTCAGGTTGCTTTCAAAAGTGTCTTGTAAATTAATCACTTGGATTAAGTTGATAATCGCATATGAAATATTTTTACTCCATGACTCATATAAAGGTGGTATTTAGTGCATTAACTGTTTAACTCCCCTTGTTTCCATAAAGGGAAGCTACAGTTATGGTTGCATCTTTAAAATCTGCAAATCAAAACTGGTTTATTAAACTGCGGACATTTTGTATCTCCAGCCTAAAAACATGAGTTTCAAGCCAAGAACCTAATCTTTGCATCGACGTTATTTGCTCCTGCGTCAGACTTTCAGCAAATAAAATGATGTTCAAACAAACCAAAATAATTAATGTTCTGCTTTTAAAGTTTGCAGTGTTTTCACAGTTTAGATGCAAGTTTTCACACTTGATGCTTTAAATAACCTGAGCTATGTGATGGTTTAGATCTTATAGGTTATTCAAAAGATTTAAGCTTTTATCGAAGGAGTATTTGTCAGCTTAGTTTTCCCGATTTCTGTATCTATCTGCTGCTTCAGACATTCTCCACAGGGAAACAGATGAAAGCTTGGAAGTCTGTTGCTTAATGTGTGGATGGATGAAGGCCCTTTATGATAAATCCTGCTTTATTTCTGCTCCCATAAGCACACATTTTGTGTTTTAAAGATGCTGTTGCTTTGCGTGTTTGTTGTAAACAAACCACTCTTGGCTGTTTCTTTTGATCTTGACCTATTTTTATCGAAACCGATTCTGTGTAGTCTTCCTCATAAAGATTTTTAGGACATCCTGGTAGATGAAACGGAAACATTAACACAAGTTAGAATTAGGCCAACATTATGTTGTCATCGGCTTCTTGATGAGTCAGTGAGAAGGCCAGCGTGCTGAAGCAAAGTGATACACAAACTTTTTATTGATTACAATGAGCTCTGGTATTAAGTATATCTTTATAGCTTTATTGTCATTGTGAGCAAAACAAATGAGATTATCAGCAGCAACTCTGTTGTTTAACGTAAAAATTAGCAAATCAATCTATACAAGGAAACTCTTGGTTTGGGCTCCCTTTTTAATGGCTACCCTGAAGAAACCTGAGTTTTATTATTTGAATGATAAGAACCCTAAACGACAAATATGAAGCATGGGGTGACCATCTCTTCCTTAACACACAACTTGTGAGGCAGATGTGGCGCCACGTAAATGCCAGCAGTAAACCACACAGAACGTTGCTGAACCTTTTCAGGAACTTCAGATCTGAGTTTGTTTCCTGTCTCGCAGAGCCGAACAAATGGCCAACGTCCAGAACGCCGCTCGGGCTGCGTCAGGAAACGACAGAGGAGACTTCTGGAGGCTGAGAGGTCAGAGAGCGATGAAGAAGAAAGACTTGCGCAAGAGCCGAGAGGATCTGAGCGCCACTCCAGTCGCCACACGATTCCCCGCCTATGAGAGGGTGGTGTTGCGTGAAGGTATCATAAAACACCAGCCGGCGTCCTCTCCGTGTGTTTATTTACCGTAGATGCCAGTAATAAACACTGTTTGTTATTTCTAGCTGGCTTCAGGAGACCTGTGGTGATTTTCGGGCCAATTTCTGATGCAGTGAATGAAAAATTGGCCGCCGACATTCCAGGCGAATTTGTTATTGCCAGTAAGTGTCTTCACTAACTACATATTGATGTATTAATAGAAACAGTTTATACGACTGATTTCTTTTCTCTCAGAAACGGAGCCTAAAGATGCAGGAAGTGAGAAAAGCTCCGGCGTGGTGAGACTAAACACAATCCGACAGATCATCGAACAGGTACGTTGAGGTGAAGGAATAATCAGCTCTTGGAGAAACCGTCACGTCGTCTAACATTTATCATCCTCCCGATGCGTCTCCAGGACCGCCACGCGCTTCTGGATGTGACTCCCAAAGCCGTGGACACCCTGAACTACACCCAGTGGTATCCCATCGTCGTATTCATGAACCCCGACAGCAAACAAGGAGTCAAGACCATGAGGAGCCGCCTCATGCCGGGATCCAACCGCAGCGCACGCAAGCTGTACGAGCAGTCCGTCAAGCTGAGGAAGACCTGCACTCACCTTTTCACAGGTAGATGAAGGTTATTGTTGATTCATTCAGATTCAGACTAAAATGACCTGCAAGAATCTGCCAGTGCAGTAAGATAAGATTTCCTGGATTAAGGAAAATGTCCAGACTTTAGAGAATGAGAAACAAATTAAAACATGTTGCGAAACACTGATTTCCGATCCTTTCATTACATGAGAAAACACACCAGCCAGTGGACGCTTCTGTTGGTGCCATTACTGCCTCACTTTGAAAGAAAAGATGTTAAAACAGGAGAAACTAAACAAGCTGATTCTCCTAAATTCAAGAATTATTAATCTTTTTTCCCTGAAATTTAAGTGTTAGTTTTTATTCTCGTTTATGTTAACGGGGCTCAATTTTGCTGTGGTGTGAATTATTACTGGAAAGTCTTTAAACAAGTTTTCATGGCTGAAGTTGGATTTAAAGATGTAGTGTAATCCCAGACATGGATAACTTAAAGGGAAAATCTGGAGTTTTTCCCCGTTTTTGTTTGTTTGCCTCTCCTTCAGAGCTTGGAAGTGGGTGAAAGGCAAACTAATATTAACCCTGGTTTTCCAACATGTAATATCTAAAGCTCTTTTAGCTGCAAAATACTCCCTTTTCTTCGCTGCATCCACCATTTTTATCGAGAATTTGAGTGAATCTGGTGTCGGTTCTTGTCGATGTTTGAATCAAAGAAAGTTTGCTCCAATCAATGAGTTTATCCCCACAGAGTGCCACGCTCTTAGCTCTATCATTGACACGCAAATCTCTGCCCAGAAATGCCCCGAACTCACCAAAACAAAGGAAAAAGATGAAATACAGTCAGGTGGAGGGGAGTTGCAAACAAAACTCACGAATTGAGCCGGATTTCACTCACAGAAGTCTAGCGTTTATTTTCAGGGGGGAATCTCCGGATTCTACCTTTAACTCAATATGTTCGTAAAATAACCAGTTTTAGTGATTTAGTAACTAAGTAAGAAAAATAAGACGCACATACTCTCAAACTTGAATTTATTACTCTCAGAACAGTATCGGAAAGACTTTTTGGCTGGAAATAAGATTGTAAGACTCGGCTAGATGAAGTTTTTAGTGTTTACAGGATGGATTCCACTTTGTTTTTTTGTCTTTGTTTACATCTAGCGACCGTCGATCTGAATTCGGCCAACGACGCGTGGTATGGCAGCGTGAAAGAGTCGATCCAGGAGCAGCAGGGCAGAGCGGTGTGGGTGTCGGAGGGCAAGGTGAGTCCATCGTTGTTCCTGTTAGACTCTGGGAACATGAGCTGGTGTTCTGTTTGAACAATCCTCACATTTCTCTCCTCTTCTCAGCTGGACGGTTCAGAGGAGGACCTGGATCTCCACGACGACCGCATGTCTTACCTGTCGGCGATGAGCGCGGACTACCTCAGCATGGACAGCCGCCTGACCAGCGACTACGAGGACACGGCGGACGAGGGCGGGGCGTACACTGACAACGAGCTGGACGAGACGCTGGACGAGCCTCAGCCCGTGTCGGCCATCAGTCGGTCATCGGAGCCCGTGATGCCGGACGAGGTGGGGGTCTGTGCCGCTTCAACGCCCCACTTTTTCTGTTCTAACATTCCTCACCTGTTGTAGCTGTGTGTGATCTCCTAACCCGTCCACCCTCCTGCGTCTGTAGAGGTCCCACCCTGAACCCCGGGCTCGTATAAGGAGGTCAGGGAGCAGAGAGATGCTCAACAGAGAGCCCAGCCCTCCCCCTTCTTTTGTCCCTGAACCCCCAAAGGTGAGAAGCTCCCCCCTTCCTCCTCACTAGACATCACTCTGTCTGTAGGGATTGTTTTCAGTAGCTCAAAGGTCACCGTCTTTATTGATTTTTGGATATCAAATCAATGAAGGTGAGGGGAGGCGCCACATGGAGGTCGTATGCTAAAGGCTCCAAAAGATAAAGGTGTCAGGAGCTCAGATGACCTTTGCTAAAGCTAAAAGGCCAATGATGTCACCTGCACCTCCAGGTTATTCCACGTTTCTGAGACTGGCAACAAAATGCAGTACCTAGTCTAACATCAACCAGTACCAGAACAACGCGTGTAAACCGTAGACCGTTAAAAAGGGGGACGAATCTTCTGCTATGTCACCTGTTGGTTTCTGAAGAGCTAAAAGTGAAGCCAGTTCGGCGTTCCCATCGTCGCCATTATCACTGCTTCACGTATGTTGTCTCTCCCAGAAAATATAAAAATGGGCAAAAGGCAGCCTCGGGGCAAATTGATTGACAGCCAGCGTACTCTGGGATAAGTGCTAACTGAGCTAACTTGAAATTAACAGGAGCTAACGAAGATTAGCCCCTGAATTAGTGGGCAAAAGGCAAGGCACGCTTTGACTGAGTAGGGTCTATCTGCGGCTCGCAAGACAGAGGCGCGTCGTAAAGTGGGTGTGTCGTCGAGTGACGTCACTGATCGACACACCCACTGGACCTATGAGAGCACAGTAAAATCTACCCAACCCCTGATCCTTCCCCTAAACCTAACAAGACACGCCCACTATAGGACATGCCTCTGGGTTGCAAGCCGCAGATAGATACACTTGCTTGGACTTGCTATTAGCTGGCTAAAAACCTCCGTAGCGAGGGGTGGGACTATGGATGGAAAGTAGCATCTTGCTAAATCCGGTATATTTACAGAGAAATTCTGTGGCTTCACAGTTGGCCACTGGCAGTTGCTGCTTGGTATAAACTCTCAGTAGATAATATGAAAACTGACAGCGAACAGGACAATGGCCCTTTCCAGAGACATGTCTAGGATCACACCATCTGCAATACGGAAGCCTTTTAACTTTCTGCTGACATTTTTAAGGACTGCTCCTTTACTTCATCAGTTTTGCACAATGAAATCCCAAAAAAAGAAATGTGTTATAAAGATTTTATGGCATCCTGTCTCACTCTGCATCACCCACCAAGAATCCCTCTGGACTTTGTTGGCCCTACATTTTTAGATCAGATCACACAAACACTGTTTCGTTTCTTTTCTTTTCTTTTCTTTAAGATACGTCTCATTTTTTGTCTCAGTTTGTTTCAAGGAGCCATAAAAGTTTGCTGAATTTAACCATCCTCTGATTTTTGGTTTAAGATCTGCAAATACACTTAATAGGACGAATGATGAGTTTGTTAAACTGAAGTTAACTAGTAAGCCAGTATCCTTGGATTTGAAATTATTTCTTTCAATAGAAATTTTGCTTTAAGCTACACAAAGCTTTTGGTTAACACGTCTGGGGTTTGAACACTTTCTCAGCTAAAACTGAGATTTAAAAAAAAGTGAGAAATCCAGTCAAACTGATGAGAAACCAAATGAATTTTCTCTCTTTGTGCCACTCAGAGAAAACTTCACTTAGAGGTGATTTACACCCTGTTGTTTTCTCACCAAAAACCACAAAACGGCTTAAATGCGGGTCCAAAATCATTCTGAAAAGTCCTTTCCTGTTGCAGGTTCGCGCTCAGACTCGGACCGACTCAACACGGAGCTACGAGTCGCAATCCAGCAGCACCATCAGTAGCAGCGACGCAGCTGGTGGAAACAAGCCAGTTCCCCCCCTGTAGCCCTGAAGCCCTCCATCACCCGTCTTACCCAGTCATCAGAGGACCACAGCCCAGGGAAGGAGGAAGAGGAGGACCCTGCTAACAAGTCCTTCCTGGGCAAGGTTGGTGTCCGACAAAGTTGTGCAACAGATTTTCCTTTTTTTTTCTTGCTCTTTTCCTTCTGCGCTGACATCTGTCTTTATCGTTTACTAAGTGAATTATTTCTATTCCTTTTCCTTCTTTTGCTTTCTCTTCCTAATACAAACTAGAGAATGGGTACTCAGGTAAATGTCTGAATTCACCCTGTGTTTGTTTCCCTCCTCTAAAACCCCACAACAGCTCTTCATCAGTTGTAACAGTGTTCTGGCATCTCGTGTCACTTTCATGTGAATCATGCCATATGGATGTGCAGCATGTGTTCATCTTTTTTCATCTGGAACGGAGCATTAATTAACACGCACCTCTCCTCTTCCAGATTAAAGCGTTCGAGAAGATGGACCACCTGGCACGAGCTCAGAGGCTGCTGGAGCTGCAGGAGGCTGAAAATGCTCGAGTCAGTAATGTTGTTTTTCATCTGAAGACTTTACCGAAGTCGGAAAATAGAAACAAATAGAAAACCTGATGCCAGCAACACAAGTTGGGAAAGAGGCGTATTTACTGTTGTTGCTTCACGTTTAATGACGCTTTTTCATTATTTGGGAACTGAGGATTACTATCTTTGCTTTCTGTCAGTTTATGCAGAGTAAAGGTTGCTGCCTGATTCATGTCTCTCCATATTCCAGCATATTTGAGTACACTGATGCATCCCCACACCATCATAGATGCTGTTTTGCAGCTTTTTCTGCTAACAGCCTGGATGCTCTTTCTCATCTTTGAGTCATTGAAGCAGGCATCATTTTTACCAAAAGCTGCTTAAATTTGAGCTGTTTTCAATACCTTCTATTGCATACTTTGTATCCTAGAAAGCACACATAGTACACAGTGCAGACAGCATACTACATTTGTTACTAGCTTGCACTATGCAGCTTTCCAAGTGCACGTTCAGACAGAAGTAAGCAGGAATGGAGCTGCCCTCAGCTTGTTTAATACTCCTTGAAAATATGTCAAACACATCTTAATGATGCAACTGTTACATTTGCAACATGCAATTATATTTGCAACATACATTTACTACCTGATAGTTGATGCCTGACCGAAAGTTGGGAAGAATTGGAAAAAAAAAAAAAGAATTAAGAGTACAGAGGCAAATTCAGATGCTAAGACCATGATTACCTTGGAAAATTACCGCATCAACTAAATGTCAAAATGCAACACTTGCATGCTAAAAACTTAGCATTGCAATAATATGCATCCTTATTTCTGTCATACATCACATTTACCTTGTTAGTGAGAAGAAAGCCAACTGCAGGTCCGTTTTATTCCCAGACTGGATCGGAGCTCACTCCATTTAAAAAAAAAAAAAAAAGGGGGGGGGGGGGGGCTGCACAGTTACATTACATTACTTACATTAGGAGCTGAAAGTCAATTCTTTGGATTTGTATTTATTTTTTTAAAAATCATCCAAATTACACAGTGAAATTTTTAGTGCATTTAAGAAAACTTCCCGACTGTCAGAGTTGAGGTTTCTACAAAAACATGTAGGAGGCAGTCACAGAAACTGCTAGTGGAAAAATAAAACTACAATCCAAAGTTGTGCTACTTTATCTTTTGACCTGGAAAAGGAAGCGATCTTGTCACCACTTCAGAAAAGGACCTGAGCTACCAGCAGCCTATAACTTGCTTGACGTGCTCGTAAATGCAGACAGGTCACGTTTTAAGGTAGATGGACTGAGCTGCCAACACAATTCAGTCCTCTTAGTAGCTCTTATATGTCCCAATGTCATGCAGTGCTTTGTTTTCCCTTTTCCAAACGTATCAGCTGTGACAGATCTGGTCCATTCCTTTCTCTGTGTAGCTGGAAATTGCCCAGAAGCATCCAGATATCTACGCTGTCCCAATGAAACTGCCAAAGCCCAACCTCAACCGCCCTCAGCCAATCGGGTGAGAGCCTCGGTCTCTTCTCTGAAGTTAAACCCTAGAGGATGTTAAGTTTCTGTTGGTGCAGCATTTAACTGCTGGATGCTGCTGCTTGTGTGTTATCAGTTCAAGCTCCAACGCCGAGCCACAGACCATGTCCAGGCCGCTGTACTCGGAGACGAGAGGACACGAGGACAGCGAGGCTGACTACCGCCGCCAGCTGGCCGAACAGACCAAGAGAGGATACTACAACCCTCAGAAATACAAAGACACTGAGCTGTAAGGGTCCCAGACCAGGAAATGATGGCGTCGCCCTCATTGTTGTTACAAGCAGACAGCGCCCGTTGCTACGGTTACAGCTTTGGATGCTTTTGGGTTAATGTAAACCCTCAGAACTCTTGATTTGTACTTGCATTTCCTGCCAAGGCATCAGTTTCACACGTTTCAAACTGGCGTCTTACTTAATATTGTACAGAGACAAACACATACAGCTGTGACCGAAAGGAAAAATGGCTGATTTCTCTTCTGTATTGTTTTATTTTGTTTTTTAAACACAAGTTATGTTCTGATGTACATATTCTGTTATCGTCTGTCAGGTCTGTTTTCTTCCATTACGCTTCGAGCCACGTTTAACCCTCATGTGTTTCCATTACACTGGAGTCACACAGTGGAGCATCCATCAGAACCTCAGTTTAAAGCACATTTAGGTTTAAAGGCAAATTTCATCCTCAAAGTCACGTTTAAGACATTTCTAAACTCAGTCGCTTTTAAGTTCGTCTGGACTGATGGCTTTCCGCGTGGCTCATCCAGTCCGCATCATTTTGACATATCAAAGCTGCATATCTTGATTTAGCCTATTTATTATAGATCAGTCAGTACCAGCTGTTTTCACTGTCGGCCAAAAACTCCCTTATATACTTTTTTTAGTGCATTTTAAATTAAAGACTAAGCAATTGAATTAGAAAACAAGTTTGACCGTCACTCGTAAGCTGGGATCATGATGAGTATTCACCAATTATCGTCACCAAAAGCATACGTGATAATGTGATCCCAAGATGTTAAAAAACCCTGCAGCCAAACTAATTCATCTACTTGGTTTGTTCCTTGAATGATGATCAAGATAGGAGTTAAACTCAGGTCTTCACTTAGTAATGTTTTGATTTTTATCAGCGGAGGTCATTACTGTGCATGCAATTGGCACATTATGAATATGTCATTTTAGTATCGTAATTATCACCTATGGCAAAATTTCATGACAAAACTGCAAACCATGTTCTGCATGAAAATATGTCAGAATTTCAACATTGAGTAGAAAACTATCAGCCAAAATAAAAAAAAAAAACAGTATTATTGCACATGCAGCCAGCACAATATTAATATTTTATGTACTATGGTGATTACTGTTGAAACTGATGTTACATGACGAAGCTGGAAACCAGCTGTACGATGAAATTTTAAGTCTCCACTCGGCTGATGAAATCAAAACATTACTGAGACCAAATAACATTATTGTTGTGCATGTGATCAACATAATTCATTCGCTATAGCAATTATCATTTATTATCGTAATAAAAACCAGCTGAACAATTAAATGTCAGGTCTCCACTCTGGTAATTAGACTTTATTGGCTGAGACTAAATAACATACATTCAGCACAACATTTATGCTTAATTTACCATCATGATTATCGTTGACACTGATGTATCAGGACAAAGTTGCAATCTATCTTTTCCTGTAAGACTAAAAATCTGGTTTCCACTCTGTAATAATTTGCTTTTTTTTTTTAAATCAGCTGAGATCAAATAGCATATTATCGCACATGCAATGAGCATGATGTTGAGATTTCATTGATGCAGATATATATAAAAGCAGCAAACTATAGTTTTCTGCAAAATAAAATGTGCTTTAGGCACAGTTACCATGACAACATGTAGTAAAACATCACAGCTAAAACCTCACTGCTGCAGCTCTGGCAACGTCTGTTCCATGCTCACGAACTGTATGAAGCTCGTTTGTTAACTCAGATCTATCGCAGCTTTAACTCGAGGAAAATATAACGCAGTGTTTGGGAAACTCGTCCGAACATGCGGCGTCTTCGAGCAAAGTGTAGCAGAAGCAGAAACTGACGCTACTTTCTAACACCTGAATCGTGTAGAAAGGTTTTATGTGGGGTGTTAACCGTCCTCTTGTGATCACTCCTGCCCGGGTGTCTGAAATACAGCACGCCTCCACATTCCACACCAGACCACCCGAGTCCACATTGCACTGTTTATATTAAAGATGTGTGTGTTCTGGGAAACGGCGTATTGTCAAGTGCCTTGTAGCTGTCATCTCAGCTTAGGATACAAGATTTCTGTACATGGGACAGGGCTAATCTGAAAGATCTGAAGATAACTGGGAAGCGGATTTGTGAACGGACCAAACATTGGCTAAAAATACTTTTTTTTTTTTTTTTTTTTTTTTTTTCTTTTTAAATCTGTCAAAACTGAATATTTTTTTAGATTTTTAAACTGAGGTCATTTTTGCTGTTACTGAGCTTATGATAAAGACCATTAAAGACTTTTTTTTTTTTTAAACTCAATTTTGTATATTCAAGGATTATTCAGTCTTAAGCATTTCTAAGTCAAAGTCATGATTTACTGAGAAGTCATAAATGGGAGGAGGATGTTGCAGCCTGAGTTTTGAGGTGGATTTAAATGGTGCGGCACAGCTTGCTTGTCTTTATTAGCTGCTTTCAACCAGAGACAATCACATTTTTATTGCTTATATTTTTATACTGAACACACACCCACTTAGTCAGGTCTTTGTACACCAGAGAATCGGGAATATGGTGACAATCATGTTGGTTTGTCTGTCTTCTTAATATCTGTTAGTTTGTGATTTCTATTTTTTAGTTTGTGAACTCCTGAGTGTTTCACAGCTCACTCTTGAAAAATTCTAGTTAATAAATCTTTTTTTTTTTTTTTTACACCGTCTTCTTCGTTGTGTCAGTTCCTGCTTTAGTCCTCTTCTCTGTAAGCAGTATTCATCTCAACATAGCACAAGTGTTAAAAACATCACAGCTTTTAAGAATTTCTACACTCACTGATTCTGCATTCAAAACTGAGATCAAACTTTTATTCCCAACTACCACCTGGGAAAACTCAATACACAGATTTCCTAATCACACACACATCTGCTCACTGAGATGTTTCCAAACCCAGAAAACCACCAAGTGACAAGGTCTTGCTGTGTCAGGTTCTTTTACAGTAAAAAAAAAAAAAAAAGTTTACTTTCTTTAAAGAACTTTTACTCTGATAGTCCATCTGTTCAGTAGACACACGTATCTAATCAGTCAATCATATGGTAGCAACATGATGTATTTGCGTATTGTGACATGTATATACATACATATATATATATACACATGAGATGTATATATATATGTAAACATAATAAAGACGTCTTAATGTAAAATCTGAGTGTCAGAATGAGAAAGAAAGGGGATCTAAGTTTGAACGTGGCATGGTTGTTGGTCTGTTTCAGAAACTGCTGATCTACTGGGATTGTCACACACAACCATCTCTAGGGTTTACAGAGGATGGTCTGAAGAAGAGAAAATGTCCAGTGAGTAGCAGTTGTCTAGATCAGGGATCCCCCAATCCTGGTCCTCAAGGCCCGGTATCCTGCAGGTATTCCATGTCTCACTGCTGCAACACACCTGATTGAAATCATTGACTAAGCAGATGTGCAGAGCGTCTGAGTCTGACTCTGGTGTGCTGCACAGGACGAAACCAGCAGGAACCGGCCTAGACCGGAGGCGATGTTAGAGGAGAATGATCAGACTTTGGAGATAGAAAGGCAACACAACACGTCCATCATCGAAGCAGATGGGCTACAGCAGCAGAAGGCCACACCGGGTAGCACTCCTGTTCTTAACTGCTACAATTCACACAGACTCACCAAAACTGGACATAGAGGATGGAAAAACTTTGTCGGGTCTGATGAGTCTCCATTTCAGCTCCATATTCAGATGGTAGGCTCAGAATTAGGTGGTAAGTAAAAACATTTTTTTTTAAAAAGGATTCATCCTGCCTTGCATCAGTGGTTTAGGCTGGAAAGGAAAGGGATAGTGTTTTTTTGGTGCACTTTGGGCCCCTTTGTACCAACATGGCATGGTTTAACCACCACAGACAACCATGTCCATCCCTTTATGACCACAGCGTAGCATCTTCTGAAGCCAGTTACAGTAGGGCAGTGGTGTCCAAAGTCGGTCCTCAAGGGTCACTGTCCTGACGGTTTTCCATGTCTCCTTGCACCAGCACAGCTGACTCTAATTAAATGAATCTGAAGGCCTATGAATTTGAGTGACGTGTGTGTTGGAGAAGGGAGACATGGAAAACTTGCAAGATTGTGGCCCTCGAGGACCGGAGCTCGACACCCCTGCGGTAGGGGGTCAAAACTGGTACTAGAAGGTGAACAAGATAAATTGTCTGTTTAGTCTACGTGTCTTTGCTCTATCAGTTGCATTGTAGATAGTGAATGGGTGTGAGATGTTAGGTACAGTTATTCTTTTTTTTTTTTTGTCAACACTAAGCCATTTTTATTATTTTCTAATTTCCAGATGAAAACATCTTTTTTTCTGTTGGGGGAAAAAAAAAAAAATCACAATCCACAGTTTGCTGCCTTTTCTTCAGTTTATTCAGCAGAATTATACATGCATTCCTCTTTACCCTCACCGCTCCCATTCAAAGGTCTTTATCACTTGAGTCACCCTGACATTTTATAGGTCCATCATGATTAGAGTACATTCAGATATTACAGCTATTTAACCAAAGCTAATATTGATTCTGTTTGCAACCTAAATATGCACAAGAAAAAACCCACAAAAGTCTCTTTGGTCAAACATAAAATGTCACATAAACACTCGGCCTAGTGAGATGATCTGCCTTCTGCTGTCAGACTGGAGATGTACATGTTCACACGACAGTCAACTGTACAGATTTAAGGCAAGTCAAGTGATATCAAAGAGGGCACAGAGAGGAGGGGGTTTAAAACAACTGAGAGGGGGGTGGACAGTAGGAGAGACCAGCTTGAGTGACGAGGTGGGCAGAGTGACAAAAGTGTGTGTTTAGATGTAGACGGGCTGTTCCTGCGCTGTCAGCAGACGGTACATGGCTGCAGGCATCGTCTTCATGTGGATCTGCAGCACAAAGGAACACACAGACAATCAGTCTGATTTTTAGCCACGTTTACGATGCTAATTTATGCAACTATGGAAGCCCAGAGTGGCCATGTCTACAATTATTGATGCCAAAGATCATCAGCTAATTTTCTTAAAGCTCATTGTTAAATAATTTCTTAATTTTTCCTCCTTATCTCCGTAAATTTGCTTTCTGTTTTCTGGACATAACTACCGAGTGTAGCTGGTTATCACAAGATAACAAGCTTTCTTTACCTGGGATAATAAAGATGAGATAAAGGCAACGAGCGTTGGCAACTACGTAATTGCTAGTTGTCATAATTTGTCAGAACTTTAAGCACAAAGTTATTCTGTCCGTAAAAAAGATGAATAAATACAAAGTATTTCAGATCTTTATCTTTAAGTTTACACAAATTCATTCATGCAAAAAAATGACTTTGAAAATGATCATTATACAAACTTCTCACTTAAATGCTTACATTACTAATTTTTTTTGTTTATAAATTTCCCAACTAAATGTAAATAAATTTAGTCAGTTTCAGGCAGGACAAAGTTAATGTTGCACAAACACACAATTAAGGTGTTCTTACAGAACAACTGTGTGAAAGCAGTTACGTTTGAAGGTGTTAAGCTGTAATATGCAAAAAGCAGACTGGTCAATAAGGCATCATCTTTAAATGATGATAAACAAGAATCAGTTTCAATTTTGTTAATAGCAGAAGTAGCGGAAGCAGAGATGAAACAATACACTTGAAAAGATCAGAGTAAGCTGGATGTGAACCCATGATCAAGTATACCTCAGACAACCATCACAGCCTCCTGGACAAAGATGTTTCACTATGGACTGATGTACTGCTAATCGGGTACTATCATTGCTGTGTATTATGGTTTGGAATGTGTTAAATCTGTAAAACTTTCCATATTCAGGTATTTGTGGACAGAAGGGTTTGGACTAGAAAAGTATTTCACTTCATCCTCTACCCTTTTTTAACTTTGAGTTAAATGTTGACTTTTTGGTTTGAGGTTTATTTTGAAATAAAATACAAATATATAGATAATTATGTACGACATAAAATGATGATAAATAAAAGTTTACCATGCTCATGTTGGGTAAACCTTTTTTTATATGACTTGGAAAATGTTTTTTTATGGTAATGCTACAATTTTTATTCCACTAACACTCGCTTACTAAATTAGCATTACGTTAAAGAACCAGAAATGTTTGACTTATGTCCACCAGGAAAGTGGCAGCCTCCACGGTGCTTTTGAACCCCTTTGCTACCTTCACCTTCATCCTGCTTTGTGTTTTTGTCCGCTTGAATTTGTGAAATGTAAGGCAAGGAAGATGCTATTTCTACACAGCAATCAAGCTAGCAACTCCGGAGCTAATGCTAACGGTGAAGAATCCTAACACTGGCATGATAATCAGACGTAAATATTTACTTTTTAGTAGGGATGCACAATATTGGAAATGCTGAAAAATGTTAAAGCTGAAAAATAAATGAAGTAATATTCATTCCTTGTGCAAAATTAGAAAAATACCTCAACTTGGGTTATGTATAACAAGTCAAACTTAATGGCAGTTGTTCAAACAAACTAATCGGATATGTGCGTTATATCCTAGAACCACCTGGATTTTCTTCTTCCTAAGGACAAAAATAAAACAAAATCTAAAGAAAAAAATACCCAAATACAGGGGATATTTGGTAGGGGTGGGAAAAAATGTTGATACACTGAAATATTGCATATTTTCATATGCTATTGATATTTCAAAATGCGGTATTGATCTATTTTACTGACAAAATCTCGCGAGATTTTGTTGTGTTGTTATGAAATCTCAGGTTTTCGGTAAATCACAAAATTTCCAAAGAGAACAATAAAATTTCACGAGATTTAATTTGTAAAATAGATCAATATCGCGTTTTCAAATATCAATATGAAATCAGCAGATGAAAATATCCTGATATTTCAGTGTATCAATATTTTTTGGTTATTTACACAAATGACCATGTATAAACCCTGTTCTGCTGACACAGAACATCCTAAAAGAAACTGTCTTTAGATGTTTTAAAGGCTGTAAAAAAGAAAACTAAGTTTTTGGGGTTTTTTTAGACTTTAGAAACAGCAGCCTGATCAGTTAAATATCGATGGGGTGGCCGACGTCCGATACTAAGTTTTATAGGCCGATACCAATAGGGGGCCGATTATACTGTGCATCCCTGCTTTTTAGACCTGTCAAAATTGGTAAATCAATCATTTATCGGTTATAAAAATTTTGGCATAAAATTAATACTTTTATTCTGCACCACTTTAGACGTTCTGTGGATGTTATGATTTTTTTTTTTTTAATTACTGTTTTGATTAAAAAGTTGTAGCTATTATCTTTAACCTGCTTCATTTACTTAATGGACTGAAAAAATATACAAAAATAATCAAATACAAACTGGAAATACATAACAAGAATCTCCTACTTACTGAAATAAAAACCCACAAACACAGCTACTTTGTGTTTAATAAAATGACCAGTTTATAAAAATAAACACAACATATCTCCAAGTATTATAACTATAATCATATCAATTACAATAATAGTATAGTATATAGTAATTATAATAATATTAATAATTCATTATTATTATTTATAATAATAATAATAGTACTATTAATATACAATAATAATACTTATTGTTATTATTATTATTATTAATAATAATAATAATAAGTATTGCTGTTTAATCAAATTCAAACTACTTTGTCTCCAGTTTAATGTGGTCCATCAAGATCAAACAAAGACTGGGAGAGAATTTCCAGATGAACTTTCAGTGAGGGTTTAGCAGCTCCAGGTGATCCCTGAAGGATAACGTCTCTGTCTTTTCACACATGAACTGATAACTATTGACAACATTACCTACAAAAGCTCATTTATTTGAAAAATGTCTGATTATGGTTCTTAAAAATGTTAAATTGACCAGCTAGTTTGTAAATAGATACCTGGATCAGTAGGTTTTAGCTTCAGTCTGATTCTCCATCCATCCTTCTGCGTTTTGTCTTTATGACAGGAAGTAAAGTCTTTGTCTAACAGATTCATGATTCACAGTTTAAGCAGAGTGTAAAGTTTTTAACTTCACTCAAACATTCAGGTCTGAAACTCGCCCAGATTTTGACATTGATAAACTACAGAAAACCAGAATGATGGTTTTCATTTATATCTGTAAAAGGTCGTTATGAGAAAATTCTCCAGCGTACCATCAGTGGAACTGTGGCTTTATAGGGGGATGCTCCATAAAAAAACATTCTTCAAGATGATGAGGATGAAGAGAGAGCTTCTCTCTCAACTGAATAAACTATGAGGGAAAACTTACATTTGCTGTAACGTTAAATTAAACTAAGAGATGAAAACACGGAAACCAAAAACGTAACTTAGTTTACAGAATCTCCCTTTACCTCCCCCATGGCGTTAGACAGGATCTGAACGATCTTCTCATGAGGCGTTGCCACGACGCTCTGGCTGTTGATCTCGATGATGCGGTGGCCGACGCGGACGCCGCCCCTCTCGGCGATGCCTCCTCTCATCAGGCTGCAGATCTACAAACACGGGAAGATGAAAGTCAACCTCCAGATCCATCGTCTGCTTCATCTCTGTTGCTAAGAGACCAGAGCTGGACTCACTATGCCGTTCTGGACGCTGAAGCCCAGCTGGTATCGAAGATCCGGCCTGCGGATAAGCACCATGGTGACGGGGGGGCACCTGACGATGTTCATCTTGATCCTGGATTGAGATTTCAGACCCTGAGGAAGCAGGAGTCGCGTTTCAGTCTGCAGCTTATCTCATAAATAAATGACGTGTCGTCTCCTGAACATCCAGCAGATTCCGGTTATCCGGATCAGCCGCTCACCTTGATGATGCTCTGGCAGGTGCTGAGCGGTAAACCCACCAGACTCGTCCCATTGATGGTCATGATTTGATCTCCGATGTTGAGTCGGCCGGACTTCTCGGCCGGGCCGGCGTGCATCATGCTGGCGATGATGACAGTGGGGAGGATGGAGCCCCAGCCCGACTCCACTATCACCACACCCAGGATCTCGCCTTTCTGCTTCTCGATGTAAACCTGCGCAGAGACGAAGGCGGAAGTGTGATGGACGGCCAGACATTTTATTTTTGTAAACAACAAATCCAGATGACAGGATGTGTAGAGAGCAGCAGGCAGAGGGAGGAAGATGAGGAAGATGAGGAAGGTCTGGGGTCAGACCGGGCTGAGCAGCTCAAATCCACCTTCAAGCTGAAGATAGAAAGGTTGCTTTTTCTGCACAGCGGTCACACGGTCTAACTCCCAACCAGCTGTTCATCTGGAACAGCTGGAAGGCAGAGCACGAACACGGAGGATGCTCTCAATACAAACAGGAGCTACGATCGAGCCTTTAAACAGAAAAAGGGAGTGAAATCCTCCCGCCTGCTGCCTCCTGCTGCCAGACTCACGTCTCTGCAGTTCTCTGACTTGGAGAAGTGGATGAGGTCGTCGTTGTACATGTCCTGAGTGTTGAGCAGGTCGCTGTACTCCCTCTGGCTCAGGTCCTCGGGGTCGATGCCGTTGGCCCTGAGGAACTCCTGGTAGGCCACGCTGAAGGACTGGCCGATGGACTGAGCGATGAGCTGGGCCTGAGAACAGGAGGACGGGAGCTCTGCTTAGTTGCTGATAGCGGCATATCGATACCCTGGAGTCGATACTTTGATACCAGCCAGACAAAAATATCAGAATCGATACTTTTTTGAGTATCGCGATACCACTGTCCAGATACAAAACCTGCAATTTGTTTTCACTTCTGAGAGTTTTAGGCAGTGAAATGATGTGAAAGCAGCCAGATTCTAGCTTCTGAGTCACATGATGGTGGTAGCCAATCAGATGTCATGATGCTGCTACTGTTAGTGATGATGATCATGTTTAATGCAGGTTATTGAACATAATGTTTTGGTAAATTTATAGTATTGCTATTGCATTTTATATTTAAACATTTTCCACTGAATAAATTTAAATAAACTTAACCTTTACTTAAATTATTTGACAATTAAATGCAGTTTTTAATCTTATTTTTGTTTAATTTCTTAATCAATATAATTTATCATTGTTTTAAAAGCATTTTTCCAGTACTTTTGTTCTCAAGTTTTACTTATATCTAAAATTGCACTTGAATTTAGAATATTTATGCAAACTGTACAATCATGTGGTTTTCTTTAAAGGGACCAAAAGTATTGGTATCGCCCATTCCTAGTTGCTGACATCTTTTAAACATGATTACTTTATAAAACACACTCTTAGGTGGCAGCAGGTCTGATCATATATCTGTTGAATGCACTTTTTTTTTCAGACCTCTTGTTAAACTATTTTTCTTATTCTTATTTTTTGCCTCATTTGGAGGATGTGCTGCTCAGCATTGGACTCTTAAAAATCTGTAATAGCAAATATCCATGGCAACAGAAAAGTTGTTTGCCAACAGTATCAAATGACTACGCTCTCCAACTCCAAGTTAATGAGGAAAATAACACCACAAATCCTGTGAAGAGGACGCAGGGCAGGAGCAAAGCAGAGAGAGAAGAGGAGAGAATTTAAAATGTTTCTTCCAAACTTCCAAACCAGTTATTCCATATCTTCTACTGGTCTGTCATGGGGAGTTCAATCAGCTTTGCAGCAGCATCAGAAGCTGGACAGACTGATCTGGAAGGCTGGTTCACTGCTGGGAATAACTCTGGAGCTTATTATCCAGAGACGATGCTGCACAAGCTGCTGAACATGATGGGTGATTCTCCGCATCCTCCACACATCACAGCCAGGAAACAGCAACATTCAGCCAGAGCAGGGGAGCCGCAGTCCGGTCCTCCAGAGCTACAACCTGCAATTTTTAGAACAAACCCTCCAATACACCTGAACCAAACGGCTAATTCCCTCATGCACACGTCATTCAGCTCTGCAGAGGCTGGTAACGAGCCATTCATTTGATTCAGGTGTGTTGGAGACGGGATGCAACCAGTAGTTTGTGGTACTTTTTCATCAATACTGATTTCAATACCAATACTTTTGTTCCCTTTAAAGAAAACCACACCTGTACAGTTTCCATTAATATCCTGAAAGCAAGTGCAATATTAAATTCAAGTAAAATTTGAGAATAGAAGTACTGGAAAAATGCTTTTAAAACAATAATAAATTATATTGTTGAAGAAATTAAACAAAAATAAGATTAAAAACTTCATTTAATTATAAAATAACTAAAATTATTCAGTGGAAAATGTTCAAATATAAAATGTTACAGTAATATTATAAATTTACCAAAACATAATGTGCAATAACCTGCATTAAAGCACTGAAAAATAACAAAACATCATCATCACTAACAGTAGCAGCATCGTGACATCTGATTGGCTACCACCATCATGTGACACAGAAGCTAGAATCTGGCTGCTTTCACATCATTTCGCTGCCTAAAACTCTCAGAAGGGGAAACAAATTGCAGGTTTTGTATCTGGACAGTGGTATCGCGGTACTCAAAAAAAAGTATCGATTCTGATATTTTTGTCTGGCTGGTATCAAAGTATCGACTCCAGGGTATCGATAAAGCCCATCCCTAAAATAAAGTTGCAGGAGGGTGATGGAGGCCAGCGGCCATCGCCCTCCACAAGATGTTGACCGTAAATGGATTATTATAGTTTCCTTTCAATAAAAACCCAAAACAACGACATCAATAAAATTTCGTGGGATTATAGAAGTATTTTCATTTGATTTAAACCATTCTGGTAGGAAACGTGAGACTGTTAGCTAACAGCAAGTTTAGTAAGAAGCTAACTCTTAGCTGTGAGTTTACATGTTATCTTTCAAGATTAAGTTCAAAATCAAGAAGGTTCTCGGTAGCAAATACGCATTTGGTCCAAATACGGCCCACATCTGCAGCTTTGGCCCATACTTGGTCTTGACTCATGGCTTTGGCTCCATATTAATGGGGCTTGGAAAACTAGGCCTCATCATCACCACATGTGGGCCACAAGGAAAATTACGTAACCCAATGCTGGGGACTGACATCTGGACCACATCTGGGCCACACAAGACTTGCCAATGCCATAACTGAGCCATAAGTAGACTAAATTTAGCACATATTTGGCTTCTTCAGATCGTCTAATCGTTTAATCGTCAAATGGCATTAAAGCCTCTTCATTGCAGTTTTGCTGGACAGTGGAAGAGTTTATTGATTTTCTCTCACATTTCTCATAATTGAATTTGAAGAAATAAATAAAAAGTTTTTTTTTCCTAAAAAGCATACAGCAGTCATCTGTCGTGAGCTCATTCGAATTCACTGCAGCCTTTTTTTGTGCCACTTCTGAGTCGCCTGGAGTTCTGATCAACCATAAAGTCAGACGGAGTCTCACTCGAATGCGCCTTCAGAACAGTCACAGCTTAGCGACGCTCGACAACAGTCACCGTCGTCGTGAGTCATCCTGTAGGGCTCACTGGACTGAAATCTTTCCCCTGTGAAACAGCAGGACAGTAAAACAACTGAAAAAGGAGTGATGGATTTAAAAGATTTGGACCCCGGATATAGTTTATCAGACCCAGAGCTTCAAATTAATACAATCTGGGAGGTGAGGTGTTGCGATTTTTCATGTTCATTTTTCCTGGTTACAAGATTTCAGCTCCTCAGCAGTCCATGATCAGATGCTGCTCCTCATAATGTGCCACATATTTTTCAACACAAGTCTAATCTGGACTGAATGAAGTCACGCATTGTTGCTGAAAAAACTGACCTGATAGTAGCATTTGGCATCTTTCCTGTGTAATACAGTTTAATTTTACATTCCTGGAGGTCTCAGTGTAATCAATTATAAGGATGAATCCATGTAGTTAACTATGGTGATGGTTTCTCATACAGCGCCGCCTAATGACTTTAAGGTCATCCAACACTGATTTCTGCTCTTGGTGTTTACATATTTCATTGGGCTCCCTGAATATTTTCATAATATTCTGCACTGTCAGTGACAATTTAACACTATTTTAAATTAAGAGATTTTTTTGGGAGAATTTATAAATGATTCTTTAACCAAGATTGGCACAGATTTGTGAGCCATGACTCATCATTGCTGAGATATTGCTGGATGCTTCTTTTATACCTAATCGTGACACCCACACCTGTTAAAAATTTTCAGACAAAATGTTACTCGTAGACCCTTAAAAAAAAATTTGCTTTGTTTCTTTTTAGACACAATTTGTGTGTGTTGCTGGCTTAAAATGATTAATTTATTCATTTTTTACCCTTTCTTTAATACAAAGAAGGTGGTCAGTGCAGTCACTAAAAAGGGTTAAAGCATTTTAAGTGTATTTGAGGGAACTTCTCAAGGTTTCTGAAAAACAGGGTTCAGAAAACAGCCGTAATAGACACACCTGATGCAGTAGCTCAAGGTTTTGTATACTTTTGTTAAAGGTTTATTATGTTTCTAGCAGAGGGCATGCAGTTCTTCCAACTTCTTGTACTTGTGACAAGTTTGGCTACACATCCTTAAAGGTACAGTGTGTAAGAATTACTGACATCTAGTGGTAAAGATGGGTATTTCAAAGAAAAGATATTTTCTTTCAAATGACTTTATATTTCAACCACTGTTGTGAATGTACGGTGGCCATTAGTGGCCAAAATTCTCCCAGACATAAAGATGTTTTCATCTGTGGGTGGATCCACTGGTCTCAGGTGTAGCTGACTGGACTATGAGTAACTACTTTTAATGTCATTTAAGGAAATACTTATCCCAAACAGTGCTCTAACTCCCATTACAAAGCTGATACAGCAGTTTTAAAGTTCAGAGGGCTCTCAGTTCACATACATTGTTTTGTCCATTTAGGGACACTGTAGTAAAATTGGCAGAACAAATATGGCAGCCTCCATGTATGTGAACCCCTAGCAAGTAGATATAAATGACTCATTGTAAGAAAATTAACACATAACAGCTATTCTAGGGAAGCGATTACTCGTCAATAGAAACAGTTTTTAATTATATATCACATTTTTGACCTTTGATTTTGTGACACACTGCACCTTTAAATTCTATCCAAATCAAATGACGAGATGAAACATTGATCGTCCTCCAAGAACATAATTACCCAACTATTTCCAACGTGGTTTCAATACCATCAACTAACCTTCAAAATACGAAGCTTTAAAGCATCTCTTGCACCAGATGAGGTTATCACAGGACATTAATAAAAAAGCCAGAACTCACGTCCTCCGACTCGAAGACGTGGCAGATCATCCTGTACAGCCTTCTGTCATCGTTGGTCATGGTGGTCTGCTCGGCCGTGTGGTCCAGGTTTTCCTGTGCGCTCCGGGACCGCACCATTTTGCCCCTCGCCATGAGAACCACCATGTTACCGATGTCAGCGATGTAGGATATGGTCCTCAACGGCAAGTCCATTAAAGACTCCTGAAGGTCAGAAACGCATCAGGTGCTCTAAATGGACCAGCTTTCCACATAATCCTCACAACAATGTGCTTTGTGTTTTGTTGAAGAAGAAATTCCTGATGACTGCTTTGTCTGCCCCGACGGGGACGGATGCTGCTATTTTTATACCTGCGTGTCGGCATTGAGGACTTTGATCCTCTGCGTGGACATGAACAGGTCGACCTCGGCGGTGGACGGAGCGTCGCCGTCGGGGCTCTGCACAGCCGGAAGGAGCAAGAAAAAAATAAGCAACAAATTGAAATGTGGATAATGTAAAGATTATTTTAGGCTGTGCATGGCCATTTTCCTCCTGCATCATCATTCAACCACAGATTTCAGCAGAGACCATCACCTCTGACTCGACTCATGCAATCACAGAGAAGCAGAGTGAACCAACTCACCTTTTTCCTGTTCTTCGTCTGCTTCTGAGCCGCCTGCAGGGTTCAGAAAACAGGACACGTTCTCAGAAAAAGACAAATGGAGGCAGCGCTTTGAGACACAGCTTATTCACTGCAGACGGTCTCCAAATGCCAAATAAAGGGACAAAACAACCTTATAGGTGTATGTTATGTGTTTGTGTGTGCCAGTGTATTTGTGGGAAGACAGTGATGTTGCTGTCTATCACATCTGACATCAGCAGGAAGCCGGAGGCCTTTGCAGCAAACATTATCAAAAGTTTCCTCGTCATCAATGTGACATGAAGCTCCCTGAAGACAGAAAAGGGACCTCATGTGTTTCAGGCTTGAGCCACCGTTAGCTCTGCAAATTCATACCTTTCTGCTGAGATTTCAAAATTAAATGGACCACATCTTTATTCATGGTTAAAATCACCCATAATTACAGACACAGAGGCAGCTGTGTGACTAAGACTGGACCCAACATGTAACAATGAGAGGAACATACTAGATTTAACATTTCTAAGATCACAGTAATGCTCTAGCAAATAAAGATGTGAAACAGATGTAACCACTCAGGAATACAGGAATGAAACTGGGTGAAGTGAAAAGGGAAAAATGATGCAGAAAAATCTGGATTACGTCTCTGTCCCTAATCGGGTTGTGTCTAAATTTAACTCTTAAAACTCCCAAGCCATATTTTTGCGCCAGGTGAAGGGACAAAATCCTCAGGGTCAATCCACGCCAGGACCCACTGCACCCACTGCCACAGGGATCAATACTAAGGATAGACCGATACATTGGCCGGCCGATATTTTAGGCTGATATTTGCGTTTTTTGCTGGTATCAGCATCGGCCGATACGTTGGGCATGTTGGCTGATACCCCCACTCGGCATAATTTACAGACAGGCATTTATACAGGCAGCAGCTTTTTAGATATATTACAATTTTATTGTTTCTTTTTGATGTTGTTACAAGTACACTGTTTCTTTTTTAATATATTAATTTAAAGTGCTTTGTTTCTTCTTTTTTTGTCTTAAAATATTTTTCAAAATTAGTTTTAATTGTGACCTTCATTATATTAATTTTACGGTCAAATGCAGGACAAATATCGGCAGGTTGTATCAACCATCAGCTGAGGCTGCTGAGAAAATATCGGTATCAGCCCTAAATAATCTGTATCAGTCGATCCTTACTAGTCAATACAATGGGAACCACGCAGATCCGGGCAGACCAGGCCCACACCACAGCCATAGGGCTGCAGTTAGAGTTGCTCCGATACCAGTATCGGAAATGTCTCTGATACTGCCCATAATTCTGGCACCAGAATTGGCGAGTACTGGAGTTAAGGCACCGATCTGATACCATATAATTTATGAAAATGGGAATATATTTACAGATTAGCTCTGACACAATTCTTCTTCACTGCTCTTTAAACTGTTGCTCTGTGCTGCTTAGAGAGGCGAGGAACGACTGATCACCTGTTAGACAAGGAACTACATAGTGATCATGTCGGTCGTGTGTCAGTATTTCATACTGGATTCTCCCACCACTGGACTGCATTTGAAAATAAAAAGCTTCAGATTGCTGTATTCATTGATGTTTTACATGTTTAACTTGAGCCAGGCCTTACCACCATGATAATCATATCACAGTAATTTTTTTAGAACATAGCGGTATCGGTACTCGGTATCACCCGACACAAACCGCACAAGTATCTGTATCGGTATCAGGAGGAAAAAAATGGTATCAGAACATCTCTAGCTGCAGTGTCAGACCCGACCACCCAGACAAGAAGCGTAACCACGGCAGCGACCCTGAAGCCAGAGCAGGCACAGCTCCTGATGTGGAGGACCCCCATAACGAAAACACCGGAGTGATTATAAGAAATAAAAACAAGGATCAATTCAACCTAAAGGAGCAACAACAACTAGGATCAGACTTCATATAACTTAAACTTTAACTGAGAGAAATGAATCAGGTGAGAAAAGTAATCCATGCTGACTAATCTACCCGTGCTTCTATGATGAGTCTGTTAAACTGCTGAATTAACACTAAACAGTTTCTCTAGAGGGGGAAAGAGTGGAGGGAAAATAACAGGATGAGAATAAAAAAATATTTGGCAATATAAAAACATTAGAAATTTTCACAATAATATTAAAAAAACGGGTTCTTTTCACCCAGTTGGTCTGACACTGGTCATATTTAGGACACTTTAAAGATGAATCTGAAGCTTTTACTGACATCTAGTGGTCAGCTTGATGGTAACCACTTCAAATGTTCAACTCACAACCTGACCTTTTTAAAACAAGCCCAAAAGAGGAAAATAGACTCAAATAAAGAAAAACAATACATCCCTCCACAGCTGCTTGACTAGACATGGAGCTGTCAGAGGTGGAGGAAACATTCAGGGCCTTAAAAATGGCTAAACTAGTTCTGCAGCCATATTTCATCCCACAAGACCTCATCATTGTTCAAGTCAGTACAGAGACCATCTATCAGCACAAACGCTGCATTTGCACCAGCCCTGCTGAGATTAAAACTGTGGGATCAGGGTTCAAGTCGGCAACCTTCATGGTTTAAAATCCCAAATGTGCAAATCAATATTGTGCCAGCAAAGACACGCGAATGAGGAGTAAAGCACTAAAAACCTCCTCAGTTCTTCCAGGAGTTTTATTTGGGTGATTTTATTGGAGGATCATGTTCAGTGTACTGTGTGATGTTGGATGTGAGTGGATGTTTTTACTGTTTGTTGTTGTAACGTTTTCTTCTTCTTGAGGACCCGTCTGTCAACTGTCCTCCATCAGGGACAATAAAATGACTGAGCCGATGCTCGTCAGTCATCACACTCTCAGATGAAACTGCCAGCAACTCCGAGCCGGTGGGAGACAGTGCTCCAACTGCTTCCGTATCCTAGCAACACTTCTGCTGTTGCAGGAACTGTGCACGAGAGACCCAGCAAGTGAATGTGATAGGATTCGGCCCAAATCGGCACGAGGTTGTGGTCTAAAAGTTTCAGTCGGATGCTGCTTTCCTGGTTTTTGTGTCACACAATGACACGACCATCAGGTGCGTTTTGGAGCACTGCACTTATCAGGCCTCTCTCTGAGGAACTAAGTTATAAAAACCAACACAGTCTGACTTTATTATAGTTCAAAACTACACCTTCAGATGTCTACATTTTCTTCATCAAACAGCTGTTTAAATTTTAAAAATACAGTCGTCCTAAAATTATTCATACCCTCCAATTAAAGAAAAGGCTAAATTCACAATAGTAATTCAAATAACAAGAAACTAAAGAAACTACAAATAAATAAAAATGTACAAAATTAGAATTTAGTGACATAAAATATTGCTTTTTAAATTTTGGTTGTAAATAAAAATAATAATAATAAAAAACTGTCCCAGACACATTAGAGCATCTTTCCCATGAACTGCCAACAGGTGCAGAAGTCTTTTTAAACGTTACAGAAAACACCTGATTGCAGTGATTGCCTCAAAGTGTTGCTTAACAAAATTTTAGCTTCGGAGCCCAGTCATGCTTGTTTTATTTTATGTTTTGAGTGATTGTTTTTAATATTTCTTTTGAACTGCAATTAAAAATCAGTGTCATGATTTTCATAGAACTTTTTTTTATTATTAATTTTGTCAATTTCAACTTATTTCACTGACAGCTGATTCTTTTCCTTCTTTAATTGAAGGGTATGAATCATTTTGAGGACGACTGTAGGTGTAAAAAATAACCCACAGCACTGATTCTTGCACGTTCTTCCTCTCCATCACCCTCTGGAAATCTTTTACATGTTTCAAAAATGCCCACTTTCCAGATGTGTCAAAGCAGATTAGTGATATAACCTGTTTTAGTCTGAGCTGAGAGACGGAGTCTGGAGGAGCTACCTCAGTCTGCTCGGCGTCTCTGCAGCGTCATGTCTGACTCCTGACCTGTGGCGGATGCCACGCCGCAGCTGTTCCAGCGGTCGCGTCAGCGTCGCTGTGTCACGCTGCGGCTGGCAGACAGCTTACACTGTTGGACTCATCTGTCATAACATATTTGTCACGTCGTTTGCTTTTTCGCCCGTTTTATCATGCGGCCGCTGCGTGTGCATTTCTGTCAATTCGGACAGAAAACAGAACGGACATGCTGCAAGCTCAGAGGCCGATTTATGATCTCAAGCTACTTTCAGAAATTGGTTTAACAACGTCTGCTTGTTTTTAAACAACTTAAATTGGGTTTAAAATGTTTAAATGAGGCTGGAAAACGCCACAGACTCAGACTGAGTTACTCTACAGCGCTGACGATTCACTGCCCGTCTCTCATACTCAGATCTACATTTGAATGCAAAAGTTTGATCAAGAATTATGGTTCTGTTAATAGTTCAGCAAGTAGAAGATAAAATAACCTCCAAAAGGCACAAAGATGACCCTTTCTGTTTGAAGCAAAATTATTTTTCTGTTTTCATCTTTTACATTCTTGATATGACAGCAAAGAAAAAAAGGCCCGAAAGCAAAAGTTTAGGAACCCTGCACGGTTATCATGGCTTGCCGAGAGTTTTGCTATCCGTCTCTGAGGGAGTTTCCCTCGTTCCTCCTTGCAAACTTCTGAGAGATTCCCTGGTCATCTTGCATGCATGGCTCTTTGGAGGCTATGCAGAGATTTTCAGTGAGGTCAGGAGACGGAGGGCCGTAGTGAATCTTAACCGAACCTGACCTGTTCAGGGCAGGGCTGTCCAAAGTTGGTACTCAAGGACTGCTGTCCTGCAGGTTTTGGATGTTTCCACCTGCAGCACGCTCCTCATCAGCCACGCTCCCCCCGGATCACTGAGATCGTCCTCCTTGCTTCACCTGGACGACCCCAGGTTTAGATGCGACTCTAAAGGCAGCAAAGCTTTTTCTGTGGCGGCCTTCTACCCTCTGTTATCATGTTTTTAGCTCTGGGCTTTTACGGCTTTATATCATGACTTTTTTTTTTTTTTTTTTTTAATGATTTTTTTTCCCTTTTGTTGGTTTTTGATCTTTTATGGTGTCTTGCTTTTGGTTTTTAAGTATCCGATCTTTTTGTTTGGTTGTACAGCACCTCAGCATGTCGTTAGTTTGCTCTACAAATGAACTGAACCTGAACCTGAATAAAATCAATGGGTCAACATGCTTGAACAGCATTTGGCAAGTTGATGAGGACAGACCTTGAGTTTGAATTGGGTGTGTTGGAGCAGGGAGTACCTGCAGGACCACAGGCTGAAGCTGGACACCCCTGGTTTGAGGTCTTTATTCCTTTTTAGAAACCATCTTCCTTCCTTCTTCAAGCCGAAGAAGAAACTTTGGGCTTCCTCTGAATTTTTCCTCTGTCTCCCCATGAAATGCTCCCTGCTCCATCGGTTGCAACTAGGGATGTCCGATATTATCGGCCGATATTGGCATTAAAATGTGATATTGGAAAATAACGGTATCAGGTTTTTTAGGGCCGATATCTTTACTCTCACGAGGTCTTGCTGTTCCATTACAAATTTTTTTTCCATCAGCACCGTTCCAACATGTACAACACACTTGTTGAAGAACTTCATGTCCCAGCATTCCTTTCAGAGTCATGTGACTACGGTGCAGCTGCTGGTGCTACAGACTGACTTGCTTTGAAGCTGTAATATGTCTGGTTTTAAATTGTTAAGAAAGTTACCAAGTTATCAGAAACATTATAATTAGCCACATGTAGGCTAATATCTGCTAGTATCTGATATCTGGCAGCCAAATGTCCAAATTGAACTCTGCTGGCTGAGTTAAGGACATTTTGGGATCTTTGTTCTCAGAGCTGAGTATAGTTGCATTTCTCAAAATATGAGATACAACCTCACAGTTGTCTGCATATATCGGTATCAGTTGATATTGGATATCTGGAATTAAGAGTTGGACAATATCAGATATCAGATATTGGTAAAAAAAAAAAAAAAAGAAGCCAATATTGAACATCCCTAGTTGCAACACAACTCCACAGCATGACTCTTCCCCTTCCGTGCTTTACAGTTGGACAGGCGCCCTTGTTTTCTCCCAAACATAACTTTCCTTGTTGCAGCCAAGCATTTTTATTTTAACTTCATCAGTCCACTAGATTTCTTTCCAAAATACTTGTTCAGACGTTCTTTTGCAAACATGTGATGCTGAATTTTCTGGTGAGGACACTGAAGAGGTTTTCTTCTCCGGATCTTGCCATGAAGGCCATATTTGCGCAGGTGTCGCTGCAGCAGAGCAGCATCAAACAAGGGTTCTTCTAGACCATCTAGACCTCAGTGCTTCTTAATTACATAAAAATCAGGCAGCGGCTACCTAAAAACAGCTTTGTGGGCAACAACCTTCATTTTCAGAGGAATGTTGGAGGAACTCATGGCTACTCAGTGTTGGGACAAGGTTAAAGGAGTTTGACTACTTACAAATCTTCACCTTTCCTGATGATCGTGGGCAAGTCATAACCTTAACAGGCCGATGAGGGTGTCAACTTTAACTTTATGCCTTTTGAAGGTCTTTTCATCTGTTCATTTGTTAACAGTAGCAGAAATGGATGCCCAAACTTTTGCATTCCACTGTACAATCAGACAGAGCTTTTATTTAGGTGTGTTTGAATTAATCTCTGCAACTCCATATGTAAAAAATACAACCAAAAATCCCTTTAGATTCAACTCTAACTTCTCCCTGGCACACTCCATTTGATCCCAGAGACTGAAAGTTAAAAGCATCTCCCCTCTTGCGTGATGTGTGTTTGACATCATCCACTGTGACTGCAGGAGAGAGAGCGAGGTCTCGAGTCTCCGACGCCCTGCAGCTCCGTACAGCAGTTTATGTAAGATCCAGTGGAGCTGAGGAGACACTGCTGTAAGACGCTGGATCAGAAGCAGTGATCCGAAGATGACGCATTGTACTCAGAAGTGGAGACGTTTCGCCCGCTGGCTGCATCGCCTGCTGAGGGATTCGGACTTGAAAAGAGCAATGTGAAGCGAACCTTGGCTACATCCATGAATAATGGGGTCTAAAAACAAACTCTCCAAACAAAGGGAGCTGTGACATTTAACATCCAAGCTTCTCGGAGTTTATTCTTAGTGCAGTTATTATTGATAATATGAACCTTTTATGTGCATCTTAACCTCTTATAAAAACAAAGCCAAAAGCCATTAATAAATAATCTTGTTAAATAATAACATTGCTGTTGTTCTGAGGTTTTATTTATCTCATTTAAGATCTGGTGGGAAGCAAATGATTTAAACCTGGAGAGAGAATATTTTTCCTGTCTTCTACAGATATTTCTCCTCCACAGTCGTCATGATGCAAAGAAAGAATCAATATTTAGTTTAGTTTGTTCTCACCCGGACTCTGCTCATGGCCTCCTGGGCCTGCTGCATGCGGGCGCTCTTTGTGGGCGTCCTCTCCGACAGCAGGTGAGTGCAGCCGAGGTAGGTCGCCGCAAAGATGATGCCGTCGATAAGATCTTCGGGGTCACATGGTCCTGGGACTGTAGCAACCACAGGTAGATGTTAGACACAGACCATTTTTATATACCATTTTCACAAATATACCATTCATCATGAGTACAGCACCTGTACAAATGTATGCAGATGATTCTGCATTGTATATTGCTGCAAAAACTTTCAGGATATTAGAAAATGTTTTATCAGCTGAGTTGGATATGGTTTTGACTGGATAAAACTAAATAAGATGGTGTTGAAAAGCTCAAAAACCAAATCAGTTATCTTGGGATCAAATCATAAAATGTCATCTATACCTACGATAAGTTTAAATTTGTCTGGGGAATCCATAGAACAAGTAGATAAAGTAAAATTACTAGGCATAATGATTGAAAGTAAACTGCCATGGGCAGAACACATAGTGAAGAGGACGGGTTATGGTATTGCAATAGTAAATGCCTTTTTTATGTTCTTCACATATTGTGTGACAGGTGGCTAAATCTTTAGTTTTATGTCACCTGGATTACTGTGCACCTGTATCGTCATCTGCATCAAAAGCTCAGAACAGAGCTGCTACGTTAGTATACAGTGTCCTATGAGAACAAACACAATCAGTATGCACCATCAGCTTTCATGGTTAACCGTAGAGGATAGGCTGGCTTACAACTATGATTTTTAGGAACACTGTCTTCTCTTCTCAGTCTGTTTTTTTATTTAATCAAATACTCAGATGTAGTCAGATTCATTTTCATTCCACAAGGTCAGCATATTATGGCTAGATTATGTTAGCAAACACTCTAAAGAAAACAGTTATTCATCGTGCTATCAATCAATGGAATAACTGCCCAGTGCTCATACGTGAACTGAATAACAAAGTATCTTAAAAGTACCATTTAAAATTGCATTATTTCAATTAATGAGTTGAAATGAACACATCCAATGTATGGATATAATAAGGAATGTAACATACAGTACATGAATGCAACAGCTTTTTTTATTGTCATTATTAATTTTGGATGTTTATAATGATGTCTGCAATGTTTTGCTGCTTTTAGATGACATTGTCGGGTTAATTTCGACTTGCATCTGGTATGTCTTATGTTTTGTCCTGTCTTTTTGTATGGACCCCAGGAGGACCAGCTCGTCCCACTTTGGAGACAGCTAATGGGGATCCTTTAACAATAAACATGCATACACACAGACGTGTACTAGAGTGTAGATATGATAACTACTAGGGATGTGGGATATAATCGCCCCCTATTGATACTAGCATATATCGGCCTTAAAACTGAATATTGGACATCGGCCACCCCACCGATATTTAAACGATATTTAAAAGATCAGCCTGCTGTTTCTAAAGTCTAAAAAAAAAACAAACTTCTTCTTCTTCAAAAACTTCTTTTTTACAGACTTTAAAACTTCTTAAGACTAGGGATGGGAAAAAAAATCATTACACTGAAATATTGCAATATTTTCATATGCTGTATCATATTGACATTTTAAAATGTGGTATCGATCTATTTAACTAACAAAATCTTGCAATATTTCATCTCTCTGTTACAAAATCTCGCAAGAATATGCAAAAATGTTGCGATATTTTCATATGCTGATATCATATTGACATGTAAAAACGCAGTATCAATCTATTTTACTGAAGAAATCTGGCGAGAATTTACGAAATATCGTGAGTTTTAACAACGATGAAATCTCACAAGCTTTTGTAAGTAAAATAGATCAATACCGCATTTTTAAATATCGATTTGATATGACTGACTGACAGATGAAAATATCGCGTTATTTCAGTGTATCGATATTTTTTCCCATCCCTATTTTTCAAAATGTCGGAAATTGATAATAAAACTGCTATTCGCAATGACTGCTTATTTTTTTTCCATTTTAATATCGGTATCGACCATATGAGTTTTAAAATATTGGTGTATCAGATATCGGCCAAAATTCTAATATTGTGCATCCCTAATAACTACATACTGTGATACTTAAAAGATCTGGTAAGTAATGAAGTTAACCTGTTAACTTGGGTTAAGGATCAAGGCATCCCTATTTTCCTCCGCATCCATCCATCCTTATCTTCTCTCATTGGCTAATCCTTCCATCCCTCACATCCATCATTCCTCCATCCCTGCCACTTACCCATCTGTCCTCCCCTTCCATCCTTCCTCCATCTTCCTTACCCATTCAACCCTCCTCCTACAAATATCCTTTCATCCTTCCCCTTTTTCACCCATTCATCCCTCTATCCTTCTATATTCCCTCTCTGACCTTCCATCCTCCTCTCCTTCATCCATCCCTCCATCATCCATTCCATCTCTTTTCCCATCTCATAACTTGTTTCTATTTCTGAGGCACCATCTGGCATTGGGGGTACTAATTTGGAGACAACCCCCCCCCCACACACACACACACACACAGAGTCTCTTCCTCACAGCCTTGAAATGCATGACGTCCCAGATGAACCAATCAGAAAATTTTCATTAAACCAGTAAAGCCACATCCTTGAAGTGTGGTCTTTACTGGTGAACATTACATCTGTTATTAACGAGTCTCCTCATTGATGCTTTCAGAAAACAGACCAGGGATGAAGCCGAGGATGAAAGTATGATTTTTATAGACTCACCGTCGACAAATGTGGGAAAGGGAGGGAGAGCTCTGCGAATCTGAGAAGTGAAAAAATAAAACATCCTCATTATTTCTGCTCAAACACCGCATCCCTCTGCAAACTCATTATAATTCAGCAGGAATCAAACGTCTGTTTGCCTCTCATGTCAGGTCCTGATAAACTCCCTCTATAGTTTCGTACTCTGAAGTTTTTTCTCCACATCCACACCTTGATGATTCCAGTCCAACTCACCTCCTGGACAGATGGTTTCTGCTGGGGCGACTGGGACTGCGCTTGTGTCTGCGGCTGCTGAGGCTGTTGCTGCTGACGCTGACACGGTTGGTGCTGAGTCAGCGTTGGCGGTGCGTACGGTTGCGGCTGCGCGTACGTCCTCGCGGCGTCCCTCTGCTGGGACTGGTGGTGGTGATGGTTGTGCTGGGGCTGCTGTTGGTGGTAGTTGAGGCTCCTGGATGACTCGGCTCGCAGAGGACTGACGTGATCCCGGAGGGGAACTGAGGCGTATCGGGATGGAGACTCGGAAGCGGACTGAGAGGGGGAGTGAGGAGAAGACTGAGAAGAGAAGAGACGCCCTGTTAGCTGCAACAAACAAGACGACGGTAGAGTAGAAAACAGCTAAAAGTTAGAGATGCACCGATACCATTTTTTCCTGCCCGATACCGATTCTGATACTTGTGCTGTGGGTGTCGGCCGATACCAAATACCGATACCACTGTGTTGTAAACTAAATCATCATATTCCACCTGCATGACTGCCATATGATTATCATAAATAAACACAGCAAATTGAAGCCATTTATCTATAAATACAGTCTTGCTGGTGGGAGAATCCAGTATGAAATATTGACCGCGTTTACATGAGAGTTTCAATTCCTCTTTAATTTTGAATAAAAGTTAATTCAACTTTAGGAAGACCATGTAAACCCTTAATTCCGAGTGAAAACACTATTTCTGAATTAAACTCAATTCTGAACTAAGTGGTTAGTTTACCCCTTTTTTAATTTCGAATAAAATTATTCCTCTGTCATGTAAACCTTTACATGACATGCGCATGCTCCTTCCGTTGTCCTGCTGTGGCGCTCGATAAAGCGCACGTGAAACAAGCGTTGGACTCGTGCCAGCCGACAGAAATGAAGTATTATGTTAGCGTCAAGCTGCTGCTACAAAACTACAATGAAAATACAGTGAGATCTGTGTTATGTTGTTTTCATGTTGTAGAGACGAAAAGGAGCAGGAACCAGCATCTGTGTACTTCTGGGTACATGTAAACGGACGTAAATACGTCACGCCCACCCCCTGTCCAATCAGAACCCTTCCCAACCCCCGGATCTAAAGCAGAATTAGATAAACGTGTTTTCCATGTAAACCTTAATTCGGAGCTATTATTTCCATGTAAACCTGAAGGAGAATAATCTTATTCTGAATTATTGAATTTGGAATAATTAATTACCAAATTTAAAAAATTAAAATTGGGGCCATGAGAATACTATTAGCTCCTTGTCTAACAGGTGTGATCAGTTCTTCCTCACCCCTCTAAACCAGCAGGCTGCAGACCGCAGCAAAGCACAACTGTTTTAAGAGCAACAAAGAAGAACTGTGTCAAAGCTAACAGAGCTAATCAGGAAATAGATTCCTGTTTTAATAAATTACGTGGTATCGGATCTGTGACCAAACTCCAGTACTCGATACCAATACCAGAATTTGGGGCAGTATTGGAGACATCTCTGACACTAGTATGGGTTAGGGATGTAACGATTACCGGTAAAGCGATTAACGGTGATAAAATTCCCAACGATTAGTGATACTGTTTCAAATTTCAATTAGCGCTTAAACCATGACTGATTACTGCACTTTGAAAAACTTCTAGTGATGCGGCTCATTGGCTGGAAAAGCAGCAGCAGTCCCAGTTTGCAACGTTTAATTTATCAAAACATGGGGGAAGGCAATGACGATACCCACATGGACCCTTTAAAAAGGACAAAGTAGACATCTAGACCCATTTTGAATATTTTTAAAGATGCTGTGGGGGTATTTCTATAATACTGCGATAACAATGATAACCGTGATCATCCCTAGTATCGGTATCGGAACAACTCTACTAAAAGTGAAACTGTAGGGGTGAGGGGTGGCACTAACATGGCTGCTTGTAGCTTGCAGAGGGTAAGCATCCTCCGTGGGGCTGATCTCCTGTCTCATCACCCAGATGGGCTCCATGGGCTGGTCCGGTGTGTAGGGGGAGCGCACTGTCTTAGTCTTCACTCCCTCAATCGCCTCCTTGATGTCTTTAATCGCCAAGCTGATGGCGTCTCCGGAGCCCTTTGTAGCTTCCCCAGATGGATTCCCCACCGCGCTCCGATCGTTGTGGGTCTCACCTGAGCTCATCTGCCCGGGCGACGAAGTCTTGGTTTGGGTTTGTGGTTGTCTCGGTGCCTGCCTGCCACTTTTAGCGAGAGGGCTTTTATCTGCGGCGTCCCCCTCCCCATCAGACTGCCCGTCGTAGTGGTGCAGGCGGCATCCGACGGAGCGATCCGGAGGGGACTGGCGGGAACAGCGATCTCGACCCTGCCTTGTGGGCGAGGACCCCTTTTGTACATTCTCCAGTCTATGGCTGAAGGGCTCTGGGCGAGACTCCTGCGGGGGCTTGTTAGGCTCAGTCCTACGACCAGAATGCCGACGAGGTTCCCGGTGTAACTCGGGATAGGAGGTCTTTAGGGGCTCAGGAAAGGAGTTGGGATGGGATTTGGGCTCGGAGTACGATTCGTAGACGGGCTCTGCGTAGGATTTTTGGTGGGACTCGGTGTAAAAGTCTGCATAGGTTTTAGGGTAAGACTCGGAGCAGGAGGTGGAGTGAGACAGCGAGCACGACTCGGAGCAATCCTCCTCCTCCTCTTCTTCCTCGGGTAGAGGGTCGTTGTCTGGTAGAGAGCTCATACTGATGTCCTCGCTGAAGTGATCCACCTGGGGGAACGGTGGGACGTCGGGGGAGGAGGGAGGTGTTGGTGACTGGAGCGGCGGCGGGCTGTGCAGGGGTCCGTCCATACTGAGCGAGGCGGCGCTCTCTGTGTCCGAGCAGAGATCTGTGATTTCACTTCCCTGAGCTGCGGGATCCTCCTCCGCATTGTCCATCACGTCTTCCCGGTCTTCCTCCACCCTCTCAGCTTGTTCTGTATCGTCATGGTTGCAGCTGGGGGCGGCTGCGGTGGGCTGTAAGTCTTCTTGCTCTCTTGCATCATCCTCTTTAACATCCTTTGACTCCTCTTCTTGCTCTGCCTCATGCTCATGGAGGTCCTCCTCTGCTTCAGGGGGAGTATCTTCGGGGTGAAGATGCTCATTTGGAGCAGCAGGACCTGATGAGAGGTTGGTCGGGGTAACCACGGCGACAGGAGTCTGGTGAGAAGTGCTTTCCTGCGATTGATGTGTTGCAGGATCGACTGATGAGCACGGCTGCTCCGGTATCTCTGCTGAAACGTCTCTTTCCCCAACGCCAGCTGAAGCATCCTGGATCTCTCGGAAGTGCTGCCTCTGTCTCTGGTTTCTGAGTCTGGGGTTCGGGTCGCCGTGACGACGGTAGCGGGTAACAGCAGGACGGAACTGCTGGATGGGGCGTGGCTCTGCGTCCCGACTCTCAGAAGGACCCCCGGGAGAGGTCACGCTAGGACTCTGAGCTTGACCCTGGCTCTGGCCTTGTCCAGACGGAGGTCGCCGGCGGTGACGAGGGGGTCCACGACCTGCAGGGTGGTGGTGGTGCCGATGAGGATGATGATGGTGATGAGGATGGTGATGGTGGGGGTTCATTTCACCATCCTGGGTGAGCATCTGACACGGCCTCCAGGACCGGCGTGCATGGGGTTCTCCTGTGGTCCCGTTAGACTGCCTGATCCTGGGAGGGGCGGAGGCTGCCGTGTGCTCCTCGCCTGCCTCCCCCGTCGCCTCTCCCTGATATTTGTGGCTCATTACTGAGGTGTGATTTGACTCCAGGCTTCAGAACACACTCATCTTCAAAGAAACCCCACTCATTACGCAACCTGGGATAAACAGACACAGAAAAAACAAAAATTTAACTGATGAGCAACATAAATATCTCATCAGCCAATCACAGCAGTTCAAAACATTTAGTCACATGGACATTTTCAAGATGACTTTCTCAAGTTCAAGCTGAGCATCAAGATGAGGAAGACTGAACATGGCACAGTCTGCTTATTTTAGAAACTGATGATCTTCTGGGTCTGTTGCAGTTATCCAGACTAGGGCTGCCACAAACAATTTTGATATTCAACTAGTCACCGATTATTTTGCCAATTAGTCAGCTAATCGTATCATGTGAAAATTCTAGCATATTTGCATTACCAGTCAAAAGTTTGGACACTTTCTCATTTAATCTAATGGAGAAATGTGTCCAAACTTTTGACTGGTAGTGTGCGTTTATACGTATATGTCAATATACAATTCAAGAAAAGCTGACAAGACAGAAAGTCAGACAAAGCAGCCGAAGGCACAGCGACAATTTTAAGAGGAAAAACAAAGCTTTTAAACAATAAACGATTAGTTGATAATGAAATTAGTTGCAGACTATTTTGATAGTTGACTATTAGTCACGACAGACTGGTTGGAGATGACAGAAAGGCAAGGGGAACAAAAACGGTGAGCACTGGTTTTAACCTCGATATGCAGAATAGCATCTTTGAAACAACATGTCCAGCCTTGAAGCAGATGGGCGACAGCAGCAGAAGATCACACCGGGTGCCACTCCTGTCAGCTACGAACAGGAAACTGAGGCTACAATAGACCCACCAAAACTGGATAACAGAAGATGGGAAAATGGTGTTTGGGCTGATGAGTCTCCACTTTAGCTTCACATTCTGGCTGTTTGGTGGAAACATCAACAAAAGCATGGATCCATGCCTTGGATCAATGATTTAGGCTGGTGCTGGTGTAATGGTGTGGGGGATATTTTCTTGCTGCATTTTGGGCCCTTAGTACCAAGATGGCATGGTTTAACCACCACAGCCTACCTCAGTATCACTACTGACCATGTCCATCACTTCATGACCAGTGTAGCATCTTCTAATGCTACTTCCAGCAGGATAATGCACCATGTCACAAAGCTCACATCATCTCCAACTGCTTTCTAGAACATGGCGATGAGGTCACTCTACTCCAACGGCCTTCACAGTCACCAGATCTCAGTCTAACAGAGCAGCTTTGGGATGTTGTGGAAAGGGAGATTCTCATCATGGATGAGCAGCAGCTGTGTGATGCTATCATGTCAATTTGGAGCAAAATCTCTGAGAAACGTTTCCAACACTTTGTTGAATCTATGACACCAAGAATGAAGGCGGTTCTGAAGGTAAAGGAGTCCAACCTGGTACTCGCAAGGTGGACCTGCTGAAGTGGCCTTTTATATGATTTGATAACCTGCATGCAAGCACAGTCTTGTTATCCACCTCAGTCCTTCCACCAGAGAGGCGAGCACAGGAGGCATCATTTTAAACCAACATCATCATCTCACTTGTTTAGTTCCATCTTCTCAATTCATCTAATTATTTTTGGATGAAGAAAATGAAATCTATGTGTCACAAGGCAAATATTTACTTTTAATTCAACTTCAAGTGCAGGACTGATGTGTCTTCACCGCTTAAGATCCTAGAGCTCCTCTGAAAAGCGTCTCTCAGTCTTCTCTCCTCTGGGTGCATTTTAAGACTAACCTGACTCCCGCCACCTGGTATTTGCAATACCATCTGGGGAGGGAGTTAACCCGATGTCATTTCAAATTAGTCTTTTTTTCTAAAACTCTTGCATGTGATTGGATAGAAGATCTGTCCGTCATCTTGACTGACACGCTACTTCAGCCACTCACGTTAACCGAATGACGCAACCCGTGACGCAACTCAGAGCGACACCAGAGCCACCACGCATAGAGGATCGAGTATCAAAACATGTTATCAAGCTCAAAAGCTTCAGTCAAACAACATGGCGGCGGCGGCGACAGCTAGACGAGCGGTGTACAGTCTGTGAACGACTTTTCGAATGTGCAAAGAAACCTCCGGCCAACGCCGCCCATCCTTCAAAGTCCCACCCGCATTAGTATTGCTCCTACATTCTCTAACCAGCGAAATCACCTATAACTCCCTTACTCAGTGGGGCGTGAGGAAAGGCGCCCCGCGTGTACTTGTTGAACGCACCCAGATATGAAACGTTATTTTAAACATGACTGCCAAACAAAAACGGGAGGATGGAGTTGCTGGGAGATGGAAAATCAGACGATCCGAAAGTTAGAAATATGTGAGCAATGCCAAGAAAGGTAACCTTTGTCGTATGTGTTGTTGTTTATCCTTTGTAAAATAAAGAAGCTTAGTTTTAGATAACTAATTAAACCATTCCTTCATCTATTTATCTCTGTTTCTTAGTTCTTTGTTCATCATACTTCCCTGTGATAAAACCTGCAGTAGTTTCTGGTACAAGAATACCTTCAAGCAATCTGACATTGAGCTAGCATCATTACTAGAAGATCTTTGGATGAATTCATATGTAGGAGTCATTTATTAATAAGTAAACATTTTATCAAAGTTTCTTTGTTTATCTGAGGCATTTGATATTTATGGCTACGTTACCTATTACTGTGTAAACAGGTCTAAGACCTGCATGCACCAAGGTTTTCTATCATCTTTTTTTTTCATATCAGAGCAAGAAAAATCCATCTTTTCTTTGCTTGCTTGCAGTAAATCAATAAAAAACACAGAAATCACTTCCTTTGATGGAACACAGTTTGCCCATGGTGCAGTTTTAGATACCTTTTTCTGTTTGTTTGGTTTAAACGAAGAATTGGCCCATCAGCATGTTGGTCCATTTCTGCTATTTGTGCAGGGGTTGAATTTCAATATATTTTTATTCTGTGCCCGCAAAACTATGCAGCTTTGCATCCACTGGCACATCTCAGAGCCTGGAAAACCCCTTTCAGACAGGATATTGCAGCTCCAAAGCGGGTATCAACACCTTTTTCTCTAGAGAATGTTAGACAGGCCATTACACTGAACAGACGATATGTCTGTTAGTTACAACCTGACCAGCTGGTTTCCAACAACCAGAGTTATCTGATGGTACATATTTATAGATAACAGTAAAAACAGAAAAAAGGAAGGGGTGAGCTCCTCTGAAAAACCACAAGCGCTTCAATTTGTTGGCTCAAGTGGCCTGATCTACATCAGTTTGGGTAAATAAAAAAGGGTTAATAGGCCCTGAATGCAATAAACACCAACTACAGAACTATTTTTCATCACTTTTAGGCCACATACCAGCGTAAAGCTGATATACAAGACTGATCAAATTTGTTTCAGAGATTTTAGAGAGAGATTGATTTATTTAGAACGTTTATGGGCAACAATTGTTTGAAATACCTCTTGAAAAAAGAATTATAATGATAATGAACATCACACTGGACCCTCCCTGTCTCTGTACCACTAATACCCAAAATTTAAATCCCCTGGGAAGCAGTGCACTTTAATCTGCACCACATTCATCCATCTACCAGCAGCTGGCAGATGGCACAAGATGGGAGAAAAAAGACGAGGAGGATGAGGGGAGGAGGAGGGCAGGAGGACAAGGAGAGACCTTTATCTGGTATCTGATAAGACCTGACGGAGAGGAATGGATAGGGCAGAATTGTGAATAATAAATGACCTCTGTAGACGAGGAACAGCAAGTCTGATTCTGATATTTATTTCATACGATAATGCTAACAGGGTATCCATCAGTTATCTCCTATCGCATCATTTCTACGGTTAAAATGCTGGGGAGGAGCACCTCTGGTATGGATTTAAGTAGAGAAAGCGGCATAAGAAGGCCAGCAGGGTTTAAAGACATTACTGCCACTCAATACGTTTCACTGGAGCTTATTTCATAATAATATGCTCTTTATAATCACGATAATTCACAATAATGAGACTACACAGAGGAGTTCCTCCATTAATTTCTCTGTCATCCCTGCTCAAATAAATATCTGGATGTAAAGCCAAACTCATACAATTTATTGATTTTAAACTTCTTTAAAAATGCGGATTATTACAAATTGCCTGGTAGAAATCTAAGAAAGGGAGATTTACTGAATATAGAGTAAAATCTAAACCTTATTCCATTACACACTAAATCAGATTTAGATTCCTTTATCATCCCCAAAGGGAAATTGGTTTTGTGGCCAGAGCACAATCAAATACAGGACAACAACAACAAATATCACAATAATCACCAACAAAATCAAATCCAATAGCTCATATCAACAGAGAGATTTTGATCATACAATAAAATAAATAGTGTCAACTGCGGGCCTTAACAGCATGAGGTACAAATGACACCTTAAATCTATCAGGCTGCAGGGAAATCATCATCTTCCACTGTCTATGAAGGAGATCCTGGTTTAATGTTAAGTTGCTGCTGTTTTATATAAATTTACTGATAAAAGTCAGAGAAAAAGAGGCCACATGATGGACTGAGCAAAAGCTGCTGTTGAAATTCAGGCTGCATACAGACTTGACATTTCAGTGGTCTTAAAGGTTCAGGACAAGCCACACTGGTGCCACGTGGATCTGATAAACCTGTGCACGACTCCATGTTTGATGTAAACTGCACCTGCAGGATCAAAGCTCCTGTTGAAGCATCGCAACACACAGATGCAGCTGTGTTTTTAAACCTGCTACTCAGCCTCCTCATTGGCTGATTCTTACATGCGGCAGCAGGTCCAATGTCAATCTTTTTTGTTAATGTGAGACCATCTTCCCCCTCAATAGTTTCGATCATCTTATCATAGATAAATCTGACTTTTTAGATGCTTTTATAGAGGTTTTCCTCGTGAATGATATGGTCTATGTACAAATGCAAGGAAGAAAATATGGTTAATTCATTTGTGGAACAGGCAGTGATAAAAAGCTTATAGAAGCTACTAAGTCACAGAAAACCAAAGTAAAGCTGCGCCCTTAATACAAATAAAGTATTAAGTACATGTTAGTTATCGCATACTGATGATTTAAATGACAGTTATTTCCAAGATTTCTAATCAGTTGACAAGGACTGGTCAAGATGAAAACACCGAGCTCCTTTACTGAAACCTCCAGAACTTTCCTCTGTTTCACTTCAGCATGAATGTCTGCACAGATAATTTCCGCATGTTTTTGCCGTGTTTTGTCCACGGTAACAGATTTCCAAAGGGGCAGAGGTGGACATCCCTGGTCCAGAAAGTAAGAATCCTGTCTAGTTCCAACCAATCACTAAACCAGCTGACTTTAATCAGCACAGCTCCTCTACAGGTAGATGAAAACACCTGTTTAAATGTACAGACAGAACCAATAACATGGCAGGATTTTTACTAGAGACGCACCGATACAGTTTTTTCTCGATTCAATCTGATACCGATACCTGGGCTGAGCGTATCGACCGTTACCTGATACCGATCCGATAATATTGATGAATGAATGAAAAACGTATATATACATTTACATTTACTTACATAACTATTTAGCCTTATTAAAAAAGGTAACAAATTAACACTTTACACAGATTAACACATATATAAACATACTTATTATTATTCATTTACAAATAAAGTGTACTTCTCTGCTCTGTGTGATGATGTAACCAGCATTGCAAATAAAGAATTGCCACGACAAAACTGTTGTAACTGCATTGCTGTGAATGATATTAATAAAAAAGAGAAACGACTGGATCTGAATGCTGGATCGGCCTCATTCATCCGATATCCGATCCAGCTAATTAGTCAACATTGGAACCAATATTTGAAGAGTGTATTTGCAAAAACAGACAAACACCATTGTTGAAAAACGGAGTAAACTGCTTTTCGTCGCTGACGGGTACTCTAGCTCCATTTTACATCTAGGGATGTAACGATGTGAAAATTTCATATCACGGTTATTATGACCAAAATGATCGCAAGTTGTCATTTTTATCACGGTATTATAGAAATATCCCCCAGCATCTTTCAAAAATATCCAAAATGGGTCTAAATGTCTTCTTGTCCTTTTTAAAGGGGAAAAAAAATCCCAAGAGAAATGTCCATGTGGGCGCCTTTGATGCTTTCTGCCATGTTTTCATAAAATAAACATTGCAAACTGGGTCTACTGCTGCTTTTCCAGCCAATGAGCAGCATCACCGGGACTTTTTTAAAGTGCAGTAGTCAGTCAGTTTTAACGCTAATTAGACTTTGAAACGGTATTACTAATTGTTGGTAATTTTATCACGATTCAATATTTTACCGGTAATCGTTGCTTCCCTATTTACATAATTAAAACCCTCTACTTCATGTGAGCTTGATTTGGTGAAAATATTCAAAAAGTAAATGAAGAGTTTAATTTGCAAAAGCAGTGAACCCCATTTTTTCTAAATAGTGCTTGTTTGTTTTTGCAAATGAACTCTTCATTTGATCAGATCGGTGCGTCTCCGATTTTTTCTTTTGGCACTTGGATTGTCCATCTGTGGTTATTAGCAGCTATGGGGAGCCAAAGTCAAGTACATCTACTTCTGGCCCATGGGACCTTAGATATAAAAAAATATGAATGGAAATCAGTGTGGGGGGGGGGGGGGATTATTATCTTTTGGTCCCAGTTGCTCTCTGTCCTGGATTTCAGATATTGGTTGTAGACGTAAATGAAAATTTTTCACGCAAAGACAAAATAAAATACCACAAATTTTTTTGATTATTTCAGGTTTTGCTTAAAGGGACTTTGTGGACAACAGCTCTCATCACGACCAATATAGATACACACCACAAAGTTGGACACGCCCCCAATACCCCACATCCGATCAGGAAGTGGGGGAAAGAAGTGCGACTCTGTCTGCCATTCAAGCCTATGCAAAACCGGTATTTTCAGATATCATTATCCACGATCTACGGACGTATTTCAATAAAACACCACCAACGAAGGACACCCTGCAGACAAAGATATTTTGTCCCCTGACCGGTACTGTCTTGGTTTCAGTGACTGTGAGTGGTCTAACGGTGAGTGCAGTACTGATCTGATTATTACAGAGAAATAATCGATTATTTTTGGGGGGTGTCATTTTCGAGCACACGCCCGAAAAGACCCTTTGGGTTTAACAGGTGCCGTTTTGTTACATGTGAGCATTTGGATTTTTTTTTTTTTAAAGAAAAAAGGGAAAAAATGTCCGTAAAGCCCTCTGTGTCCGAGTGAAGGTCCTTCCTCTTTTATAAGAACTTAATTTACAACCAAGTGTTCAACTAAATTGAGTCGCCGACTTAGAAGTAACCTGAGTAAACTGTGACCCTCAACGTGTTTGATACCAGATTAAGACGCAGCAGATGGTGCACAGATGTGCATGAATATACGTTTTTGCTGTAGAATTGAATATTCAGGGAAAAGATAAGCCACAGAGGGTAAAGTCTCATGTTCACCCTGTAATATGAGCTCAAACCACAACTGCCCCGACAGATCGGGCCGAGATGGGACACAGCAGGCGTGAAGGCAGACTCCCAGAATGGCTAATGCTGCGCTCTGCCTGGGGTTAATGGGAGTGGGTTACAGTGATTGGGAAGTCACAGAGAAGGGGTTTGGTGGGTCACAGATGGCCGTGGCACGGCGGCCGTCAGTGGAACCAGGCCTGCAGAGCTGGGAGCAGAGCACTGCTCCTCCATCTGTCAGGCTGCAGTGAAAGCTGCTCGCTGGGGGATTTACTAGCCCATTAACTTTCTGATCTTACACTGACAAACACATCCTGACAACAACTCGTGTGTGCGACACACACTTGCAAGATGCTGAATGATTAAATCCATTCAGTATTAACAATCTTTACAATGTTGACAATATTAAAGCAAAACGGAATAGAAAGGCTAATCGAGTGCTTAAGAGCCTGAAAATCAAAAGAAATAACCATAAAAGGTTCAAAATTGTTCAGGACTTTGAGCTATTTGAAAGCAAATTGTCATAAATAAACTATATACAATCAAAACAATGAAAAGAATGAAAAAAAAACTTTAATTTACAGTGTGTAACAATAACAAACATAATTAAAAGCAGTTTTTTGGGTGTTTTTTTTACTAATTGCTTAGCCAAATCAATTAAAAAAAATTATAATTAACCTTTTTTTTTTAAAAATACCTAATGAGGCTGCATTTTAAAAAAAAAATGCATCCGTACTGAATATTGCTAAGACATTTTGCTCTGAAACAGGGGAGACACAGGTGTACTTATGAGGGCCGCATTCCAATTAGGGGAACCTCTGTAGCTAACTAGCATGAACAAGCCCAAAAGTGCAGCTTTCAATAACACACCTGAGATTAGCACCATATTGAAAATCACATCATAATCTCGTTATGCAGCAATGATACTGTACCTCAAGTCTGATTAATATCGTGTAATCTCAGTATTGAAGCAGCGCTGATCAGAAAGTGGACAACTATGTGGTGATACTGCTGTCTTAGCGTGAGAGCAGATACTTGATAAATGGAGGGTCAGACTCTTGGCTTAATTGAAGAGAAATCAACAGCGTATGAATCAACTCCACACTGCCTCCTTAAGTCTGTTTTCAGTGTAGTTTATCTTTATCATCACTCTCTGATGCACCGTGAAATACGATAATGCCACTGAGCTTTCTGAGTGGCAAGTATAAAGAGGAAACCGAGAGGAATAGACACCCAACACCCAACTTCACACCCATGCTCAAGTGCAACCTCGAAACTACTGAGTTACATTTCTGTTTTTGACTTCTTTGCTTTGATTTACTCCACTGTGTCATTTCACGACGCATAAATCATCATGTTTAGGAGTTCAAATACACATTTTAGCACAGAAAGCTTTGATGAAAATTTGGGATGTATCTCACGACTGTTATTAGGGCTGGACGATATGGCAAAAAAAAATTATTACGACATATTTTTTCATATTTTCCGATCTTGGTTTTTAGACAATATTTTTTTTATTACCACAACTTTTAAATCTGTACTGAAAACTGTACAGATGCTCTGTACTGTAAAGAAACTGTAGACATTAGCAAAGGTGGGCGATATCAAATATTGCAAAAACAATATCACTGATGATATTGATGGCCACACAAGAAGTCACAGCCATCGTAAAATCCTTCCTCTGTTTGCCCGACACGAGACGTACAGCAAATTAAAGCCTCTACAAATTCTTTTAAAATTTCAACTGCTTCTCTAGTTTGTATTATTTTAAGAAACATTGTTTTTGATAGTTTGAAGTCGATATCCGCTGAGCTGCTTTGATCTGCTATGTTCCCTTGTTCAGTCGTTCTATGGAGCTCCACTGTGATGCACAGGTCATGTGAGGTCACGACATTACATCTTCTACCTATGTCAAAAAAATACCATAATTATGACGATGCGATATGGAAAACCCCTAACTGCCATTCAACCCAAACAACAGGCTCCTGCTGAAGCGTCAGCACATGACAAGCTGGAAGTGGTTGCTACGTCTACCTTGACTGCTACGATAAATGTACACGCTAGTTTTTGAAGATGGAGCTGGGAAATAAACAATCAGCAGGTGATATCTGATTGGCCATGTTTAAATCTCTTCTAAACATTGTTTTCTCCAGATAACAAGTTAATTAGGTTGCATATGGCTGATGCACAGATTCTATCTGGTCCGTCTGAACGACTCTTTTTTCTGATATTTTTGTAAATCTTTGTAAAATAATTGTATTAATGGCTGATGTGTATAAATAGTATAGCACATATTTAAATGGTAACAAGGTAGAGTGGTTTAGCATGTTTTGAGTAGGAAACCTTTTCACATTTATTGTTGTGAAACGATGTGAATGATTTAACATGCATTTCATATGTGGACCCCTACTTATATAATCTACATCTAGCTTCAGGGAGCTCCATTTTTACAAATCTGTGTTACAAAAAACACCAATGAAATGCAAAAATTATCACTTTCCTTATATGTCGTTGTAACATTTTAAAAAAAATTGTCTCGAGATATTTGATTACTTTTAAAAACTATGATGAAAGCAAGAGGTCATTTTTTTCTGTTAAACTTGAGGAACATATTTAAGTGTTGGGATTAGGCCGAGGCAAAAAATCGATTGGATGAATTTATTCGCATCTTTTGTTGCGGGGGATTAAAAAAACAATAGGTAAATCGAGTTTTTGTGTAACGGTGTATTTTTGGCTACCTGGAGCTTTAGAAAGTGTTACTTTCACATTACAGTATGCACGACAACATCATCATCATAGCACACATAAAACAGCAACAGCAAGCAAAAACTACTGGTGAGAGTGCAAATCATGACTTAAAACTCAGCTGGGACTTTGATTTTAAGAGGGCGTTCATTTATTTATTATTTATCCTAGTAATGGGGGTCACATTTGTCTTGCTTTTGATTAATCAAATGCAAAATTTGTTTTAAGTTGCCTGTCGTTTGTACTGCTTTCCTTAAAATGTTGGAGGAAAATCGGAAAAAAATCGTAAATCGAATTAAAAAGAAAAAAAATAGAGATTTTATTTGTAGCCCATGTCACTCAGCCCTAGTTGGGATTGTAAACAGAGAAGCACACCACTGCTTCAACTTAACAGTGCAACCCTTTCAGACTTGCACTGGATAGCGCTAATAGTGCGGTCTTTCAGAAAAATGATTACCTCTCGATGTCTCGATGCGGGGGCGGTGACGGTATATCTTTCAGCCCTAGTGTTGGGGGTAGGTGTGTGGGGGAGTGTGTGTGTGAGCGTGGTGGCGGGGTAGGGGGTGGTAGAGGTGGTGGCGCCCTGGTGTCAGGTGTGTGGGGCAGGGACGTTGGGGTGGGGCTGGCCTGCCCTGGGGGGCGTCGTCTGGGGGGTCCGGTCCTCCTGGGTTTCGGTTGGGCCGCCCGGGTCCGGGGGGGGGGGTGGCTGCTCCTGGGCGCTTGGGCCCCTGGGCCCGGCGCTGTCTCCGCTCCGGGGGACGCCCGGCGCCCGGTGGGGTCGGCAGCTGCTGGTCTTGGTCCGCTGGGGCCTGGGCCCCCAGACTGCAGGGGGCTCCGGCTGGGGCCGCCTTTTGCCGCCCTTCGGGGGATGCATGTCCGCTCTTTGGGGGGGGGGGGGGGTAGCTGGGATCTTGGCCTCTGGGTGGCTGCTGGGGGCATGGGTCGTGAGCCTTGCGGGCTTTCTCCTCCTTGCAGAGACGAGGTTGCATCTGCATGACTGTATCACCACGGAGCACCCTTTATTATGCATGTTGACACTGTGACACTGCTTCCCATTGCGATGACTAGGTTGTACCTCTTCTCTACTTCCCATTGCGATGACTAGGTTGTACCTCTTCTCTACTTCCCATTGCGATGACTAGGTTGTACCTCTTCTCTGCGTAGTTCTGCGTGTGTTTGTGTGTGTTTGTATGATTTTGTTTTCCAACAGAGACCTTGGTTGTTTAGGGATCGCGGTACAGATGTACCAGTGAACTGTGTAAGTGGATTCATGTTTTCTCTCCTCTCTCTTCCTCTTCCTTACTCCTCTCTCTCTGTTTCACTTTCTATCATTACCTCTGTTAACTTTCATTTCTCCCTTGTCAGCCCCAGCAGTATGAAATGGAATGGTGTAATAGACAAATGTTTAAATAAAGAAATAAAATGAATAAACATGATATCAAGTGGAGCCTTATATTCATAAAGCTCCGCTTGATAAAGCAAAACTGTTCAACAGAATAAAGCAATCAGATTTCCATTCTGCTTGCTTCGATGCTGGACAGGACAAGTAAAAAAAAAAAAAAGAAAAAAAAAAAAAAAAAAAAAAAAAAAAAAATGATTACCTCAAGCTGTAGTGGATATCCAGCTAGCCTCCATGTCATAAGAGTGGAAATGTTGCGGCAAGTCATTTTGGCTGAACGCACTAGAAAATGTTCCGGACAGGGTTGAAGGGAGAGTGTGGCTGTGTTGACTTATCCGAAACACTTTCGGATTTCTGAACACGGTCTAGACGCAATAAGCCCGCGAGGAAGCGGCATGTTTGAAAAGGCAACTCTGGTTATAGAGCGGATGGACTTTACCGCAAAAATATTCTGCAACGAAAGTCTGAAAGCGGCTTTACTGTCATAGAGTCTGACCAGCTGCTAAAATGTCCAATTAAATGAAGAGCTAACAACTCTTTTTAAAGGTCATCTTGTGATCTTGATAAAAACAAGCAAACAAACAAACAAAAAAAAGCTTATAATCAGATGCTGTATGTTTTTGTTTCAAGGATAGGTCAATTTCCAGAGAAAAACTTAAGAAATCTTGACATCATAGCATTGAAAATAAATCACTATAATGGCCGCTTATGGCTTCCATACTGAGATCATATCACCGTATAGCACTACAAAGAGACATTTAATGATGACTTTAAATTTTCCCCTGAATGCAGATCCAAATACTGCATAAATCTCAAAAACCTATTATTCAAAGATTAGCAGATTGGCTGGAATCAGTAAGTTTAATGATGGGTTGCAAGTTTTAAACAGATCAATATCTTGTTTGAGTTACAATTTAGATTATCTACGCATTATTTATCTTTGGTGTTTAGATTGTTGGAGTAAAAAAAAAAAAAGAAGAATTTCTTTCCATTTACTGATATCTTATTATGAGCAAGTAATTGCTGCCAGCTTAATTGATGATGTAATTAATCATTAATAGTACCTGAGTTCATTTTGGAGGATGCTACAGTTGCTACTCCTGCCCTCTGTGTGTACTTCAGAACATGATTCATCCTCTCTGTCTCTGCAAACACACACCACATGGTGACACACAATCACTCAGCAAGCATATGGTCCACGTAGAGATGCATCAGTTATCACAGTGCATGCATTGTGTGTGCTGTCTGTTCTGTTGCTCTGGTGGGAGGTGATACATGCATGAGCAAGAGCTGAACTGGCAACTGTTTTCATTTCCAAGGCTTACTGGCTCCTGAACCTCGTCCCATGGCCTGAAACAGTTTTTCTACAATGAAAAAAGAGCAAAAAGCTTCTTTTTGTGATATTTGTGAATATATGATCAGTTTTGCACTATATCTTAATGAAATACGTTTATTTTCCAGGGTGTATTTCCTGCACCATGTTATATCTTATGATGCGTATTTCCTGTCATATGTCCTTCGCCGTGTCCCGATTTGGATGATTATACATTTAGAGAAGAAAAACAACGTACAAGCTGTCACCTGTGTGTGAGCCTCCCGCTCCCTCATGACGGTCCACAGTAAATCTCCGCAGGTGCAGGATCCGCCATCAATGAAATGACCCGAACATTTTCTCCCAGCGCCGCCCTGAACCCGGACCACCCTCCGGCCCGCATCCCCGTCCCCTGACCGACTGTCGGAAGCGACGCTTGCTCATTTACCTGCATGTCAGCGGAGGAGAGGCCCAGCTCCGGTTGCTGTAGCACACATCGCCCCGGCGTCCCTCTGCGTTGTCCCCCGGCTCGGCTCGGCTCGGTTTGTCCCTCCAGACAACCTGCTCGGATTAAAGCGGAAAGCTCAGCCCCTCCTTCTGCACCGTGACATCAGAGCGGATTAGCTATGCACAAAGCGCCTTTATAAACACTGCTGATGCTGGTGCTGCAGACAAACAGGTCTTTACGGCCATGAACACAGCAGCCTTATCCCTCCTACTCCATCAGCAGCCGCCTGCAAAGCGCCGTTGTACCGCAACACACTCCCGGAGCCCGTCGCCGGTGTCGCTGTTATCCGCCTGCGGATCCTGCTGGTCAGATCAGGGCTGCGCAGACACTTGCACACAAGACAATTGCGCACACGAACAGGAAAAATCATAACACTTACGGAAAAGGGAAACAAATGCTCACAAATGGTTTAACCAGGTTTGTTTTTCAAAATGAAAAGAGAAAAATACTTTTTACCCAAATAAGAAAAAAAGACAAATATGCGCACATAACTTGATTTAAGTTTTTTTAAGCGTCTATTTTTTTCTATTTTATTGAATGCTTAATCTGCACCCCGCTTTTAATATTTTATGCAAAACACTTTGAATTGGTATGTGCAATACCGATCAATTTGCTTCGTCTTGAGATAAAATGAATAAATCACCTTTCGCTCTGATTTCTTGCAGGTGAAAAGTTGTTGCGATTCAGCTTTATTTGGCTGAGTGCTATCCAGAGCAGAGTATCCATTAAAATACTGGAACTCAACGACAACAGTTTATCCTGATATTCACAGTCATAAAATGCACATAAAATGCATCAAGGGCAAATAATTTAAAAAAATCACTTAGACAGATGTAGAATGAGTCCGCACAACTTATGCTTACTTCATGAACTTATAAATGTATATGTAATTTAGAAATTGTAAATTTAAAATACACTTTCTCCAACTGTGTTGTTCTTGCTACCAGAAGGTTAAGGTCTGTCCAAAATTTTGTGGTGGTGAATAAATTGTCTCTTTTGATATTTTTTTTTTTTTAATTTATTTTTTGTAAGATGGATTGGTTTTTGTGTTCTGTGAATGTATGTTTTTATGTCTGCAAGTTGTTTTATGTATTTTTATGTGGACCCCAGGAAGATTAGCAACCACTGCGGTGGAAGCTAATGGAGATCTGAGTAAAAAAATGAAAGAATTGTCAGGAGATATTCTAGCTACTTCTGTACCATGTGAAAGAGCCTTCTCAAAAACAGGAAAGAAGTAAACTTTTAATTTCAAAATGTTTGAAATAAATCTTTTCACCCAAATAAGGTGTGGTAGGTATGACAAACAAGAAGTGTTTACACCAGTTTGTGAAAAAAGTGTGACCTTAGTGTGTTATCTAAGGTGTGATATAGCCAAGTTAACTTTCGCCTATAGCCTATAATGTTAACTTCAAACATAAAAGTGATTGTAGACTGAATATTAAAAAAAGAAAATAAGTATTAAAAAAGCACATTTTTAACCATATGCTGAATATATATGGTATATATACAGTATGGTTTCTGAAATCTTTTGCATCTCCGACTGGTAAAAAAAAAACTTTACAATCTGATGTATCTGATACCAGCAGCAGAAGACAAGACAATCATTTTTGACATATTGCAGGATAATAAATGGTGAATGTACAAAAATAATTTCTGTCCTTTTTTTTTTTTTTGGTCATATTTTGTTAAAGACCTCAGATTGAAATAATCAAAAATTTCTCCTCATCTCTCCTGGGTTGGGTTTTAAAGAGTTAAATAAATCCTGTTGACATTGTGTAATTTTCACCAAAACACCCAGAAACTATTTTTATGTCGTCGCTTTGTCCCGTAAAACAAGATGAGCGCTGCCTGAAATCACTAAATATTCATTCCACTCGATGAAAAGCTTATTTTTTAAGATTTCTTTCTTTTTGATGTGTTGACGATTTATTAAAGAATAAAATCTTGCAGCATTTTTAGGATTTACTCTTTATGAAATCTTCAACACAACAAGATCTAGACACTGTGTCTGTTTGACTTGCCAGTCATAAGAAAGTTGTACAATTTTAAATGTTTGTTCTCGGTTCGTGTTGTGGCCTAGTGGCAAAGTAGAAAATAAAATGCAGAAAAGGGGGAAGCTGACATCAATAATCAGCTAATTTAGATGCCACATTGTGCTCTTAGCCATCAGGCTGAGTTACATGATTGCAAATTTTAACCTCAGAAAATATAGGGTCAGCCTTCGGAATAATATCTCAATCTACTTTTAATCCTCATAATTAAGTTTTAAAGGGATAGTACACCCACAGAATGATGTGTCCTCATTTTTCTCTTTACCCTCATCCTGAGCAAGACTCTGGAGCACTTTTTAATATCTCAACTGCAGCCGGAGATCCGGGGGGTTTCGTTATCCACGGACTGGAGCTTGAAACAAAAAGGTCTATAAAAGTCCACAAAAACTTGGCAATCTTCCTTCGTACTGCTGGTCCCATGTAATCCAAGTGTCCTGAGTGGGTAGCGTCCATAATTTACTTGATACGACATCATTTAGTATATTTTTAGAGCCTAAACAGTAGAACATTGCACTTACAGGCGCGTTCATGTTCAAGACACTACGGAAGCCACGGCAGACCAAACCAGACGAGATTGCTTTCTTTCTTTCTTTCTCTTTCTTTCTTTCTTTCTTTCTTTCTTTCTTTCTTTCTTTCTTTCTTTCTTTCTTTCTTTCTTTCTTTCTTTCTTTCTCTTTTCTTTCTCTTTCTTTCTTTCTTTCTTTCTTTCTTTCTTTCTTTCTTTCTTTCTTTCTTTCTTTCTTTCTTTCTTTCTTTCTTTCTTTCAAATCAATACCCAACCCCTCTTGTGTTTGTCCACAGCTCAGTCGTTCTTAACACAATGTAAACAGCAAATTTCTTTTTCTATGTTTGCATTATCGGCAGAGTAGGCGCTAAGAGCCGCAGCTTCCGTAGTGTCGTGAACTTGCGTGAACATCACAGAAGTGCGATGTTCTACTCTACAGACTATAAAAATATACTAAATATACTTAGGGGGAGTGGATAGCCCAGTGGTAGCGTCGTGGGCTTGGGCACGGAGGACCCGGCACGACTCCTGGGTGAACCACTGTGGACCCCTGAGCAAGGTCCTTAACCCCCCACCAACTGCTCCCCGGGCGCATTAAGTAGCACCCCACTGCTCTCTGATACTCTCAGTACAGAGATGGGTAAAATGCAGAGCCCTAATTTCCCCTCGGGGATCATACAAGTATAACAAAAAAATAAATAAATAAATAAATGATGTCGTTTCGAGTAAATTATGGACGCTACCCACTCAGGACACTTGAGGACAGTTCCTTGAGGAGCACCACAAGGAACTGTACTCTCACCATTCCTCTTTACACTGTACACCTCAGACTTCCAGTTCAACTCTGAATCCTGTCATCTGCAGAAATACTCTGATGACTCTGCAGTTGTGGGGTGTATCAGTGATGGACAAGAAGCCGAGTACAGGGAACTGGTCAGTCAGTTTGTGAAATGGTGCAGTAACAATCACCTCATCTTAAATACCAGCAAGACTCAAGAGATGATTGTTGACTTCAGGAAGAGCAAGAATAAGCGGCATAGTCCTGTCTACATCCTGGAAGAGGAGGTGGAGGTGGTGAAGAACTACAAATACCTTGGAGTTCAGCTGGACAACAGACTCGACTGGAAATGCAACACTGACTACATCTACAAGAAAGGTCAGAGCAGACTCTACTTCTTAAGGAAGCTGAGATCATTCTACGTCTGCACCAAGATGTTGCAGATCTTCTACAAGTCTGTGGTAGAAAGTGCAATTAGCTTTGCAGCATCTGCTGGGGAAGCAGCATCAGAATCAGAGACTTGAAGAAACTAAACAAGCTGATTCTGTGCTGGGAATAACTCTGGAACTGCTGGAGCTGATCGTTTAGAAAAGAATGCTGCACAAGCTGATGAAGATGATGGTGGACACTTCCCATCCTCTCCACAACAAGGTGAAGAATCAACAGAGTGTGTTCAGTGGGAGGCTGCGTCAGGTTCACTGTAGGACGGAAAGATACAGAAATTCATTCCTGCCAGTAGCCATCACCCTGAAGAACAAGACTGACTGACTAATTATTATTATTGTTGTGTTATTTCTGTCACGGCTCTGGGCCGTGTGATTTGTTGTTGTTTGGGTTGGGTCCTGTTGCTTGTGTGTTTGTTACTGCTCTGTATGTTTTTCCTGTTTAGGACAGATTCCACGCCCCACTCCTCTGGCTTGTTTGCAGCTCCGCCCGCATTAATCAGTGGGGTTTAAAAGCTGGTGTGTGTGGCCGTTAGGCTGCCTCATCTCTCTTTCAGCCCTCTGGTCTTGGCGTCAGCTGTGTCGGCCTGCATGGATCCTGGTTCGATTCTTTACACCTTCATCACTCATCCACATCGCACTCACTTACTTAAATAAATGCTGTTAAAGCGTTACGTTTGGTGTCGTCTCCCCTCTCTTTGTTGCCATCCCTGAGCCCGATGGTAACAAATGGGGGCTCGTCCAGGATTTTTGCGTGCGACAGGTGTTTGGTAAGGCTCCGTGGTTTGTTTGGTTAAGTTTGGCCGAGTTTGGCCGCAGTGTTTACCGTGATTCTTTGTGTGAGCGCGTTGTGTGCTTTATGAATGAGGCTGTTCCCGCGTTTGACCCGTGTGTCGGGTGGTGTAGTCCCCGTGACGTCATTTACCTTATATGGGTTTTGGGGAGACACAGCGTTGATTACTGCCGCGTTGCGCATAGGAGTGAGAGGGCGGTTTTGCTTGTCCATGGCGTTAGTCGTCAGTCAGCTGTTGCTGTTTGGAGGCTGTTTTGGTAAGTGATTTGCTTGTGTTGCACGCTGGTTGTTGACCGGTGGGAATTTCCTTGTAGGTTATAGGCGACTTTCTCACCAGGGGATTGTCTGCTGGGGGGTTTTTAGGGACGGAGGCAAGGCGGGTTGTAGCATCCTCTTACCCTTTTCCCTTTCATCGGCTCGGGGTGTGTTCAGGGCTGTTCGCAGCCGCTGTGAGTAACACTGTCAATCCCACCGCCACGCTTCCAGAAGACTAGGGAGGAGTTAGTTTAGGGATTTTTCTGTGAAGGTAGCGGGGATCCTCACCGGTGCTTCAGTGTGTTTGCATCTTGCGTCACTTAAGTGTCTGTAGTCTCCGGGATAATCAGCAGGCTATTTAGTAGCTATTTGTTTGTTTTGCCATGGACGAAGTTGTTGAAAGGTTTGTGGAATCTCCTAGTTTAAGTGGGTTGGACGTTTGCTCCAAACAATTGGTTTCGATTGGAGCGCATTATAATGTGGAAGTAGGTGATTTGAGGAAGAACTTGGATTATATAAAGGGAAATTTAAAAGCAGGATTGTTTGAGAAAGGAATATTATCAGAGAAAAGTGAGGTTAGTGAAGTTCTAACATATGATCAAAAAAAAAAAGGAGTTGCTCATGTTAGAAATGGAGAAAGAAAAGATGGCTGTGGAGCAGATAAGGCTAACTCTTGAGAGAGAGAAAGTTAAGCTGGAGCAGGAGAGGTTAAAACTGGCTAACCAATCTAGCTCACAGAGAGGGTTTGATGTGGTGTCTAATTTACAGCTTATTCCAAAGTTTGATGAGAGTGATCCTGATACGTTTTTTTTCACTTTTTGAACGGGTCGCTAATTCTAGAGATTGGCCTGAGACTGATCGGGTTGTTATGTTGCAGTCAGTCCTTACTGGGAAGGCTCAAGCAGCATATTCTGCTCTGAGTAAACGTGACAGTATGGTGTACAAAACTGTCAAAAAAGCTGTGTTAGCTGCTTATGAGTTGGTTCCGGAAGCCTATAGGCAGCGTTTTCGGTCATGGAGGAAAGCTGACAAGCAGTCTTATGTTGAGTTTGCCAAGGATTTGTGTAAACATTTCAACAGGTGGTGTTCTGCTTTAGAAGTTTCTTCCTATGAGGAGCTTTGTGATCTGGTAGTATTGGAACAGCTTATTGATTGTGTTCCACCTGCGGTTGCCACTCACATAATTGAGAGGGGAAAGCTTTCTTTGTCTGAGGCAGCCATTATAGCTGATGAATATGTTTTGGCGCACAAAGGTAAAAATAAGGTAAACTACTCCACAGATTTTGTTACTGCTAAATCAGTTGGTCATTCAAAGGGTCCCAGGTTTGAGCCTCCTAGACTGAATCGTTTTTCTAAGTCAAGTTCTGATCAGCTTTGCAATTACTGTCATGAAAGAGGTCACTGGAAGAGTGAATGTCCTGCTCTCAGAAGTAAGGGTCATTTTGGTGCTAAACATGTAAAACCTGCTGTGTTCACTGCATTGGCCAGGGGGCCGCGATCAGCAGCTTCTGATGCCAAAGCTACGTCTTGTTCTGGTTTTGAAGCTTTCATTTCAGATGGTTTTGTGTCTCTTGGTGGTGACCGCTGTAGAGTCCCAGTGAAGATTCTAAGAGATACAGGAGCTACTGACTCATTTATTAGAGCTTCAGTGTTGCCATTTTCAGAAAAGACTGACACAGGTGATTGTGTCATAGTCAGAGGTGTCAGTTTGGTTCCGCTGAGCGCTCCTCTACACAGTTTTTCTGTCGTGTGGTCTTGTTGAGGGAGATGTCCCCATCGCAGTTAGACCAGCTCTACCACTAGAGGGCGTGGATGTGATTTTGGGTAACGACTTGGCTGGTACCAGGGTTTGGGCTTCTGAATGTCCTGTTAAGGTTTCAGCTCCAGTAAAGGAACAGGATGTTTGCGAGCAGGAATTCCCTGAAGTGTTTACAGCTTGTGCTGTTACCAGGGCCATGTCAAAGGCCAAGTCAGACATTTCTGTTAAGTCTTGTGATTTCAGACTTGATTTAAACTTACCTGAGACATTTTCCATCTCCCAGCAGGAGTTTTTTGCGGAACAGAAGGCGGATGCATCTTTGGGTGAACTGTTTGACCGGGTGCAGCCCGCTCAGGATGCGAAAAGTTCAGCATTTGGGTATTTTCTACAGGACGAGGTACTGGTAAGAAAGTGGACTCCTCAAGGGGCTGACTTCATGGGAACTCCAGTTGTTCAGATAGTTGTCCCTACCAAACTCAGGAGTAAGGTCTTAGCTTGTTCTCACGATCAAACGGGTCATTTAGGAGTTATGAAAACCTATCATCATATCCTCCGTTATTTCTTTTGGCCACGTTTAAAACGTGATGTTGCACTTTATATTAAGACCTGCCATACATGCCAAGTTGCGGGCAAACCAAATCAGTCCATAAGACCTGCCCCACTTCATCCCATACCTGCAGTTAAAAATCCTTTTGAACATCTGATTATTGATTGTGTTGGGCCTCTGCCCAAGTCCAAGTCTGGGTCTCAGTATCTGTTAACTGTGATGTGTTTGGTCACTCGTTATCCTGCTGTTTATGCGCTGCGCAACATTACTGCGAAATCCATCGTTAAGGCGCTAACGCAGTTTATAGCCATATTTGGGATACCAAAGATCATCCAAAGTGACCAGGGATCGAACTTTTCATCCTGCCTTTTTGCCCAGGTCCTGCAACAACTTAATATACAACACAACCAGGCTTCAGCATATCATCCTCAGAGCCAAGGAGCTTTGGAGAGGTTTCATCAAACCTTGAAATCATTGTTGCGCTCCTATTGTACTGAGTTGTGTAAGGATTGGGAGGAGGGTTTGCCGTGGTTACTCTTAGCAGCTAGAGAGGTTTGTCAGGAGAGTACTGGATTCAGTCCCAATGAGTTGGTTTTTGGCCATACAGTCCGTGGTCCCTTAACTGTACTCCATGACAGGTGGGCTGCCAATGAACCTCCTTGTAATTTGTTGGACTATGTCAATGGTTTTCGTCATCGCCTCTACATGGCAGGACATTTGGCTACTCAGAGATTGGCAAGAGCTCAGAGCAAAATGAAGCGCTTGTATGACAGGCATTCTGAGAAGCGGCAGTTCAGTGAGGGAGATCAAGTTCTAGCCTTGTTACCGGTTGTGGGGTCCCCGTTTCAGGCTAAATATCATGGTCCCTACACTGTTGCGAAACGGCTCTCTGATCTAAACTACTTGATTGTGACCCCTGATAGGAAGAAGAGCCAGCAACTATGCCATATCAACCTTCTCAAGCCCTATTTTGTGAGGGCGTCTTTGCCGTGTCAGTCTGATCCTTCTGTTGAGAGCTCTGTATGTGCCATGCCTTTGTCCTCCTTGGATGAGGGGGTGGGCGTGGTGACGCCGGATGACGCTGTGCTTTGTGGTCGTCTGAAGAATTCAGAAACCTTGAGAAAACTGGATTTGTTGCTTAGTCATTTGCCAAGTGAAAAGTCTGTGCAGTTGGCCGAACTGATCAGAGGTTACCCATCATTGTTTGGTGATATACCTTCTAGGACCAACTTAATCACACATGATATTGATGTGGGCGATTCAAAACCCATTCGCCAGAGATTTTTTCATGCCTCTTGCGAGAAATGGAAGGTCATTGATAAGGAAGTGATGTACATGCTTGATAACAATCTGGCTGCTCCCTCTGCTTCCAGCTGGGCATCGCCATGCTTGATTGTGCAGAAGCCAGACAAGCCACCTCGCATGTGTACAGACTTCCGTAAAGTGAATGCAGTTACAAAACCTGATTCGTTTCCACTGCCACGCATCGAGGACTGTGTCGATCAAGTCGGAGGTGCTAAGTTCGTGAGTAAACTGGACCTACTTAAAGGTTATTGGCAGGTGCCTTTAACCCAGAGAGCCCAGGAAATTTCAGCATTTATTACACCTTCCGGGCTGTTCTCGTACACTGTCATGGGTTTTGGTTTAAGAAACGCTCCTGCAACGTTTCAGCGTTTGATGAATCGCGTTGTATCTGGTCTGAAGGGTTGTGCCGTTTATTTAGACGATGTTGTTGTGTACAGTGACACTTGGGATGACCACTTAAGTCAGCTTCGTGCCTTGTTTGACCGTTTAGCTCAAGGTAATCTAACTTTAAACCTGGCTAAATGTGATTTTGCTAAGGCCACAGTTACTTATTTGGGTAAGGTGGTTGGGCAGGGTCAAGTTAAGCCTGTGCTGGCTAAAGTTATGGCAGTTTCTCAGTTCCCTGTCCCGTCCACCAAGAAAGAGCTCATGAGATTTTTGGGTCTTGTGGGTTACTATAGGTGTTTCTGTCGTAACTTTTCAAGTGTTGTTGCTCCTTTAACTGACTTGCTTAAGTCCAAGTCTAAGTTCATTTGGTCCGAGTTATGTCAGCAAGCTTTCGACGAAGTTAAAACCCTTCTCTGTTCAGCCCCTGTGTTGCTCGCTCCACGGTTCGATCGGCCATTTAAGCTGCATGTTGATGCCAGCCATGTGGGAGCTGGAGCTGTGCTTTTACAGACTGATGAGCAGGGTGTTGACCGCCCTGTGAGCTTCTTCTCTAAGAAGTTCAACTCTTACTAACTGAACTACTCAGTCATAGAGAAGGAGGCGCTTGCTCTTATCTTGGCCATACATCACTTTCAGGTCTATGTTGATTCCGGTACTTCCCTTGTGGTTTATTCAGACCACAACCCCCTGGCATTTCTAAATTCTCTGCAGAATCCAAATCAAAGGTTGATGCGCTGGGCATTATTTCTGCAACCTTATCACTTGGATATCCAGCACATTAAGGGCAAGGATAATGTGCTGGCTGATGCCCTGTCTCGAGCCCCTGTTTAATCTGTTCTTCATTCCATCTGTCTCAGTTCCCTTTTCCTCCTCTTAAATTGCTCCTAGGCGCCACGGTTGCTGAGGTTGGTGTTGGTGGACTGGGCGGTTGGTGTTGGACTGCTCTGGGCTGGACGTCGTCTTAAGTGTGGGGTACTGCTACCACTGTTCTGGGCTTTTGAGGGCCCTTTAAGGGTCCCTTTTTTTGTGGAGGGGGGTGTCACGGCTCTGGGCCGTGTGATTTGTTGTTGTTTGGGTTGGGTCCTGTTGCTTGTGTGTTTGTTACTGCTCTGTATGTTTTTCCTGTTTAGGACAGATTCCACGCCCCACTCCTCTGGCTTGTTTGCAGCTCCGCCCGCATTAATCAGTGGGGTTCAAAAGCTGGTGTGTGTGGCCGTTAGGCTGCCTAGTCTCTCTTTCAGCCCTCTGGTCTTGGCGTCAGCTGTGTCGGCCTGCATGGATCCTGGTTCGATTCTTTACACCTTCATCACTCATCCACATCGCACTCACTTACTTAAATAAATGCTGTTAAAGCGTTACGTTTGGTGTCGTCTCCCCTCTCTTTGTTGCCATCCCTGAGCCCGATGGTAACATTTCATATTAATGTTATATTGTTAAAAACAAAAAACAAACAAAAAAGGAAAGAAAAAGAAAAAAAGAGCTTTTACAATGTTGAATTTCCCTTCTGGGATAAAGTATTTTTCATTTCATTTCATTTCATTTAATTTCATTACATTGGACGAGCAGTATGGAGGAATATTGCCAAGTTTTTCTGGACTATTATGGACTTCTTTGTTTTGAGCGCTGGTGAACTCCATTATATGAAAGGCAGCAGAAAATGAACCCCCCACCCCTTGGGGGGGGGGGGGCAAAGATGCAGCTACAGCTTTAGGTCTGGCTATGTTCCGCCTAACATCAGAATTTCCAGTCAGAACGTGGATCATCGGTGTCGCGGATCACTTCAGATCTGTTTGGTAATTGGTACAACTGGCAAGCCATGCCCCTTGCAAGATCTCCGCTTGTCCTACCCCCGAAATATTTAAAAAGTCTCACAGCTGTTTACCAGTTTAACTGTTTACCGAGATCATTATAACCACAAGAACTATTACAATAGGAGTGTACCAATTCATTATCAAATCGATCACAATCTATAACTATTTTGAAATGTCCAAAAGCAATTATTTTCATATTAATTCAATGACCCAAATACAGCTGCAAACAGTGGCAGTAGAACCTGTGGCTGCCGCCACTTTAGTGGACGGACCGACCAACAAAAGGTAAACAAGGGAAAGGGAGGGAAAGGTGAGAAGCTTTTTGGTGAGTTAGCTTTTATAATAGCTTTAAATAAAAGAGATGAGAAACCTCAGTTTGTATCAGATCTGCTGGGGCATAAATTTGTCACTGTCGCAACAATTGCGTCACACATGGTCCCTAGCAAGGTCCTCCATCATGTGCGAACGTACGCTGAAGGCGAAGGGTAGTTCTTATAACTAAACTCGGGACGCGTAGTTATAGGAACTGCGTTCTTAGAACCTCTCTGTCCGAATGCGCCTAATGTGGGGTTTCTGAGGAGGGTAGCCCCCTCAGAGCACAGTCATGCATCAAGTGCTGTATACAGACACCAGAAATGATCTATTACTTACTATTACTTACATTCGGCTGATGTTTGGATCAGAAGTTACACGGTGTACCTTTGAAACATATCTGTCCACTTTATTTAAAAGAATAACTGTGTTTGATGAGTTTCCTTTTTAGAATAAATAAAGTATTGATGATAAAAACAGTAGCACCCAAAATTCACTACATATGAAATCACAAAGTAAACACAATGGTAATTGTAGAAGAATTACAAGTTGTTCACTTTTATAAACACAATAAAAAAATAGGCGATTTGTTAATTAGCAGGTGCTATTTGATTCACTGACTCATGAACCACTGCCCACCCCCTTTCCCCCTCTATCTCTCCTTTTCTGCACTATCTTTAGCCAAAGAAAACAGGATCTAATCAAGCAACTATGGTGGTAAATGGAGGTAATAGAAGAGAATTCCTTCCAAGATGGTGCTTCCATCCCTGCATGAAACATGGAACGGTATATCCTCACAATCTCTGTTGTTTGTATCCTGCGCTTTCAAGGGGAAAAAAGTGAAAGAAAGAAAAAGAAAAAGACTGCTCCTGAAAAGACCTTGGGTCCGGTCGAAGAGTCTCTCATTGCTTTACTTACTGAGTGAAATGACCTGGAAATATATAAGTGGCAGGATGAGAGCTGGCCAAATTCTTTATATTGTAAAGAAAGAAGCTTCAGTGCTTCCTTCATTATATCCTTTGTTATAGGATGCACTGACATAACGACAGCTCATATTTCCTCGTAGCTAAAGCTTCAAATTTCTTTCATTTTTATCAAGTTGAGCCAACTGGATTTCATGTAATAGAGGTGAAGGAGGGTGAGTCCAAATAGCCCTTTCTTTGCTAAGAAAGGTTCCCATTAGTGAAATCATCTGAAGTATCTAAGTGGCAGCTCTGATAATAAGATAACAAGGTATTATTAAAATAACGAGGTATTATTTGTATATCACTTTTATTTTCTTCCAATGTTAGAAAGGGCTTTACAATAAGGAATAGAGTTAGATCAGCTCAATTTAGAATTGCCAAATAACCTTGAATGCATTGTTTTCTGGGTGGGAGTCAGAGTACTCATGCACAGGGTGAAAATTTAAACTCCACGCAGAAAGAACTGAGGTTTTAGACCAGGTGAGGCAAACCGCCACTGTGGAGCCCCACAACAATACAATGAGGAATAAATTTATCAGGTTGGATTTAAAGGTTGCCAGAGACATAGTGTGCCAGAGTCCAGAGACTGGGGCTCTAATGGAAAAGTCCAAACCCCAGGGCACCACTTGTGTATCTCGTTTGTCGGGAGTAAACATATCAGGTCAGAAAGTCTGAGATTAAATTGGGGGCAAGGCCATTTACGGCTTTAATGGTGAATGGCAAGTTTAGATTTCATGGTGATGTGCTTGTGTGATTTTGTCAGAGTAGTTGTGGCATTTTGAATCAGCCAGAGATGATAGTGGAACCTCTGACTGATACCTGAAAAACACTGGACCACTGAGAGACCTCACTGGCAACAGGAAAAACAACAACTCTGAGCCCAGTTACAAGTTTTATCAATGTCTACCAATATCAATGGTGCATTTGGGATAATTGATGGTATTATGACTTTTACATCCTCTTCATCAACTGCACAGTCTGGACAGACTGTTGATATGATAATGTAATCAATGCTGCCTTCCCATCAAGAATGCGAATGCATTAATATAAGACAAAAACAAAAATAAAACTCTTGATTAACTGTGTTATCATGGTGACACTGACAGGGACCCCAGTAGGCAGACATGTAGCTGATTAAGTCTTCTCAGTTTGGATGTAGGTTCACAATTACAATCTTATCCTTTTTATTTTAGCTTTATATTGAAATACTGCAGCAATGTAATGTTTAATAGGGCTCAAAGGTGCACTGTGTAAGAATTACTGACATTTAGTGGTAAAGATGAGCTTTGAAATGGCCTCTAATGCTAAGCACAGTTGTGAATGGATGGTGGCTGCCAATGGCCAAAAAGCTTCAGACATAAACATGTTGCTTGAAAAATAAAGTCATTCGAAAGAAAACATCATTCTTTCAAATACTCATCTTTACCACTAGATGTCAGTCATTCTTACACACTGTACCTTTAAGATTTTTATCATTTTCACGCTATAAGTATTTCCATATAGCCATATTTCCTGTCACCATGGCAATAAAGGTATTAATGTACACTAAGTAATTGTGTGATTTTCAATAATTAATTAAAGGGTAATAAGTGTCATATTAATAACGATGAAAATATACTAAAATGGACTTCAATGCTCACATGGGCAACCACAGTGAGACCTGGAGGGGCATGATTGGCAGGAATGGCCTCCTGATCTGAATCCGAGTGGTGCTCTATTGTTGGACTTCTGTGCTCTTCCTGGATTTTCCATAATAAACACCATGTTCAAGTGTAAGACTGTCCACCTGGCATCAGGACACCTTAGGCCGCAGTTGCATGATTGATTTTGTATTCATATCATTGGACTTTGACCCACATCTTCTGGACACTCAGGTGAAGAGAGGGGCCGAGCCAATGGCGCCCACATGGGGTGGCCATGGCCACCCTGAGCTAGAAGCTGGCCACCCTAGCAAAACTTATATTTTTCTCTTTTATATCAACTTTTATGTACTATTAAAGGCAGGATAGGGGATCCTGGAAAAATGGTTCGAGGAAGCTACATTTGAAAAAATACACCCACCCAGAACCACGCCTCCAGAACACAGGAACGTGTGTGCCGAGTGTTGTCGGTGAAGATAACCAAGAACAGCTGAGTGGATAGCTTGTTAGCGTCCCAGTAAGCAGCAGAGGAACCACGTTTCCTAAAAGTGAAAATGATCTCGCCTACAACTTTTTCTGCCGTGTAAAACATCCTCACTGCAAACACCAACACCTCCATGACTTGATCCATGTCTGTTTTTTTCCTTTTCCGTGGATTTCAAGAGCAAACAGCTCCATGGATAAGAGCAGCCATGTTCATGTGCACTGTGAGACGCTCATGGTGTGTTGCGAGCACGCGTGCGCATGCGGTGAGGGTAGGGGGACAACAAATGGCAGTCGAGGTTGATGGACATATAGGGCGCATTCACAAAGCTTTTGGATTCAAATCAGAGTCCATTTGCTCGGAAAGTCCGCTTCGTTTAGGGGAGTTGTGAATGCACAAACGAACTCTGATCCGGAACAAACAACCGGACTCGGTCCGCCTGCAAACACAGGTCTCGGTCCGATTCAAGTAAACCAAAGACAGGAAGTGGACTACAGATTGCATTGGCATTGTGGGTCAAACGTTGGACAACGTGGGTAAACGCTACGACAACAAACACACATGTGGGACTGCAGTACTTACAGTATAAAGATGGCTCTTGGTCAGACGTAGAGTTACGAGGAGTAAAAGCTTTAATCGATATTTGATCTGATGAAAGCATATCCCAAGTCCTCGTACAAAAATAATGTCGCTTTGTGGAGGAAACAGAAGTTGTGAGAACGTTCTTGTATGTGCGTCTTGTCCTCACATAATGAATCCAAAAGCAGCACCACCTGAGATTCTCATTCTTGGCCCATTTGACTCGTTTGGCAATAGTGCAACATGAACACGATCTCGGTCCGGAAGACTACCCCCGCCCCCAACCGAACCGAGTCCCCAAACGGACCGAGACGCGCGGACTAGGCTTTCTGAATGCGCCCATAATCTTTCAGTCAATAAGCACGGACAGTTACAATTTTATTGGATGGGTTTTTTCAGTCCTGTCCATTCCCCAGGTGATTCATTTTTTTAATTTTTGTGTCAGAACATTTAAAGGCACTAGAGGCAGGAATTACGAAAGAATACACAAGCATGTCCAGTTTTTTTTTTAAAACTAATAGGTGATGAAGCCTTAAAAACCAAAAAGGATGAGCCCACCCATGTTTCTCTCCGTTGCCTTGAACAGGCTGTGTGCTGCAAAATGTGCTGCAATTATGTGGCCAAATTTCCTGCGCTGTCATACGGATGTGACGTCATCCGCATCCCCGACAATTTTGATACAGGAAGAAGACAGTCGCGGTAAATTCAAACACAGTAAGCGATAGTTATGGATTTTTCTGCCGTCAGCAAATGATCCAGATCAACAAAAAGACACTAAAAAGTGTAACTACGAAGAAAACGAGTAGTAAACAACATTATAGCTCCAGTTCGTGTACGCTCCCGTGAACGCCAACTTACTATTTTCTCTGGCCACCCTTTGGCCACCCATAAAAAAAAATTCTGCGGGAGCCCCTGGGTGGAGTTTTCAACTGATCACCACCTGGTGGTGAGTGGGCTCAGATGGTGGGGGAGGATGCCGGTCAGACCTGGCAGGCCCAAACATGTTGTGATGGTCTGCTGGGAGCATCTGGCCGAGTCCCCTGTCAGAGAGAGCTTCAGCTACCACTTCAAGGAGAGCTTAAACCATGTTCCGAGGGAGGCGAGGGACATTGAGTCAGAATTTTTGTGTTCTGTGCCTCTATTGCTGAAGCTGGTAGTCAGAGCTGTGGCTGTAAAGTTATTGGTGCCTGGCGCTGCGGTAATCCCCAAACTCATTGGTGGAAACCGGCAGTAAGGGATGCCGTCAAGCTGAAAAAGGAGTCCTATAGGGCCTTCTTGGCCTGTGGGACTTCAGAGGCAGCTGACGCGTATCGGCAGGCAAAGCAGAGTACAGCTCTGGTGGTCGCTGAGGTGAAAATCGGACATGGGAGGAGTTAGGAGAGGCCATGGAAAACGACTTCTAGATGTCTTCCAGGAGGTTCTGGTCCACTATCAGAGGGCTCAGCAAAAGGCGGCAGTGCACTGTCAACACTGTGTTCGGTGTAGATGATGGGCTGCTGATCTCGACTCGGGATGCTGTGGGTCAGTGGAGAAAGTACTTCGAAGACCTCCTAAATCCCACCAGCACGTCCTCTGATGAGAAAGCAGAGTGCAGGGACTCAGAGGTGGGCTCTTTTAAAACCAGGGCTGAGGTTGCTGAGGTAGTTAAAAAGCTCTTTGGCAGAGCCCCAGGGGTTGATGAGATCTGCCCAGAGTTCCTTAAGGCTCTGGATGCTGTAGGGCTGACATGCCTCTGTAGCAGTGTGGCCATCAGGGACAGTACCTCTGGATTGGCAGACTGGTGGTGGTGGTCTCCCTCTTCAGAAAGGAGGATCAGAAGTTGTGCTCCGACTTCAGGGGGAATCTCTGTCTCCCTGGGGAAGCCTATTTGGGGCAGTGTGGCTATCGTCCCAGACATGGAACCTCAAACCCCTTAATACCTCAAATCAATTTCAAAACAAAAAAGCAACTTTCACTGATCAATGGACTTTTCCCTTCTGTGCCCCCTCATTCTTCATAAAAAAAAAAAAATGAAACCACCTGCACCCGTCTGGAATTGCCTGCAATTTACCTGTCTTACCTTGATTGCAGGTCAGTTCCCTACTTTGCCCCTGGTTGGTTGGTTGCTGTGAACATCAGTCATCTGGTCTCCAAGATCACATTATTTAATTTTCATGAACGCTTATTGAACCTCGTAATAAACATTCATATTTACTGTTCATTTAACGTTCTTGTTTAGTGTGAACACATAAGTGTTAAACAGCCTTTTGCAACATCTATCTGTAGAGTAAGTCTGTAAAGTGTGAACATGATTAAAACATTGAATAATGCAATATTTGTAAGTTTTACTGCTAAAAATAACAGTAGTTAATGTGGTTTTATCTGTTAAATTCTTTTGACAACTGAAAACAGGGATTAAAAAAAGCAGAATTTTGCTCTGTTCTGGCTGAGATTCCTTAGTTGATAATCAACTATTCTTTTTTATTTTCTTTTTCTTTTTCATTGAAGCTTGAAGAGAACTTCTATGTTTCCACATAACAAAATGTGTTATATGAATGATTGCTGAAATGAAGGCACTTGTTTTCTTAAACAGGCATCTAATCATTTTCAGGACATGAAATAAGATATATAATTGTGTGTGAACAGACAAACAAGCAAAAAAAAAAAAAAAAAAGTTTCCTGGAGGCGTCCATATTGCTTTTCTAAATTTTTCCCATTTGGAAAACACAAATTCTTTAAGTTCATATGACATAATTCGACCTCCAAATGAAATCAAATGCACCATGACAGGGACTTTTCTACATGCTGGAGCGGTGCTGATGGAACAAAATCTCGCGAGATCTCGTCATTCCATTAGGAAGTCTCGCGAGATTTGGTAAGTAAAAACATTGGTCTGAAAAAACAACACCGATATTTTCCAATTCCACATTTTAATGCCAATATTGGCCGATAATATTGGACATCCCTGATATCTAAATATCAAGAGGACCCTTACAGCCATAAAGCTCCTCTTAGCAAATCAAAATTGTTTGGCACAAGAAATCTTGGCAGTAGAAAACACTACCACTTATACTGTTCTGACCATTAATTTAATTATAATATAATATAACCTAATATAATATGGATCATAACATGTTAATCAATTATGACTGAGTAGAGTTTAAATTGTGGTGTTTTGGAAGGAGACAGTAAAATTTTCATGGAGAAAATTATACAATTATCATGGTATTTTACCATTTCAAGTTCATGAGGATTATTTTTTAGCAATACTTACAAACAAACAAACAAACAAATCCTTTGAACATATTTGGCTACATTTGTCAGAACTCAAGTTGCTGCTGTTGCTAGGCAACTTGAAGCTGCCCTTCAATTCTATTATGACATCACTGGAATGGGCGGGGCTTGTCCTTTGACTTATGTGACATCATAACTACATCATAAGTTGATATATATATAAATAGAAGACCTTCCTTACTTTCAGATACCAGACGTGTTTTGCTCACTTCATAGAAAGCTCATTGCGTAGCCGTTCAAACTTCAGAAAGACAGACAGTAGGAATTATTCTTTTCAACATGCCAAGAAGAAACAAGAATCGTAAAACCAACGCCCAGAAAGGTCATTTTTTATCTTCTGAGCCTGACCTTAAATCAATGGACAAGTTCCATAATGATCATATTCAGGGATATTTACCAACAGATTCCCAGGAAAAAGGTGAGTGTATCTCTGCTGAACCACTGAGTAATGACCATTATCCTGCAATGCAGATAAAACGTTCTGAACTGGATCAGGAAACAAATACAGAGGCTGAAATGCGTGACGAAACTAAAAATGTAAGAACAACATTTCGTATTACAAGAATAAAGTCCCGCTGGAATAATATCTGTGTGAGGCCTGTAGTCACAGTACCTGACGAAGATTTAGCTGCAAAGTTACCTGTAAATTCAGAGGACACGGCTCCTCATGATGTCCCTACATCTCTGGTTCCAACCCAGGCGAAAAGCCTACAGCCTGAACTGAACACATCTAATTTCCACGAACAAGATGCACTGTCTCCAGCAAACTTATGTTTAGTTCCTACAGTGGTGCTTCTCAACACGATTAGAGAAAAGAATTCTGCCAAAAGAAAGCAAATTGAAGAGGAAGAAAAGAAAATTATTTCTCCAACCCCAGTGACAGAACCACAGCCTAAAGACACTGCTAGACAAGCACCATTAGAGTCTAAAGTACCTGTTGGTGTTCCAGAAAACCCTTCTAAGACTGCTTTAGCTAAAGAGCCCACTATCAAAGCACCTGAACAAGCATCAGGTGTGAAGGTGCCTGACAATACTGGTAAAACTTCCATGTCAGACCAAAAATCAGAGTCTGCAATGCAGATAAAACGTTCTGAACTAGATCAGGAAACAAATACAGAGGCTGAAATGCGTGACGAAACTAAAAATGTGAGAACAACATTTCGTATTACAAGAATAAAGTCCCGCTGGAATAATATCTGTGTGAGGCCTGTAGTCACAGTAGCTGCAAAGTTACCTGTAAATTCAGAGGACGCAGCTCCTCATGATGTCCCTACATCTCTGGTTCCAACCCAGGCGAAAAGCCAACAGCCTGAACTGAACAGATCTAATTTCCAAGAACAAGATGCATCAGGTGTGAAGGTGCCTGACAATACTGGTAAAACTTCCATGTCTGACCAAAAATCTGAGTCTGTAGCAACCCCTTTACAGTCAACCACCTTATCTGGGTTGCCGACTCCACTCAAACCCTGTCCTACTCTGGGGCAACCAGAGAAAAAACAAGAGCCTAAAAAGGCATCTGCGCAACCAGCATCAGAGACCACAGTTCCTCATGGTGTCCCTGCAACTGTGGTTCCAATGCAGACAAAAAAGCCTACAGCCTGAACTGAACCCTTCCAGCTTAGACAAACAAGATGCACTGTCTCCAGCCAATTTACGTCTGATTCCTAGACCTGTGCTTCTCAACATGATGAGAGGTAAATCTGCAAAAAGAAACATTGCTGAAGACAAGAAAATCATTCCTCCCACCCCAGTGACAGAACCACAGCCTAAAGACACTGCTAGACGAAAACCATTAGAGTCTAAAGTACCTGTTGGTTTTCCGAAAAACACTTCTCAGACTGCTTTATCTAAAGGCTCCACTGTCAAAGCACCTGAACAACCATCATGTGTGAAGGTGCCTGACAAAACTGGTAAAACTTCCATGTCTGACCAAAAATCAGAGTCTGTAGCAACCTCTTTACAGTCAACCACCTCATCTGGGTTGCCGACTCCAGTCAAAACTCTCCCTGCTCTGGGGCAACCAGCTCCAGAGAAAGAAACACAGCCTAAAAAGTCATCTGAACAACCAGCATCAGAGACCACAGTTCCTCATGGTGTCCCTGCATCTGAGGTTCCAACCAAGGCAAAAAGCCTACAGCCTGAATTAAACCCTTCCAGCTTAGACAAACAAGATGCACTGTCTCCAGCAAATTTACGTCTGATTCCTAGACCTGTGCTTCTCAATATGATTAGAGAGAAGAAATTTGCCAGAAAGAACAACATTGCTGAAGACAAGAAAATCATGACTCCCACCCCAGTGACAGAACCACAGCCTAAAGACACTGCCAGACAAACACCATTAGAGTCTAAAGTACCTGTTAGTCTTCCTGCACCTGTGGTTTCAAGCAGTGCAAAATGCCTACAGCCTGGATTGATTCCCTGTCACTTAAATGCCCCACATGACCTGTCTGCTGCAAATCCATGTCCAGTTCCTAAACCTTTGCCCACCATCCAGGATAAAGAGTCTGCTGAAAGAAAAGACAATGCAGAGAATAACAAATTTAGCCCCGTTGAAGGTTTCATCATGATTCCAGAGCTGCAGTTTTATGAAACTTTGGGTGCAAAGGATGACAAGATTTCAGAGCTTCAGCAACAAAATCTTGATTTGCTGGCACAAATCAGGTCAATGAATATTCAGATTCAGCAAAACAACACCCAACATTCATTAGTTTCCCAGACGTTGCAAGACCTTGAAAGAGAGATCCAGGAGGAGAAGATGAAAAGAAACTTCATTGAGAGCTCCTTTGCTGAGCTTCAAGAGGAATCAAGGAAAGTCCAAACCCAACTGACTCAAGCTCATGAACAGCTACAAGATCAACAAAGAAATGCCGAGGAGAAAACAGCTCTAACAAGTGAGGTGGAGAAGCTCAAACAGCAGTTAAAGTCTCAAGAAGCCTTGTCTGAAAAGGAGACCACTGTTCTTTATGCAGAATTAAGAAAGAAGAACGCTCTACATGCAGACATCTCCACCAGAGTCAGCCAGCTGGAAGCAGATCTTAATGCAGAGAGGGCCAGGACAATGAAAGCTGAGACCAGCTTATCTCAGCAAGTGGAAGAAACATCCAAACTGAGAGCTTCTCTGGAGAAAGTCCAACAAGACTTTGAAGAGCAGAAAACCCAGTGGAGGCAGAAGGAACATCTTCTCATCGCTCAACAGAAAAAACAAGAAGCTGTCATGAGAACAACTGTAATGGAGGCGCAGGAATATCTGGAGAACCAGCGGCTGCAGTGGGAAAAAGAAAAGTCCACCCTTCTGCAAACGATATCCACCATGACAGAGAAGATCGTGGAGGAGGAAGCAGAGGAACAAAGTTACTTGGAGATGATGATGGACAGAGTTGAAAAGTTGGAGCAGAGCGTGCCATCCATCCCACAGGAGCAACCAAGAGAGAAGTCTTCCAGAAAGAAACCCAGGAAGAAAAGGTTCAGATAGACTCCACCTCCGCTGCAATCCAACGTTGGTTACCAAAGTAGAAAGTATGCAGGTTTCTTGGATTATTTCAATAGACATCGTGACTCCAACTCTGGGCTCAGACTGAGGGTGAAACCCATTTCACCCCTTGGCCCTACCCCCCCTTACCCCTTCCCCTCCATTAAGTGGTAGGGCTATATACCCCTTCAATAGAAGATTTTTGCGGAAACACACACTTCAAACAGAGGGGTATGGAAATCACCGGCAAGAAGATGGCTGCTACCAAGTCCAAAAACATCCACAAATATGAATATTTTCTCCATAGATAAAGTTTAAAAAGTATGAAAACCATTTTATTGTCTAGTTTAACGTCATTTAAATGTATAACAGTCATTTTCTCTGTAAAATGCACATTAATTAATCGCTAGTACTACACTGATGCTTCAGTTACATAAACGCTACCAGGCTGAAAACCAGCAGTGCTCTGTAGGCAGCCCTGATAATCTACAGTGATAGATGATCAATTAAAATTTTGGCAACATCACTGCGGGTATTCATTTACATGGAGGTTCTTCATGGGATATAACAAGCAGGGATGTCATGCACAAATTGAATTTGCTTGTTAACGATAATCCACAGCTGTAGACAGTTTGATTTCTGAATCAATGAAGAAGTATGCAGACCAGACCAGCAGCGCAAAGGAGCACAGTTTCAAGGTTGGTGACGTAGTCTACATTACCAGTATGGAAAATGGAAAACTGGATCCCACATTCAGAGACACTCGCTATGTACTACTGAGAAACACTGCCAACAACTCCTTTGAGCTGGTCAACACAGAAGATGGATCAAGAGTGAATAGGAACGTCAAACATCTTCACCATGCACCAGTGGTAATGGACTTTGATGTTTTTGAGCCTCCATTGGTTCCTGATGTTCAGGTCAACAAGGACACACAGGATGCGTTATCTGCTGAGACCGTTCCAGCAGCTGAGATTGCACATGAACCTGATCCACCGATGTCGAAGGTTGTCACTCCAAGAAAAGGCCGTGTTATTAGAAAGCCCATCAGATACAGAGAGACTTGAAGAAAAAGGACTTTGTCCTCAATAGTTTGCAAAAATGGAAATTTGAGTAGAATGAAAATGTTTTGATTTATTGACAAAGCAGTTTAATAGCAGTGATGTCATTTGACTAAGATTTGTTTTCATTGAAACTCATGTTACAGATATAATTTTGCTCTAAACTGAAACATACTTTAAGGATAGACTTTTGTTCTAAACAAGGGAGGAAAATGTTGTATAGTTATGTATTGATCTATCGCGAGAGCTAGATGAGAAGAAAAGAAAGGAAGGGAAATGATGAAAACCCAGCTCGTGTATGGAGATATTTTTGCAAACACTAACTGATATTTTGGTTAAAATATGTGGTAACAAAAATGTATTTGTTTGTGGAGATTTTAATGTTGATTTGTTGAAGTGGAATGAGCATAAATCAAAAAATGATTTTTGCAACACTATGTTCAGTTTTGGACTTTGGCCTCTTATAAACAAACCAACTAGAATAACTAAACAGAGTACTACACTAATCGATAATATCTTTACAAATGTCTATGAAAAAATAATAAGTGGTTTCTTTTAAATGATATTAGTGATCACTTACCTATTTTTGTGAACCTAGCAAATTATCATACTAACCAATTTGGTAACCATAAGGAACCCATTTACAAATATAGGTGACTAAGAAGCCCACAAAGGATTGAGGCATTAACGTTTGACTTGGATACCTGTAATTGGGATGGTGTATATGTTGATGATCCAAATCAGGCATATGATACTTTTTTATCTGGGTTCTTAGAACTATATGATAAACACTGTCCTGTGAGGAAGATATCCAAAATCGTGGATAAATATAGGGATAAGCCCTGGTTAACTATAGGTCTACAAAAATCCATAAAGAGAAAAAAACTATCTTTATAAAAAATATCTCCAATCAAGAACTAGTGAAAGTGAAATGAAATATAAACGGTACAAAAATAAACTGGCATTAATAATTAGATGTGAGAGAAAGAAATATTATAATAAAATACTTGAAACTAACACCAATAACATTGAAAGAACCTGGAATTCAATTAACCATATAATAAACAAACAAAATCTAAATGTAGACTTTCCAAATTACTTCTGGAAGAAGTCTGACGAGAAAGTAGATGATCTAAAAGATATTGTGAATGACTTTAATGATGATTTTGTCATCATTGGTCCCTCGCTGGCTGATAAAATTACTGTGCCAGTTGATAGAAGAGATTTGTTTGACCAATTAATAAATACTGACCTAAATTCTATGTTTCTTTGTGGAGTAAATGAAAGTGATGTGATTGAAACAACAAGGAAGCTAAAAATTAAAACATCATGTGACATATATTCTATTGATATGAAAATTATTAAGTCATTTATTCTATTGTGAGGCCTTTGACTTATATATATACAATCGGTCACTTCAAGCTGGAGTTTTTCTAGATGGCATGAAAATTGCAAAGGTAATACCAATATTCAAAAATGGAGACAAACATAGTATCGAAAATTATAGACCCATATCCCTACTTCCTCAATTTTCAAAACTACTGGAAACCCTTTTTGTTAAACAATTGGATGCATTCATTGATAAAAATAAACTGTTAAGCGAACATCAATATGGGTTTCAAAAAAACAAAACCACAACGTGTGCTGTGATGGAAATGGTTGAGACTATAACAGAGGCAATAGAAAATGATAAATTGACTGTTGGTGTATTTTTTGATCTACAGAAAGCTTTTGACACCATCGATTACAGCAGGTTATTGAAAAAGTTGGATAGTTATGGGATAAGAGGTGTTGCTTATTTTTGGTTAAAAAGTTATTTAGAAAACAGAAAACGTGTGCAAATAAATGATGTGGTGTCTGAATTAAAGGAAGTCATCTGTGGTATTCCACAAGGATCAGTGATTGGTCCAAAATTGTTTTTGATTTATATAAATGATATTTGCATAGTCAGACGTTTTAAATTTGGTAGTTTTTGCAAATGACACCAACCTGTTTTATTCTGGAAAGAACTTGGAGGAAATTTTGAGTATTAAGGGAGCTTGAGAAACTAAAATATTGGTTTGATGTCAATAAATTGTCCCTCAACGTAAAAAAAAAAAGTAAATTTATGGTATTTGGAAATAAGAATAAAATAAAAAATAACAAAATCAAATTAAAAATTTGTGATGATGTAATTGAGAGAGTATTTGTGACAAAATTTCTCGGAGTGGTGGATGAGGGGTTGACATGGAAACAGCATATCGATTATTTAAAAGGAAAAATATCAAAATCAATTGCAATTTTATATAATTCTAAGGATGTATTAAACTCTAAATGTCTTTACATTATTTATTGTTCACTTATTGTTCCTTACTTGTCTTATTGTGCAGAGTTGTGGGGATCAACATTTAAAACAACTATAAACTCAATAGTTATCTTGCAAAAACGTGCAATACGTTTGGTTAATAATGCAGGTTACTATGATCACACAAGTCCATTGTTTTTGAAGTGACATGTTTTGAAATTTAATGACATAGTATATTTAAGGATAATGCAAATCACGTAAAAGGCTAAAACAAATTCATTACCTGTATCTTTACAAAGATTTTTTTCTATGTCTGAAGGGAAGTATGACTTTAGAGATGGTTTTAAGTTTGTTGTGCCAAAAGCAACAAAAGGGATTAAAAGGAGATGTGTTTCTGTTGTGGGTGTAACATTTTGGAACAAGGCTAATTTGAATTTACGTTTGTGTAATTCATTGTTAATTTTTAAGCGCACGATTGTTGAATCTTGTTTTCAAAGCTGTAAGTAGGCGATAAGAAAAATGGGAAAATGCAGTAAAAGAAAACCTTTTTTTTGTTTATATCTAGTTCATCTTTTTTTCCTTCCTAAATTGGAGGATTAAGTTAGAAATTTTGTTGTAGGATAGGCAATATAAGCTTTTGCTTCAGCCTATACCTTTTCAGTCTGCGTTATTGTAAATGTGAAGACTGATGTATCTTTATGTATTGATGACCGAATAAAAAAAACAAACAAAAAAAACCGCAAGTAGAAGGAATGCGAAGAATGCAAGGAATGTAAGGATGGTGAAATGGTGAATAAAGAGTTAACAAAAAAAACCCGAGCTGAAATGATGTTTAAAAGACGACAGCACATTAAGATTAAGTGATTTTGAGTTAATGGTTAAGTCTTTTTGTTCAGCCTTTTTCAGCCCTTTTGGCTTCCCTTTCTGTTGAGATAGCTCTGAAAGCTTTAGCCCGGAGCTGGCATAGTGAGTTTTTTTGTTTTTTGTGGGGGTTTTTTGCAAGCAATAAATGTTTTTGTGTAGGAACATCTTTTAGATGTACGCTTGTTTCTTAGTTTATGGTGCTGCTCCCTGCTTTTTACCTCCGCCAAGGAGGTAATGTTTTCGGTAGTGTTGGTTTGTCCGTCCATCCGTCCGTCTGTCTGTCAGCAACTTTACGGAAAAAGTACTGGACGGATTGACCTGAAATTTTCACCAGCCGTGTGTCTCAGTCCAAGGATGGACCCATTAAATTTTGGTGGTGATCCGGATCACCTTCTGGATCCAGGATTGTTTTGAAGGATTCTTTATCATTGTGAGATCGGCCATGTTGGAAAGGCGGTTGATGAGGCGTAGGTGCCTCCTTGTGGCAAAAGTGTGCAGCAGCGGGACTGAGCTCATGATGTCAGGACGCAGAAATGAAACTTCTGATTTTAAATGCTAACGGTTCAATACATAAAATAAAAATTAATGGTGAGAGAGGATCCCCCTGTCTCGTTCCTCTCCTGAGTTCAAATGGATTTGAGAGAGTTCCATTTGCTTTAACTTGTGCTTTTGAAATTTGATACATTGTCTTTAACCATGCAATAAAAATGTCACTGAAACCAAAACTTCGACAGGTCTCAAAAATGAAAGGCCAAGCTACCCTATCAAAGGCTTTCTCAGCATCTAACGTGAGTATAAGTGCTTGCCTTTCATTTTTATTTACATAATCTATTATATCTAAGGTACGTCTAACATTATCTGACAGTTGCCTATTTTTAATAAATCCAGTCTGGTCCAATTCTATAATATCAGGTATAATTTTAGCTAATCTATCAGCTATGATGCTGCTTAACAGCTTTTGATCCACATTTAATAATGTTATTGGTCTATAGCTTTCACATTGTGTTGGTTCCTTTCCTTCCTTATGTACAACTGTTATTATAGAATTGCACCATGTGTCTGCCCATACTCCCTGTTTAAGTGCCCAATTAAATGTTCTATGCAAGATTGGGATAAGCTGAGTTTTAAATTCTTTATAAAATTCTCCTATAAATCCATCACTGCCCGGGCTCTTATCCATCTTTAGTTTTTGAATAGCTTTTGTTATCTCTTCTACACCAACTGGTGCTATAAGATTTTGATTCTGTATACTTGTCACCTGTGGTAGATTTAAGCCTTGCAGGTAGTCTCTAATATGAGAAATATTTTCATTTGTAGCCTGACTATAGAGTTGCTTATAATATTCAGCAAACTCTTCTACAATCTCTTGTTTACATGTAAACTTTTTGTTCAAAACTTCATTTTTAATTAGTACAATATTTGATTTTGTCTGTTGTTTTCTTAGTTTGTAAGAGAGTATTTTTAGGGATTTTGCACCCCCATCATAGTATTTTTGTCTAGTAAAGGTCAAAGCTCGTTCTACTCTCTCAGTCAACAAATTATCTAGTTCCTTTCTCACTCTCCTCAAATCTTCCAAGATAGGAGCACCTCCCGATATCTTATGATTTTTTTTCAAGTTCCTTTATCTTAAATTCAAGTTTCTCTATTTTTATTTGTCTTTCTTTTTTTTTTCCATGTTGAAAAACAAATAATTTCTCCTCGAATAACAGCTTTTAAACCTTCCCAAAGAATAACTGGATTTATCTCACCTGTATCGTTAATCTTCAAATAATCTTCTATTGCTGTTCTTATCTTTTCTTTAAACTCTACCATTTGCAGCAATGAATTATTAAATCTCCAGATTGTTTTATTTTTTTCCCACCCTATTTCTATAGAGAGTGAAATTAAAGCATGATCTGAAAGTGTAATCTGGTGTATATTACAACTCTTTACTCTAGACATTTCATTTTTAAATATAAAAAAATAATCTAACCTTGAGTACGTGTCATACGATTTTGAATAAAAAGTATAATCCCTCTGAGTAGAGTTAATGGTCCTCCAAACATCGACAATTCCAATTTCTTCGATAGCTTTCCTGAATACTCTTGCTGCCGGTTCAGATCGATGTAATCTTTTACTCTGAGAGTCCAAATTGGCATCCATGATAAAATTAAAGTCACCTGCCACTATTGTTATTCCTCTGCCACGAGAAACAAATATGTCTACAATTCTTTTAACCAGATCTGAGCCTTCTTCTGGTGGGTTATATACATTTATCAAAGAGATCATTGCATTATTAAATTTCCCAATCACCATCACATACCTCCCTTCTTTATCAGAGATCACCTCCTCTGCATGAAATGCATGCTGGGGCCTTATTAAGATTGCAACACCTCTTCTTGAAGATTTATGTGAGGAGAAGAAAACTTGAGATGATGTCAATTTTCCCAACTTTTCATGTTCAGTTTGATTTAAATGAGTTTCCTGTAAGAAAGATATATTCCCACCCTCCTTTTTCAACTGAAGTAATATTTTTTTACGTTTAATGGGATGTTTAAGGCCATTCACATTATATGAAATTATTTTAAGAGGTTTCATCTATCGTTGACAAGTTCTGTACAATTCCAAATTCCATCAACTGAGGACTTACACTTATCTTTTTAACAATTTTCCACAACAATTTATTTCCATTTAAACCGACAACCATATGTGAAAATAAATCAAAATTAACTAAATCCCATAGCGACCTCCAAAAGTGGCAGACACTACCAGTCTGCCATGTCCTTGATTCCTTGTGTGTTACCTGGAATCCTGGGTATCCTAAGGAAACTACCCAAATTAATGTGGGAAACAGCATGTTAATTTGTCATTCCCCCTCCTGCCCACCCTACTTAGTCTAAATCATAAAAGAAAATCATTACCTCCCACCTTCATCACTATTAATTATAGTTCTTCAAATTGATCACATTAATTGCTAACATTCTTGTTACTTCCCACTTTAAGTCTTTTAGATTGTTGACGCTGTTTAAACTCCTAATCCTCTTTTCTTCCCAATGCGCCCCGTTTGTCTTTGCGCATCCGAACTCAGCGGCGCTGCTGCTTGGTCTCATCTCCAGGCTGGACAACACCCCTGTCTCTCAGGTCCGAGTCTGCGTCTTCAAATGAGTCATAATCCATTGTATTTCCCTCCATGAAAACTCTCAGCTTTGCTGGGTATATTATGTGAGATTTAATATTTTTCCCCTTTAGAAGCTTTCTCAGCTGAGAGTACTTACTCCGTTCCTTTTGTATTTTACTTGAAAAATCTTGAGAGAAGAAGATGCGATGTTCTCCGATCTTTATGTCTCGTTTTGACCACGCTGCTTGTAGGACGCGTTGTCTTATATTCCACTGCACAAACCGAACCACCACGGACCTGGGTGATGCGCCCTCCCGGGTAGGTCTCTGTCCCAATGAGCGGTGAGCCGCGGCGATTTGGATGGTGTCCGGTGAGATGTCCAACTTTTCTGTTAGTAGCGTAGTGACAAAACCAATAATGTCGTTCGTCTCTAGTCCCTCCTGGACCCCATATATACGAATGTTGTTTTGTCTTGATTTATTCTCCAGGTATTCCACTTTTTCCGACATTTCTTTTTGCTCTTTCATTAATCTTTTCATCAGCGTGGTATTGGCATCTTCTCTTTCTTCCAAAGTATTTATTCTTTGCTCAGCCTCTTTGACACCCTCCTGGGTCTTTTTAAGATCATGACATATTCCTTTCAGGGTTTCTCTTATGTGAGTCATTTCACTAGTCATTTTACTCACATCCATACGGAGTTCTCCGATTTGTTTAGCAAGATCTTCTTTAAAATCCGTGAGCAAAGATTTAAGATTTTTCTCAAGGCTACTCACGCTCATTGTGTATTCGTTTGTCACGTGGTATCCCTTTGTCTTTGTATTAGGATTAATCCCTTGAGTCGCTGCTCCGGATCGCAGGTTCATTAGCGGAGCTTCTTTACAAATTGTTTTTTCCCAACATAGGCTACTTCACAAGACAGCGTCCCTTTTGGGGCATTTAGGGGGAATTCTTTTTCACACACTTAAGACGACATGAAAGCGTGCCTGCTTGTCTTCCCACCGGAAGTCCTCCTCCATATTATCTCAGCTTGAACCGTTAGCATTTAAAATCAGGACAAATGAGCAAATACAAGGTGTTACAATAGCAGGTAAGCAGCATAAATTAGCATTATACGCAGACGATGTTATTTTATACTTAACTGAATTAAAAAGAACTCTCCCAGCTCTTATGGAAAACATTAATGACTATAGCAAAGTTTCTGGGTACAAATTGAATATGGATAAATGTGAAGCACTGAGCTTAGGAGAACCTTCCCCAGTAGAATTAAAAAATCAATTTCCTTGGAAATGGGATAGAGAGAAAATTAAATATTTGGGAATAGAAATACCTAGGAGTATGGATTCATTGTATAAGTGTAATTATGATAAACTTGAAGAAAGAATTAAACAGGATTTAAATAGATGGCGCTTAGTCCCTCTGTCTTTATTCGGAAAGGTTGACATAATCAGGATGAATGTACTCCCTAGATTTTTATTTTTATTCAAGACACTACCCTTGTATATTAATTTAACTACATTTAGGTGTTGGGACCGAATGCTAACTAAATTTATATGGGATAGCAAAAAACCGAGGGTCAAAATGAAAACGCTGAAATTGCCAAAAAGATATGGGGGACTGGCTCTCCCAAATCTATACAACTATTACTATGCAGCCCAGATACAAGCATTACAAATGTTTCTGAATGATCAAATGAAAGCAGAATGGAGATATATGGAGTTATCGCAGTGTGGAGAGATGGGAAAACTTTGGCCATTTCTGGGAAAATTAAATAAGCAAAAAATAGACAATAAATGGATCCAAAACACACTTACAGTTTGGAACAAAGTGAGGAGAGATCTAAAGATTCAAAGTGAACTGATACTCTTAAGAGAAATAGATAAAGACCCTGACTTTAAACCAAATAAGGAAGTGAGTATATTTAAAACATGGAGGAAAAAAGGACTGATTATATTTGGGCAATTTATTGATAAAAAAGGATTTGTGGAATTCTCAACATTACAACAAAAATATGACTTACCACCTTCAAATTTTTTTGGCTTTTTACAAGTTAGAAGTTACTTGGAAAGTAACAGAATACAGAAGAAAACAAGTGCTGACTTTCACCCATTGATTCAATTTTTAGTTAAGAATTATAAAAGGGCGAGTGTGAAATATCAAATATCAACACTATATAGTATTTTGCAAAATGGTGAACCAGAAGAATTAAGACAAAAAGTAAGATGGCAAGAAGAACTTAATTTAATTATATCTAAAACTGAGTGGCAAGACATAAGTTTATCCCTAAATAAGACGACCGCATCACAGTTTTGGCGGGAATATGCTTGGAAAATTCAGATGAGATACTTTGTAACTCCTGTCCAACAAGTTAAATTTAAACAATTGTCAACATCAAAATGCTGGCGGGACTGTGATGAAAATCAAGCTGACTATAGTCACATTTTTTGGTCCTGTCCAGTGTTGGAAAAATTTTGGGCAAGTGTTAGTGTAGAAATATGTAAGGTGATGAAGATGGATTTTATTATTAATGAAGAGTACATTTTACTAGGGAAAATACCAAAACAAATAGTTAAAAATGAAGATAAATATCTCATAAGAATATTAAGAATAACAGCTCTTAAACTTGTAACAAAAAACTGGTTGCAGAAGTTGAGTCCGAGCTTAAAGAAATGGCAAAATTTGATGGAACAAGTAAGAGAAATGGAACAGTTAACGTATAAATTAAGGGGAAATCCCCAAAGAGGACATATGCTATGGGCCAAATGGGAGAACTATATAAAAAATGGGAGTGGGAGGTCAGAATACAAGACATGGAAAGACGGGGCATTACCTTAGAAAAGAGAGGAAAGATGGAGAAAAGCTGAGGAAAGTGATGAAGAAGAGTCGTGGCATTGGAAGGATAGAGGAGCCGACAACGAAAGGGGGAGCACATAAATTTGGAGGGGTTTTTTTGAGGTTTTTTTTTTTTTTTTTTTTGTTCCCTTTTTTTTTTTTGGTCTGTTTGTTTGTTTTGTTTAGTTTAGGTTTCTTTGCTTTGTTTTGTCTTGTTTTTTTGTATGTAGTATTGTTCGGGGGAGGGATTTACACAACTGACTGTATATTAGTCCCAGATGTTCCTTTTATGAAATTTTTCCTCTTATATCTATGTCTATATCTACAGATATAGATATAGATATAATTTTGTTTGTTTCTTAGTTTCTTTCTAGGTCATCAACTTTCTATTTATCATTTATAAGGGCATGATGAAGATTGTCCTCATCATGATGAAGAAAGTAAAAATTTTGAGGTTGATGTTTTTGAAGGATATGTATAGATGCAAGTGCCCCCTCCTTTGTGTGTTTTTAATTTTAGGTCTGTTTTTTTTTTTTTTTTTTTTTTTTTTTTTCTCCCTCGTGTTTCCCTTGTGGATGCAGAGGGGGAATTATGAAATAGATTAATTAATTACCATTGAGATGTTTTACTATTGTTAGGTTTGAAACTGAGGGGGAGGGGGTACATGAGAATCATTGTTGAAAATATAAAGCATAGATGTCTTTATGAATTTAATTATCCACTTATTTGGCTAATTTTCTTTTTTTTTTTTTTTTCTCTTTTCTTCTTTTTCTTTTTTTTTTTTTTTCCTAAGGTGTGATTTATTTCATTAGAGGGAACAGTAGGGAGATTAAAGGGAATTGGAAAATTTGTAACTATGTTTGATATGATGCAGTTAGTTGGATAATGCACTTTATTTTATGTTAACGTTTTGTTGTTCTTGTCATCTATTTATTTAAAAAAAGAAGAAAAAAAAAAAAAAAAAAAAAGAAATGAAACTTCTAGCCAGTTGAATATGGTGAACTGTGTGCATCTTTGAAGAACTGTAAGTAACTGTTTGTATTTCTGCCTGAACAGGATGTTTATTTAGCCTTTAATGTTATTTAGCTGATTTGCTTATTCAGAAGTGTTCCTACATTCACCATGTACCTTTTTATGCTATTAAGCTAGCTGACCTGTTACATGCCAGTGACTGTAACTGTTAGCCTTGAACACATATGCATGTTTAGTCCTAATTGTAAGGGATTTATTGGTCATAATTAATACCTTGAATGTATTTCTTTGCCGAACAAATGTTCCTCATGGCTTTGTATTTCCTTGCTTATAGGCCACACTCACTTCCATCCAGCATTCACCTTAACTAGCCTGGAATTCCTCACCTGTGAGCCTGTCGTTTGTTGCATTACTGTGCTGTTGTGATGAAGAGTGTAAAGACAGTTAACTGTACAAGCAAAACCTGTGTGTTCTGACCGAAAAACGGATATAACTCCATACAAATGGCTGGAGTGTTTGGTAAAAGATTACAAGAAAGGATCTGAATGAGTTCTACAATGTTTTAAAAGTTGATACAGATCCAGAGAAAATTCCGGATATGATGATCCAGAAAACACACAAATAAGGGAGTCGAGCTGCTTGGCGGAGGTCTGCGCGCTCTGAGTGCTTTTCTAGTGTTGAGACTAAATTTGGTCATAACTGACAGTAGCCATGCAATTAAATTTAATAAAACGTGAGTCTGGAGCCCCTTGTGGTAGATTAATCCACTGAAATTAGGAGTTTGGAAAAGTATTGTATGTTTGAATGAATGAGTATAATAGAAGTCAATTTTAATACCTCAAATCAATTTAGACAAAAACAAAGCAGTTTTCACTGCTCAATGGACTCTTCCCTTTTCCCGTAAGCTTTTACCTCCTCATTTTAATTAAAAAAAAAATTCAAAAATATATCAAAATACATATACCGGTATCCAGTATATACATACGTATATATATATATGACCCTGAACTGGATAAGCGGTATAGAAAATGACAGATGAAATATATCTATATCTATTATAGATATAGATATATTTTCATCTGTCATCTATATAACTATATCTATCTATATATATATATATCTATATATATATATATATATATATATATATATATATATATAGTATAGCTATATATATAAGATATATAAAATTAAAGACACTGAAATGTGATTTTTTTTTCTGTTTATTTTCTAGAGTAAAACTAACATCAATTAATGCTCAATATCGCTGTTGTAGATGTCCAGTACATTAAAAAAAATAGTGAGATGCAACAGCAATAGTTAAGCTAACAGCTCTTTTGTATAGAAACATCTTTCAGATGTTTAATTCTTAGTTTATGGTGCTGCTCACTTTTTTTTGTAAATACAAGACAGTATTTTGTTTTCTGTGTGTTGTTTTCAGACACATCTTTGTTGTTTTGAGCTGCATCTTAACCCCCAGCTCTGCAGAGTATGTTACCTACCGTGTGTCTTTTCTGTCAAACATTACAATAAAGCCCCTCATTCTAGACTGAAATTACACAGTTCAAATGTTTAACTTCAAAATATGAGTTAAAGGTCTGCCTTTTTTGAGTTCAATTGAATGTTTTTTGCGTGTTTAAGATGTGTTTGATTAAGTATTTTGATTAATAACAACATACCAGAAGTTTGTTCAATTGAGACAAAATAATACATTAGGTCAACAAAAATGCCAAAATTCAATTTACAGTGTAGGAGTCTGGAAAAGTATCGCAATAATGATTAATCAGTATAATAAGAGTTAATATTAATACTCCAATTTAATTTGAACAAACACAAATCAGTTTTTCCCCTCCCTGGGCTGCCACCTTACCGTGGTGGAGGGGTTTGTGTGTTCTGAGGATCCTAGGAGCTATGTTGTCTGGGCCTTTATGGCCCTGTAGGGTCACCCATGGCAAACAGGTCTCTAGGGGAGGAACCAGACAAAGCGCAGCCCAAACACTCTTATGGAGAGACAGCATTGGAGCCACATGTCTCTTGCCTGGATGCAGGTCACCGGGGAACCCCTCTGGACCCAGGCATGGAGGCAGGACATGGAGGCAAGTGTCCACTGGCCAGGCTTCCTCCCAAGGGGCCCAGCCTGGCTTAGCCCGAGGAGATGACATGGGCCCCCCCTTCCGGTGAACCTCCACACACAAGAGGGGCCATAGGGGTCAGTTTGAGCTAGGCGGAAGCTGAAGGCGGGGGAGATCCTTGGTTGCAGAGGCTGGCTCTTTGGATGTGGAATGTCACCTCTCTTTTTGCAAAAGAGCCTGAGCTGGTGCGCAACGTTGAGCAGTTCCAACAAGATATACTTGGACTCATTTTGACGCACAGCTTGGACTCTGGAAACAGCATCCTTGAGAGGGGCTGGATCTTCATCCACTCTGGAGTTTCTCCCAGTAAGAGGCGCTGAGCCGGTGTGGGCATACTGATGGCCCTCCGGCTCGGCACCTGTACGTTGGGATTTAACTGGTGAATAACAGGGTAGCCTCCCTCCGCCGTGCGATGGGTCCTGACTGTTGTCTGTTCTCATGCACCGAAGAGCAGTTCAGAGTACCCACCCTTCTTGGAGTCATTGGACGGCATGTTGGAAAGTGCTCCTTCAAGGGACTCTATCATTGTGCTGCACAGCAAATTTGACAGTGTATATTTAACACCAGGCCAGCCGGGAGACATAGTCCCTCCAGCGTGTCCTGGGTCTCCCCCGGGGTCTAGTCCTGGTGGGACGTGCCTGGAATACCTCACCAGGGAGGCATCCTGACCAGATGCCCGAGGCACCTCATCTGGCTCCTCTCTATACTTAGGAGCAGCGACTCTACTTTGAGCCCCTCCCGGATGACCGAGTTCCTCACCCTATCTCTAAGGGAGAGCCCGGCCAGCCTGGGGAGGAAACTCATTTCAGCCGCTTGTTCCTGCGATCTCGTTCTTTCGGTCATGACCCACAGCTTATGGCCATAGGTGAGGGTAGGAACGTAGATGGAGCGGTAAATCGAGAGCTTTGCCTGCTGGCTCAGCTCCTTCTTCACCACGATGGACCGATGCAGAGTCCTCATCACTGCAGACGCCGCACCAATTTGTCTGTCCATCTCCCGCTCCATTTTTCCCTCACTCGTGAACGAGACCCCGAGATACTTGAACTCCTCCACCTGGGGCAGGACCTCGCTCCCGACCCGGAGAGGACGCTCGCGGATCTACGACTAATCTGAATACTGTACCGTCCAAAGGAGTCAGAGTGATGCATGAATGTTCCTGGTGAATAAATGCACATATAAATTCCTAGAAATAAGGTCCAGGTTGAAAGAAACAAAAGTTATCCTTTAATAACCCATGGCCAACTTACTATTTTCTCTGGCCACCCTTTGGCCACACCTTAAAAAATTCTGCGGGAGCCCCTGGGTGGAGCTTTCAACTGATCACCACCTGGTGGTGAGTGGGCTCAGATGGTGGGGGAGGATGCCGGTCAGGCCTAGCAGGCCCAAACATGTTGTGATGGTCTGCTGGGAGCATCTGGCAGAGTCCCCTGTCAGAGAGAGCTTCAGCTACCACTTCAAGGAGAGCTTAAAACATGTTCCAAGGGAGGCGAGGGACATTGAGTCAGAATTTTTGTGTTCTGTGCCTCTATTGCTGACGCTGGTAGTCAGAGCTGTGGCTGTAAAGTTATTGGTGCCTGGCGCTGCGGTAATCCCCAAACTCATTGGTGGAAACCGGCAGTAAGGGATGCCGTCAAGCTGAAAAAGGAGTCCTATAGGGCCTTCTTGGCCTGTGGGACTTCAGAGGCAGCTGACACGTATCGGCAGGCAAAGCAGAGTATAGTAGGGAAGCGTATTGCATTCACCTGAAAAAAATAAAATTGGTCTGTTTTTCTGAATTAACGAGATAATTTTTACATAAATAAACAAAAACGTTCTGTTTTTCTGAATTAAGATAATTTTTACAAAAATAAATAAAAACGTTCTGTTTTTCTGAATTAACGAGATAATTTTTTACAAAAATAAATAAAAACTTTGTTTTTCTGAATTAACGAGATCTTTTTTTTTTACAAAAATAAATAAAAAATTTCTGTTTTTCTGAATTAATGAGATCATTTTTTTTTTACAAAAATAAATAAAAACTTTCTGTTTTTCTGAATAAACGAGATATTTTTTTACAAAAATAAATAAAAACGTTTTGTTTTTCTGAATTAACGAGATAATTTTTTACAAAAATAAATAAAAACTTTGTTTTTCTGATAACGAGATAATGTTTTGCAAAAATAAATAAAAATGTTCTGTTTTTCTGAACCATCCGGAGCCACTGCAGTCAAGCCAGCCAAGTTTCAGTTACAGCTGAAATTACGCCGGTTGTCTTGACCGCGGATCCGCGAGAGGCGGCTTGACTGCAGTCCGGAGTGCTGGTACTGACCCACTAGCAGTAGCTACTTGACAGGTCATAGAACGAGAGAACGTGTGCTGGAAATGCAGCTCGGAGCTGGAGCTGCACATCCATGCTTTCCGTTTCCACCAGTCCCCCGGACAGATGAAGGTCTCAGTCCGGACTGGTGGGAACGGTTGGAATGATGAAGTTAACGGACTCCCGCTGGAGTCAGTGAATTTTTCTGTCACGCCTTCACCAAACTTTGCCAGATGAGTGACGGAGCCCCGCGATGTTTGCACACCAGCTTCTCTCGGGATGCGTGTTGCCATGGTGATACATAAACTAGCAAGCTGTGCAGAGCACTGATGGATCGCTGATACAAAATACTCTGTAGTTTATTTAAAACACCAAAAATACTTGCAGATAGAGCATGCGCAGAACACAATCAAATATTACTTTCAATGGAGATAATCCAATAAGCGTTTACATGACCAAATATTCCGGTTAGAAAAGGAGTAACCCAGGGGTAATATTTGGGTTTTTAAAAACCCGAAAATGAGCATATTCGGGTTTTTGCCAGTGTTTACATGGCCGTGCGCAACCGGGTTATTGCTAATATTCCGGTTATGAAAGAGTTCACTAGCAAGGACCACGCCACAACAAAAGGAGTGATGATGACGATGATGATGATGAAGGATTGATTGAAAGAAAGAATGATATATGATGATGAGCCGGAGGAAGACCTAGTGTGGGGGTGTAGTCTTTCGATAGTGAGTCCGGCTTGGGGAACCCCCCCTCAGATGGAACCCGAAAGAAGAGAAGGAAGCAGACAAGAAACAAGAATGGAGGAGACGGTCAGATGATGGGAAAGAAGTAGGACAGCAGGAAGGAGAAGGGAGGCAGAGAAGAGGGGAGGCAAAGTCCAGGGAGGGGCAGCAGATGGAGAAAGGCCGAACGAAGCAGGCGGACGAGGCAAAAGGGAAGGTAGAGGAGATGCAACGAGAGGAAAGGGAGGGGAAGGGAGGGTCGTCGAGAGAACGAGAAACTGAGTTGATGAGGTGAGCGAGTATTTAAGGCTGCTTGGTGATTAGTGAGATTGGAGGCAGGTGTGGTTGAGGCGTGGTCCTGCTCCTGAACATATGTTAATGAATTAACCTCATTTCACTAGCAAGGACCACGCCACAACAAAAGGAGTGATGATGACGATGATGATGATGAAGGATTGATTGAAAGAAAGAATGATATATGATGATGAGCCGGAGGAAGACCTAGTGTGGGGGTGTAGTCTTTCGATAGTGAGTCCGGCTTAGGGAACCCCCAAAATGACTGGCCAGAGCCAAGAAGTGAATGAGCTCTACGTATATCTGAAAGGTTATTGCAAATGTTTGAACGATAGGCTTGCTAAGACCAGCGTCTGAGCAACTAAATATTTTGGTCTGATACATCGAATCTGGAGGCGGTGGTGGCTGCGCCGATGCGGAATGAACGGATGGAATAGTGTTCTGATTCTAAGCCGGACAGACGGACTTGACAGAAATGGTTGCTGAACCAGAATCTAGTAGCCAATTTCCTTTTCTCAGTGAAGAGCGGATCCAGAGGTGAGGCAGTTGATTGCAGTCCAAGTTGGAAGTAGTCTGGATTTGGTTCTTAAGGGCTGAGGTGTGAATACAATTCAAACAGATAAATGGGGAAGAGATTCCGAGTTGATCTGTTTTTCTTTTAAGCGTGAATACGAGACAGTCAGGTGAGTAGCAGATGTCTGAGAGGCAGGGGTGAAAAGGAGTTGAAAATGGACGTTGTAGGTGCAAAATTCAGGGGATCATAGGATGCCAAAATGACTGCTTCCAAGGTCTGATCAATGGTAGAACAGTTTCCTGGTCGTAACGTGTTTATGCAGAGGTGGAGAAAGTCCAACGTGAGAGGAAGGTGTATCGTTGTCGGAGCTGACTCTCATTTTCGAAGTCTGTTTAAGAGCCTGGTGACATGACAATGAGTGAAAGATGGACACGAAGAGCCAAGCAAGAGCCGACAGAAGAATATACCGGAAAGGTAAGTGTGGATAGTGGAACAGAGAATTCTTTGGAAAGAGAAAATACAGGCGATGTAACTGTAAAGTGTGGTAATGTCAAACTGAGGGAAGTGAGTTAATGGACAGAATGATACGTTTTGAAACTGTTCCAGCCGGTGAGGTAGGCTGAGAGTATGCATGGAGCGAGACTGTCAAGGATGGCTTCACTTGAGGCAACAGACAATGAATTGTGATCATACTGAAGTTGGTTGGTGAATGGAGGGACTGGAGTCTGGTGTTGATCTGATTCGGAGCGAATACTTGTTAAGAGGCTTGGAATGTAGGCAGCTCTGAGGAGGAACTGATGCTGTGCTGAGATCGAGACGAGTATGCGAATGGGCTGTATGATCATAAGGGAACGGGAATGGCCTTGTAGGTGACAATGACTGCAGTGGAATCGTCAGAATGAATTAGGATTGACCTACAGGACCATTTATGACCCCAGAGAATGGCGGCTATAATGATGGGGTACTGCAGGTAAAGAGCACAACACCGAAGCTGAATCGAGAAGTTTGAAGTCGGAGCCAATGCGCATGGCATAAGCGAGATGACCCATGAGGGCTGCCGTTGTGTGCATTCATCCACCAGCACGTAGTTGGAGAGGAGACTCGAGATGCGCTTGACCTTTTCCGGAGGCAAGGAGGTCTGAAAGGAAAAGGACTTAAGGGTGATCCCCAAAAGGAAAAGTAAGATGCCGGGCCACGAAGTCAGGCGACGGTCCCGGGAGAGGCATGCGAAACCCCGACAGCTGAGCAAAAGCGAAAGAAGGGTACAATAACAGCACCAAGTCAACATAGTGACCTGCCAAAACCAGGAGACAGGAGCCACCGGGATGCAGGGCAGAGACGGGCGGCTGGATGGGTGGCATGGCGGTAGCCGGCTGTGAGACCCAGGACAGCCAGAAGCAACTTGCACAAAAAAAGGGGGCAGAAGCAGGGAGAGGGGCAGAGAGGGAACAAGGAAGAAATAAGCCAGAACGAAAGGAGGAGAGGGCAGAAAAGCCAGAAAAGGCAGAAAGGGCTGGGGCCCCGAAGAGGGCAGGAGGGGCACAGCTGTGGCCGCACCAGAACGCAAGAAGGAAAGGAAGAGGCTGCGGCGGAGCCGGCAGCCAAGAAAAACACGAGCAATCGGAAGCCGAGAAGAAGCGAGAGCGGCCGTCGGCGGTGCCGGGACGGCCAGAGACGGAAGGGAGGAAAGGAAGAGGCCGCGGCGGAGCCGGCAGCCGAGGCAACGGGAGGAATCGGAAGCTGAGAAGAAGCGAGAGCGGCCGTCGGCGGTGCCGGGACGGCCAGAGACGGAAGGGAGGAAAGGAAGGAAGAAATGAGCAGAGAAGGCTCCGTGAAAGACTGAGCAGAGGCGGAAGCGACACGTTGGCGTGTGCCAGACGGGACAGGCAGAGGATAATTGTGGGAGGGTGCCCCAGGCGATGGAAGGGGAGAACGGTGGAGCCGGGGAGAAAGGCAGGGCTGGTACCCGTGGCAGCCCAGTTGGGCGTGTGGCTGAGGGATGTGCAGCGGAGAGTGCGAGCGACCGCCGTGACGGTGGCGTGAATAGACCGGGGAGAGCGACCGTTGAAGCGGCTGAGAGTTGGAGAGGCTGGCTCAACAGATGCACTGTGAACCGAGGCAGTGAGATCCAGAGTCCAGGAGACCGTGGTGGGAGACCGTGCCAAGGGTCATGCATGGCAGACCGTGAGAGACTTCGGCGTGGAGGCGTGCCCTGGTTGGAGCAGGCAAAGGCCCAATAGGCTAGCAAGAGCCATCGCAGAACCGGTGGAGGGCCAGAGGAGACCAGCTGACGGAGGCGCCGCTGAGGCGGCGAGCGTGGCCAAAAGGCAGTCAGAGGGCCGGGGAGAGCGATGGAGCGAGCGGCCACCAGTCCTGGACTAAAGATGGCGGAGAGATGGCATGGGACCCAGATAGAATCGGGAAGGTGGTGATCTGAGGGCTGTGCCGGCCGTGTCCGTGGCAGAGGGCAGCACGTGGCCCAGTGTGAGAGAACGTGGTGAGAAGCTGAGCAGCGGTTGGAGTGGGCGGAGGCCGTGGGCGTGGTAGAGGGCAGCACATTGCCCAGTGTGAGAGATCGTGGCGAGAAGCTGAGCAGCGGTTGGAACGGGTGGAGGCCGTGGGCGTGGTAGAGGGCAGCACATTGCCCAGTGTGAGAGAACGTGGCGAGAAGCTGAGCAACGGTTGGAGCGGGTGGAGGCCATGTCTGTGGCGGAGGGCAGCACATTGCCCAGTGTGAGAGAACGTGGCAAGAAGCTGAGCAGCGGTTGGAGCGGATGGAGGCCGTGGGCGTGGTAGAGGGCAGCATGTGGCCCAGCGTGAGAGAACACGGCGAGAAGCTGAGCAGCGGTTGAAGCGGTCGGAGGCTGTGTCTGAGGCGGAGGCTGTGTCCGTGGTAGAGGGCAGCACGTGGCCCAGTGCGAGGGAATGTGGCGAGAAGCAGAGCAGCGGTTGGAGCGGGCGGAGGCCCTGATGGACTGATGAGAGCCACAGCTGAAGCGGCTATGGGCCAGACGAATGAACATAAGATATTAGACATCATTCCTTGTTGGTCTCCTCTCCACAGCCCCATAACCGCGGCGCAGCCCTCACGTGACAAATGAACGAATGAAAGATCCGTATGAAAGATTATGAACGAACTAAAGTGCCTGCTCCTCACCACACAGCCTGAGCTGCCTGACTGTCACAAAAGAAAGATACCTGTGGACCGACACAGTTGGTTGAGTCATGAACTAATCATTTCTGTTTCCTGTCGTCCTGCTGGCTGGCTGAGCTTACAGCTGCTGCCGTGTGGCGAGAGAGCGCAGTGCATGAAAATGAACGAATCGCTCACTGAGAGGACTCATTACTTCCGAGTCATATAAAAGATTAGTTCATATTGAACGAATCGTTCGTGAACGACACATCACCAGAGGACAGGTGAGGACCGGCTGTGGCTGCGCCGATACGTGTGGACGAGAGTAAGGAGCCGCGGTGTAACCAGTACCAGAAGAAAGGAAACGAGGTCGAGAAGAAGCGGAAGCGGTCGGACAGCGCCGGGACGGCAAGAGGCGAACGAGAGGAAAAGAGAGAGAAGCGAGCCGAAAGAGCTCCATGGTCCCACACGGAGCAGGTGCGGGAGAGACAACCCAGAGTGTTGCAGGCGGCAGAGGCGGGGCTGCGACGTTGCGAGAAACCGGCCAGGAGGAAGCCGACCGGAGGAGCAGGAAGTGCCGAAGACCTGGCACCGCCGGCGGGAACCGTTTGGGCAAGAGAAGGCGGCCGCGGGCCGGGAAGCTGGTCCGACTGCGGTGCGCCACTCGAACGGCGTGGAGGCTGCAGGACAGCGGGTCCGAGGAGCGAGAAGAGCGGCGAAGCCGGCGGCCATGAGGCCCGACCGTGCGAGGAGGAGAGACGATCCGAGAACCGAAAGGTGAAGACACGAAATGCGTGGAGTACAGGCGGAGCGTCGGGCTGCAGTTGGAGCGCTGGGAAACTAGTCGTCCGAGGAGAGCAGCCGCCCACAATGGTTGCAATGGACAATCAGCAGTGAGGGAACGAGGGCCACCGGCGGGCGAGGAAGATGATGAAAAGCAGCGAACGCTAGTGATGTTATGCTCGAGCAGGCTGCTCGACTTCGTATCGACCTTTCAAAGCGGAAGTGTCGTGGGAAATGTATCGAGCCTCGCTTCATTCCGTTAAGGACCGCCCTACTTTCCAAATGAAGCTTCATGACGTCACGCGCGTATCACCGACCTTACGCGCCAGTTTGAATTCAGGGTGGAGCCATCAATTTACTAGTGCTTATAAACGGACACAATTCCACCAAACTTTGTGGGTTTATGAGAGGAGGAGACAGTTGCGTATAGTTGCCATTTATTCAATAATTTACATACAGGGAGAGTGAGATTCAGGTGAGATTAGGCTAACATTCCATCTACGACTGCTGAAATGATCTTGTTCTTAAATAAAAATGCATGACTCCCACAAGAATCTCAAAAGTATTTTTTTAAGGGGGGGGGGGGAGGTTCTTTATATAAATTCATCATGGCAATACTTTCCATGATGTCTTCATCAAATCTTTCTAAAACAACACCATCTGTTGTATGAAATATTTTCAGCTGGAGCTCAAGCTATGACACAGCTATGAAAATCTTTCATAATGCAGCCAGATTTGAAAATGAACATAAAACATGTTACAAATAATTGTTGCTAGCTGCGTTTACATGGACCCAAATATACCGATTGCTTTCGGTTTAAAAGCTCTTTCGGAATTAAAATGATCCATGTAAACGCCTCTTTCCGAATGAAAAGCGCAGAACCGAATGAATTTTCTTTCGGTTTCACAGGGGTAGAATATTCCTTTCCCCAAACCGAACGGGGTATCATGTAAACGCTGATTCGGAAAGTTGTGAGGTTGCGCTCTTACAGCGCATGCTTCGACGAGACGTCAACGTGAAACAAGTGACGTTTCCTCACTTTGACAGATGGCTGTGAACAACGTAATTCCCTGGACAGCGAGAAAGTTTGTTTTTAACTCAAACTCTGTCTCTACAGCTTTTCCTCTTGGTTGTTTCCATTAGGAGCGCATGAGGATCAGCTGCTGCTTCATTAACGTCCTGCAGAAACCACAACGACTGTGACGATCAGCTGTTTGTAGACCTCCGTCTTTAATAAATAACGTGATTTACATCATTCTGCGCATGTCAGGCAGGGTTATTCTGAATAAATATTGGCGCATGTACACGCCAGATCCGAATGTAGGCTATTAGTTCCCATGTAAACAGCTGCCCTGAAATCCTCAATCAGAATGATTTCAATCCGAAAGGGAAAAAAGTCTCCATGTAAACGTGGCCACTGTTTCATGACACATTGCCCCTCATCAATCCATGCAGCTGGCTGCTGCTATGATAAAAGTTGACCAGCAGATGTCACTATATTGTATTGTGTTGAATGCTTCATAACACAGAACCATTTGAAGACAATTGCTTCATATTGATTCAGTGGTTCGGAAAGCTTCAGTTTCTCCATCACTAGCAAACGCAGCAACGGCTGGAACGTCGGTAGGTCGTCGAGAGAACGAGAAACTGAGTTGATGAGGTGAGCGAGTATTTAAGGCTGCTTGGTGATTAGTGAGATTGGAGGCAGGTGTGGTTGAGGCGTGGTCCTGCTCCTGAACATATGTTAATGAATTAACCTCATTTATTGGCTGCATGTAAACGCAGTGAGTGCTTGCAGCGCCAGTCAGAGGTGGTTGCTCCTCATGAAACGGAAACGGTTGTTCTTTCTCTCCTCCTCCTTCTACTCTTCACTTTTATCTCGTTAATTTAGAATAACAGAACGTTTTTGTTTATTTGTTTAAAATTATCTTGTTAATTCAGAAAAACAGAACATTTTTATTTATTTGTTTGAAATTATCTCGTTAATTCAGAAAAACAGAACGTTTTTATTTATTTCTTTTAAATTATCTAATTTATTCAGAAAAACACAATGTTTTTATTTATTTCTTTTAACTTATCTCATTAATTCAGAAAAACAACGTTTTTATTTATTTTTGTAAAAAATTATCTCGTTAATTCAGAAAAACAGAACGTTTTTATTTATTTGTTTGAAATTATCTCGTTAATTCAGGAAAAACAGAATGTTTTTATTTATTTCTTTTAAATTATCTCGTTAATTCAGAAAAACACAATGTTTTTATTTAGTTCTTTTAAATTATCTCGTTAATTCAGAAAAACACGTTTTTATTTATATTTGTAAAAATGATCTCGTTAATTTAGAAAAACACAATGTTTTTATTTATTTCTTTTAAATTATCTCATTAATTCAGAAAAACACAACGTTTTTATTTATTTCTTTTAAATTATCTCGTTAATTCAGAAAAACAGAACGTTTTTATTTATTTGTTTGAAATTATCTCGTTAATTCAGAAAAACTGAACGTTTTTATTTATTTCTTTTAAATTATCTCGTTAATTCAGAAAAACACAACGTTTTTATTTATTTTTGTAAAAATGATCTCGTTAATTCAGAAAAACAGAATGTTTTTTTCATTTATTTTTGTAAAAAATTATCTCGTTAATTTAGAGAAACAGACCAATTTTATTTTTTTCAGGTGAATGCAATACGCTTCCGTAGTACAGCTCTGGCGGTCGCTGAGGCGAAAATCGGACATGGGAGGAGTTAGGAGAGGCCATGGAAAACGACTTCTATGCCTTCCAGGAGGTTCTGGTCCACTCTCAGAGGGCTCAGCAAAAGGCGGCAGTGCACTGTCAACACTGTGTTCGGTGTAGATGATGGGCTGCTGATCTCGACTCGGGATGCTGTGGGTCAGTGGAGAAAGTACTTCGAAGATCTCCTAAATCCCACCAGCACGTCCTCTGATGAGAAAGCAGAGTGCAGGGACTCAGAGGTGGGCCCTTTTAAAACCAGGGCTGAGGTTGCTGAGGTAGTTAAAAAGCTCTTTGGCAGGGCCCCAGGGGTTGATGAGATCTGCCCAGAGTTCCTTAAGGCTCTGAAAGCTGTAGGGCTGACATGCCTCTGTAGCAGTGTGGCCATCAGGGACAGTACCTCTGGATTGGCAGACTGGGGTGGTGGTCTCCCTCTTCAGAAAGGAGGATCAGAAGTTGTGCTCCGACTTCAGGGGGAATCTCTGTCTCCCTGGGAAAGCCTATTTGGGGCAGTGTGGCTATCGTCCCAGAAGTGGAACCTCAAACCCCTTAATACCTCAAATCAATTTCAAAACAAAAAAGCAACTTTCACTGCTCAATGGACTTTTCCCTTCTGTGCCCCCTCATTCTTCATTTAAAAAAAAAAATAAAAAAAAAATGAAACCACCTGCACCTGTCTGGAATTGCCTGCAATTTACCTGTCTTACCTTGATTGCAGGTCAGTTCCCTACTTTGCCTCTGGTTGGTTGGTTGCTGTGAACGTCAGTCATCTGGTCTCCAAGATCACATTATTTAATTTTCATGAACGCTTATTGAACCTCGTAATAAACATTCATATTTACTGTTCATTTAACGTTCTTGTTTAGTGTGAACACATAAGTGTTAAACAGCCTTTTGCAACATCTATCTGTAGAGTAAGTCTGTAAAGTGTGAACATGATTAAAATATTGAATAATGCAATATTTGTAAGTTTTACTGCTAAAAATAACAGTAGTTAATGTGGTTTTATCTGTTAGATCCTTTTGACAACTGAAAACATGGATTAAAAAAAGCAGAATTTTGCTCTGTTCTGGCTGAGATTTCTTAGTTGATAATCAACTATTCTTTTTTATTTTCTTTTTCTTTTTCATTGAAGCTTGAGGAGAACTTCTATGTTTCCACATAACAAAATGTGTTATATGAATGATTGCTGAAATGAAGGCACTTGTTTTCTTAATCAGGCATCTAATAATTTTCAGGACATGAAATAAGATATATAATTGTGTGTGAACAGACAAACAAGCAAAAAAAAAAAAAGTTTCCTGGAGGCGTCCATATTGCTTTTCTGATTTTTCCCATTTAGGAAAACACAAATTCTTTAAGTTCATATGACATAATTCGACCTCCAAATGAAATCAAATACACCATGACAGGGACTTTTCTACATGCTGGAGCGGTGCTGATGGAACGAAATCTCGCGAGATCTCGTCATTCCATTAGGAGTCTCGCGAGATTTGGTAAGTAAAAACATTGGTCTGAAAAAACAACACCGATATTTTCCAATTTCACATTTTAATGCCAATATTGGCCGATAATATTGGACATCCCTGATATCTAAATATCAAGAGGACCCTTACAGCCATAAAGCTCCTCTTAGCAAATCAAAATTGTTTGGCACAAGAAATCTTGGTAGTAGAAAACACTACCACTAATACTGTTCTGACCATTAATTTAATTATAATATAATAAAACCTAATATGGATCATAACATGTTAATCAATTATGACTGAGTAGAGTTTAAATTGTGGTGTTTTGGAAGGAGACAGTAAAATTTTCATGGAGAAAATTATACAATTATCATGGTATTTTACCATTTCCAGTTCATGAGGATTATTTTTTAGCAATACTTACAAACAAACAAACAAACAAACAAAAAAAATCCTTTGAACATATTTGGCTACATTTGTCAGAACTCAAGTTGCTGCTGTTGCTAGGCAACTTGAAGCTGCCCTTCAATTCTATTATGACATCACTGGAATGGGCGGGGCTTGTCCTTTGACTTATGTGACATCATAACTACATCATAAGTTGAAATATATATAAATAGAAGACCTTCCTTACTTTCAGATACCAGACGTGTTTTGCTCACTTCATAGAAAGCTCATTGCGTAGCCGTTCAAACTTCAGAAAGACAGACAGTAGGAATTATTCTTTTCAACATGCCAAGAAGAAACAAGAATCGTAAAACCAACGCTCAGAAAGGTCATTTTTTATCTTCTGAGCCTGACCTTAAATCAATGGACAAGTTCCATAATGATCACATTCAGGGATATTTACCAACGGATTCCCAGGAAAAAGGTGAGCGTATCTCTGCTGAACCATTGAGTAATGACCATTATCCTGCAATGCAGATAAAACGTTCTGATCTAGATCAGGAAACAAATACAGAGGCTGAAATGCGTGACGAAACTAAAAATGTGAGAACAACATTTCGTATCACAAGAAAAAAAGTCCCGCTGGAACAATATCTGTGTGAGGCCTGTAGTCACAGTACCTGACGAAGATTTAGCTGCAAAGTTACCTGGAAATTCAGAGGACACAGCTCCTCATGATGTCCCTACATCTCTGGTTCGAACCCAGGCGAAAAGCCAACAGCCTGAGCTGAACACATCCAATTTTCACGAACAAGATGCATCAGGTGTGAAGGTGCCTGACAATACTGGTAAAACTTCCATGTCTGACCAAAAATCTGAGTCTGTAGCAACCTCTTTACAGTCAACCACCTTATCTGGGTTGCCGACTCCACTCAAACCCTGTCCTACTCTGGGGCAACCAGAGAAAAAAACAAGAGCCTAAAAAGGCATCTGCGCAACCAGCATCAGAGACCACAGTTCCTCATGGTGTCCCTGCAACTTTGGTTCCAATGCAGACAAAAAGCCTACAGCCTTCCAGCTTAGACAAACAAGATGCACTGTCTCCAGCAAATTTACGTCTGATTCCTAGACCTGTGCTTCTCAACATGAGGAGAGATAAATCTGCAAAAAGAAACATTGCTGAAGACAAGAAAATCATGACTCCCACCCCAGTGACAGAACCACAGCCTAAAGACACTGCTAGACGAAAACCATTAGAGTCTAAAGTACCTGTTGGTTTTCCGAAAAACCCTTCTAAGACTGCTTTATCTAAAGGCTCCACTGTCAAAGCACCTGAACAAGCATCAGGTGTGAAGGTGCCTGACAAAACTGGTAAAACTTCCATGTCTGACCAAAAATCAGAGTCTGTAGCAACCTCTTTACAGTCAACCACCTCATCTGGGTTGCCGACTCCAGTCAAAACTCTCCCTGCTCTGGGGCAACCAGCTCCAGAGAAAGAAACACAGCCTAAAAAGTCATCTGAACAACCAGCATCAGAGACCACAGTTCCTCATGGTGTCTCTGCATCTGAGGTTCCAACCAAGGCAAAAAGCCTACAGCCTGAATTAAACCCTTCCAGCTTAGACAAACAAGATGCACTGTCTCCAGCAAATTTACGTCTGATTCCTAGACCTGTGCTTCTCAATATGATTAGAGAGAAGAAATTTGCCAGAAAGAACAACATTGCTGAAGACAAGAAAATCATGACTCCCACCCCAGTGACAGAACCACAGCCTAAAGACACTGCCAGACAAACACCATTAGAGTCTAAAGTACCTGTTAGTCTTCCTGCACCTGTGGTTTCAAGCAGTGCAAAATGCCTACAGCCTGGATTGATTCCCGGTCACTTAAATGCCCCACATGACCTGTCTGCTGCAAATCCATGTCCAGTTCCTAAACCTAAAAAAGACAATGCAGAGAATAACAAATTTAGCCCCGTTGAAGGTTTCATCATGATTCCAGAGCTGCAGTTTTATGAAACTTTGGGTGCAAAGGATGACAAGATTTCAGAGCTTCAGCAACAAAATCTTGATTTGCTGGCACAAATCAGGTCAATGAATATTCAGATTCAGCAAAACAACACCCAACATTCATTGGCTTCCCAGAAGTTGCAAGACCTTGAAAGAGAGATCCAGGAGGAGAAGATGAAAAGAAACTTCATTGAGAGCTCCTTTGCTGAGCTTCAAGAGGAATCAAGGAAAGTCCAAACCCAACTGACTCAAACTCGTGCACAGCTACAAGATCAACAAAGAAATGCCGAGGAGAAAACAGCTCTAACAAGTGAGGTGGAGAAGCTCAAACAGCAGTTAAAGTCTCGAGAAGCCTTGTCTGAAAAGGAGACCACTGTTCTTTATGCAGAATTAAGAAAGAAGAACGCTCTACATGCAGACATCTCCACCAGAGTCAGCCAGCTGGAAGCAGATCTTAATGCAAAGAGGGCCAGGACAATGAAAGCTGAGACCAGCTTATCTCAGCAAGTGGAAGAAACATCCAAACTGAGAGCTTCTCTGGAGAAAGTCCAACAAGACTTTGAAGAGCAGAAAACCCAGTGGAAGCAGAGGGAACATGTTCTCATCGCTCAACAGAAAAAACAAGAAGCTGTCATGAGAACAACTGTAATGGAGGCGCAGGAATATCTGGAGAACCAGCGGCTGCAGTGGGAAAAAGAAAAGTCCACCCTTCTGCAAACGATATCCACCATGACAGAGAAGATCGTGGAGGAGGAAGCAGAGGGAACAAAGTTACTTGGAGATGATGATGGACAGAGTTGAAAAGTTGGAGCAGAGCGTGCCATCCATCCCACAGGAGCAACCAAGAGAGAAGTCTTCCAGAAAGAAACCCAGGAAGAAAAGGTTCAGATAGACTCCACCTCCGCTGCAATCCAACGTTGGTTACCAAAGTAGAAAGTATGCAGGTTTCTTGGATTATTTCAATAGACATCGTGACTCCAACTCTGGGCTCAGACTGAGGGTGAAACCCATTTCACCCCTTGGCCCTACCCCCTTACCCCTTCCCCTCCATTAAGTGGTAGGGCTATATACCCCTTCAATAGAAGATTTTTGCGGAAACACACACTTCAAACAGAGGGGTATGGAAATCACCGGCAAGAAGATGGCTGCTACCAAGTCCAAAAACATCCACAAATATGAATATTTTCTCCATAGATAAAGTTTAAAAAGTATGAAAACCATTTTATTGTCTAGTTTAACGTCATTTAAATGTATAACAGTCATTTTCTCTGTAAAATGCACATTAATTAATCGCTAGTACTACACTGATGCTTCAGTTACATAAACGCTACCAGGCTGAAAACCAGCAGTGCTCTGTAGGCAGCCCTGATAATCTACAGTGATAGATGATCAATTAAAATTTTGGCAACATCACTGCGGGTATTCATTTACATGGAGGTTCTTCATGGGATATAACAAGCAGGGATGTCATGCACAAATTGAATTTGCTTGTTAACGATAATCCACAGCTGTAGACGGTTTGATTTCTGAATCAATGAAGAAGTATGCAGACCAGACCAGCAGAGCAAAGGAGCACAGTTTCAAGGTTGGTGACGTAGTCTACATTACCAGTATGGAAAATGGAAAACTGGATCCCACATTCAGAGACACTCGCTATGTACTACTGAGAAACACTGCCAACAACTCCTTTGAACTGGTCAACACAGAAGATGGATCAAGAGTGAATAGGAACGTCAAACATCTTCACCATGCACCAGTGGTAATGGACTTTGATGTTTTTGAGCCTCCATTGGTTCCTGATGTTCAGGTCAACAAGGACACACAGGATGCGTTATCTGCTGAGACCGTTCCAGCAGCTGAGATTGCACATGAACCTGATCCACCGATGTCGAAGGTTGTCACTCCAAGAAAAGGCCGTGTTATTAGAAAGCCCATCAGATACAGAGAGACTTGAAGAAAAAGGACTTTGTCCTCAATAGTTTGCAAAAATGGAAATTTGAGTAGAATGAAAATGTTTTGATTTATTGACAAAGCAGTTTAATAGCAGTGATGTCATTTGACTAAGATTTGTTTTCATTGAAACTCATGTTACAGATATAATTTTGTTCTAAACTGAAACATACTTTAAGGATAGACTTTTGTTCTAAACAAGGGAGGAAAATGTTGTATAGTTATGTATTGATCTATCGCGAGAGCTAGATGAGAAGAAAAGAAAGGAACGGAAATGATGAAAACCCAGCTCGTGTATGGAGATATTTTTGCAAACACTAACTGATATTTTGGTTAAAATATGTGGTAACAAAAATGTATTTGTTTGTGGAGATTTTAATGTTGATTTGTTGAAGTGGAATGAGCATAAATCAAAAAATGATTTTTGCAACACTATGTTCAGTTTTGGACTTTGGCCTCTTATAAACAAACCAACTAGAATAACTAAACAGAGTACTACACTAATCGATAATATCTTTACAAATGTCTATGAAAAAATAATAAGTGGTTTCTTTTAAATGATATTAGTGATCACTTACCTATTTTTGTGAACCTAGCAAATTATCATACTAACCAATTTGGTAACCATAAGGAACTCATTTACAAATATAGGTGACTAAGAAGCCCACAAAGGATTGAGGCATTAAAGTTTGACTTGGATACCTGTAATTGGGATGGTGTATATGTTGATGATCCAAATCAGGCATATGATACTTTTTTATCTGGGTTCTTAGAACTATATGATAAACACTGTCCTGTGAGGAAGATATCCAAAATCGTGGATAAATATAGGGATAAGCCCTGGTTAACTATAGGTCTACAAAAATCCATAAAGAGAAAAAACTATAAAAAATATCTCCAATCAAGAACTAGTGAAAGTGAAATAAAATATAAACAGTACAAAAATAAACTGACATTAATAATTAGATGTGAGAGAAAGAAATATTATATCAAAATACTTGAAACTAACACCAATAACATTGAAAGAACCTGGAATGTAATTAACCATATAATAAACAAACAAAATCTAAACGTAGACTTTCCAAATTACTTCTGGAAGAAGTCTGACGAGAAAGTAGATGATCTAAAAGATATTGTGAATGACTTTAATGATTATTTTGTCATCATTGGTCCCTCGCTGGCTGATAAAATTACTGTGCCAGTTGATAGAAGAGATTTGTTTGACCAAATAATAAATACTAACCTAAATTCTATGTTTCTTTGTGGAGTAAATGAAAGTGATGTGATTGAAACAACAAGGAAGCTAAAAAATAAAACATCATGTGACATATATTCTATTGATATGAAAATTATTAAGTCATTTATTCTATTGTGAGGCCTTTGACATATATATACAATCGGTCACTTCAAGCTGGAGATTTTCTAGATGGCATGAAAATTGCAAAGGTCATACCAACATTCAAAAATGGAGACAAACATAGTATCGAAAATTATAGACCCACATCTCTGCTTCCTCAATTTAAAAAAATACTGGAAACCCTTTTTGTTAAACAATTGGATGCATTCATTGATAAAAATAAACTATTAAGCGAACATCAATATGGGTTTCAAAAAAACAAAACCACAACGTGTGCTGTGATGGAAATGGTTGAGACTATAACAGGGGCAATAGAAAATGATAAATTGACTGTTGGTGTATTTTTTGATCTACAGAAAGCTTTTGACACCATCGATTACAGCAGGTTATTGAAAAAGTTGGATAGTTATGGGATAAGAGGTGTTGCTTATTTTTGGTTAAAAAGTTATTTAGAAAACAGAAAACAACGTATGCAAACAAATGATGTGGTGTCTGAATTAAAGGAAGTCATCTGTGGTATTCCACAAGGATCAGTGATTGGTCCAAAATTGTTTTTGATTTATATAAATGATATTTGTGAAATGTCAGACGTTTTAAATTTTGTAGTTTTTGCAGATGACACCAACCTGTTTTGTTCTGGAAAGAACTTGGAGGACATTTTGAGTATTGTAGAGTGGGAGCTTGAGAAACTAAAATATTGATTTGATGTTAATCAATTGTCCCTCAATGTTAAAAAAAAAGTAAATTTATGGTATTTGGAAATAAGAATAAAATAAAAAATAAAGACATCAAATTAAAAATTTGTGATGATGTAATTGAGAGTATTTGTGACAAAATTTCTCGGAGTGGTGGATGAGGGGTTGACATGGAAACAACATATCGATTATTTAAAAAGAAAAATATCAAAATCAATTGCAATTTTATATAAGTCTAAGGATGTATTAAACTCTAAATGTCTTTACATTATTTATTGTTCACTTATTGTTCCTTACTTGTCTTATTGTGCAGAGTTGTGGGGATCAACATTTAAAACAACTATAAACTCAATAGTTATCTTGCAAAAACGTGCAATACGTTTGGTTAATAATGCAGGTTACTATGATCACACAAGTCCATTGTTTTTGAAGTCACATGTTTTGAAATTTAATGACATAGTATATTTAAGGATAATGCAAATCACATACAAGGCCAAAACAAATTCATTACCTGTATCTTTACAAAGATTTTTTTCTATGTCTGAAAGGAAGTATGACTTTAGAGATGGTTTTAAGTTTGTTGTGCCAAAAGCAACAAAAGGGATTAAAAGGAGATGTGTTTCTGTTGTGGGTGTAACATTTTGGAACAAGGTTAATTTGAATTTACGTTTGTGTAATTCATTGTTAATTTTTAAGCGCACGATTGTTGAATCTTGTTTTCAAAGCTGTAAGTAGGCGATAAGGAAAATGGGAAAATGCAGTAAAAGAAAACCTTTATTTATATCTAGTTCATCTTTTTTCCTTCCTCAATTGGAGGATTAAGTTAGAAATTTTGTTGTAGGATAGGCAATATAAGCTTTTGCTTCAGCCTATTCCTTTTCAGTCTGCGTTATTGTAAATGTGAAGACTGATGTATCTTTATGTATTGATGACCGAATAAAAAAAAAAGGAAGTAGAAGGAATGGGAAGAATGCAAGGAATGTAAGGATGGTGAAATGGTGAATAAAGAGTTAACAAAGAAACCCGAGCTGAGATGATGTTTAAAAGACGACAGCACAACATTAAGATTAAGTGATTTTGAGTTAATGTTTAAGTCTTTTTGTTCTGCCTTTTTCAGCCCTTTTGGCTTCCCTTTCTGTTGAGATAGCTCTGAAAGCTTTAGCCCGGAGCTGGCATAGTGAGTTTTTTTGTTTTTTGTGGGGGTTTTTTTGCAAGCAATAAATGTTTTTGTGTAGGAACATCTTTTAGATGTACGCTTGTTTCTTAGTTTATGGTGCTGCTCCCTGCTTTTTACCTCCGTCAAGGAGGTAATGTTTTCAGTAGTGTTGGTTTGTCCGTCCATCCGTCCGTCTGTCTGTCAGCAACTTTACGGAAAAAGTACTGGACGGATTGACCTGAAATTTTCACCAGCCGGATGAACCCATTAAATTTTGATGGTGATCCGGATCACCTTCTGGATCCAGGATTGTTTTGAAGGATTCTTTATCATTGTGAGATTGGCCATGTTGGAAAGGCGGTTGAATAGGCATGGGTGCCTCCTTGTGGCAAAAGTGTGCAGCAGCGGGACTGAGCTCATGATGTCAGGACGCAGAAATGAAACTTCTAGCCAGTTGAATATGGTGAACTGTGTGCATCTTTGAAGAACTGTAAGTAACTGTTTGTATTTCTGCCTGAACAGGATGTTTATTTAGCCTTTAATGTTATTTAGCTGATTTGCTTATTCAGAAGTGTTCCTACATTCACCATGTACCTTTTTATGCTATTAAGCTAGCTGACCTGTTACATGCCAGTGACTGTAACTGTTAGCCTTGAACACATATGCATGTTTAGTCCTAATTGTAAGGGATTTATTGGTCATAATTAATACCTTGAATGTATTTCTTTGCCGAACAAATGTTCCTCATGGCTTTGTATTTCCTTGCTTATAGGCCACACTCACTTCCATCCAGCATTCACCTTAACTAGCCTGGAATTCCTCACCTGTGAGCCTGTCGTTTGTTGCATTACTGTGCTGTTGTGATGAAGAGTGTAAAGACAGTTAACTGTACAAGCAAAACCTGTGTGTTCTGACCGAAAAACGCATATAACTCCATACAAATGGCCCAAGTGTTTGGTAAAAGATTACAAGAAAGGATCTGAATGAGTTCTACAATGTTTTAAAAGTTGATACAGATCCAGAGAAAATTCCGGATATGATGATCCAGAAAACACAAATAAGGGAGTCGAGCTGCTTGGCGGAGGTCTGCGCGCTCTGAGTGCTTTTCTAGTGTTGAGACTAAATTTGGTCATAACTGACAGTAGCCATGCAATTAAATTTAATAAAACGTGAGTCTGGAGCCCCTTGTGGTAGATTAATCCACTGAAATTAGGAGTTTGGAAAAGTATTGTATGTTTGAATGAATAACAATGAGTATAATAGAAGTCAATTTTAATACCTCAAATCAATTTAGACAAAAACAAAGCAGTTTTCACTGCTCAATGGACTCTTCCCTTTTCCCGTAAGCTTTTACCTCCTCATTTTAATAAAAAAAAAAATTCAAAAATATATCAAAATACATATACCGGTATCCAGTATATACATACGTATATATATATGACCCTGAACTGGATAAGCGGTATAGAAAATGACAGATGAAATATATCTATATCTATTATAGATATAGATATATTTTCATCTGTCATCTATATAACTATATCTATCTATATCTATATATATATATATATATATATATATAAGTATAGCTATATATATAGATATATAAAATTAAAGACACTGAAATGTGATTTTTTTTTTCTGTTTATTTTCTAGAGTAAAACTAACATCAATTAATGCTCAATATCGCTGTTGTAGATGTCCAGTACATTAAAAAAAATAGTGAGATGCAACAGCAATAGTTAAGCTAACAGCTCTTTTGTGAAACATCTTTCAGATGTTTAATTCTTAGTTTATGGTGCTGCTCACTGTTTTTTGTAAATACAAGACAGTATTTTGTTTTCTGTGTGTTGTTTTCAGACACATCTTTGTTGTTTTGAGCTGCATCTTAACCCCCAGCTCTGCAGAGTATGTTACCTACCGTGTGTCTTTTCTGTCAAACATTACAATAAAGCCCCTCATTCTAGACTGAAATTACACAGTTCAAATGTTTAACTTCAAAATATGAGTTAAAGGTCTGCCTTTTTTGAGTTCAATTGAATGTTTTTTGCGTGTTTAAGATGTGTTTGATTAAGTATTTTGATTAATAACAACATACCAGAAGTTTGTTCAATTGAGACAAAATAATACATTAGGTCAACAAAAATGCCAAAATTCAATTTACAGTGTAGGAGTCTGGAAAAGTATCGCAATAATGATTAATCAGTATAATAAGAGTTAATATTAATACTCCAATTTAATTTGAACAAACACAAATCAGTTTTTCCCCTCCCTGGGCTGCCACCTTCCCGTGGTGGAGGGGTTTGTGTGTTCTGAGGATCCTAGGAGCTATGTTGTCTGGGCCCTTATGGCCCTGTAGGGTCACCCATGGCAAACAGGTCTCTAGGGGAGGAACCAGACAAAGCGCAGCCCAAACACTCTTATGGAGAGACAGCATTGGAGCCACATGTCTCTTGCCTGGATGCAGGTCACCGGGGAACCCCTCTGGACCCAGGCATGGAGGCAGGACATGGAGGCAAGTGTCCACTGGCCAGGCTTCCTCCCAAGGGGCCCAGCCTGGCTTAGCCCGAGGAGATGACATGGGCCCCCCCTTCCCGTGAACCTCCACACACGAGAGGGGCCATAGGGGTTAGTGTGAGCTAGGCGGAAGCTGAAGGCGGGGGAGATCCTTGGTTGCAGAGGCTGGCTCTAGGGATGTGGAATGTCACCTCTCTTGTTGCAAAAGAGCCTGAGCTAGTGCGCAACGTTGAGCAGTTCCAACAAGATATACTTGGACTCATTTTGACGCACAGCTTGGACTCTGGAAACAGCATCCTTGAGAGGGGCTGGATCTTCATCCACTCTGGAGTTTCTCCCAGTAAGAGGCGCTGAGCCGGTGTGGGCATACTGATGGCCCTCCGGCTCGGCACCTGTACGTTGGGATTTAACTGGTAAATAACAGGGTAGCCTCCCTCCGCCGTGCGATGGGTCCTGACTGTTGTCTGTTCTCATCCACCGAACAGCAGTTCAGAGTACCCACCCTTCTTGGAGTCATTGGACGGCATGTTGGAAAGTGCTCCTTCAAGGGACTCTATCATTGTGCTGCACAGCAAATTTGACAGTGTATATTTAACACCAGGCCAGCCGGGAGACATAGTCCCTCCAGCGTGTCCTGGGTCTCCCCCGGGGTCTAGTCCTGGTGGGACGTGCCTGGAATACCTCACCAGGGAGGCATCCTGACCAGATGCCCGAGGCACCTCATCTGGCTCCTCTCTATACGGAGGAGCAGCGACTCTACTTTGAGCCCCTCCCGGATGACCGAGTTCCTCACCCTATCTCTAAGGGAGAGCCCGGCCAGCCTGGGGAGGAAACTCATTTCAGCTGCTTGTTCCTGCGATCTCGTTCTTTCGGTCATGACCCACAGCTTATGGCCATAGGTGAGGGTAGGAACGTAGATGGAGCGGTAAATCGAGAGCTTTGCCTTCTGGCTCAGCTCCTTCTTCACCACGATGGACCGATGCAGAGTCCTCATCACTGCAGACGCCGCACCAATCTGTCTGTCCATCTCCCGCTCCATTTTTCCCTCACTCGTGAACGAGACCCCGAGATACTTGAACTCCTCCACCTGGGGCAGGACCTCGCTCCCGACCCGGAGAGGACACTCGCGGATCTACGACTAATCTGAATACTGTACCGTCCAAAGGAGTCAGAGTGATGCATGAATGTTCCTGGTGAATAAATGCACATATAAATTCCTAGAAATAAGGTCCAGGTTGAAAGAAACAAAAGTTATCCTTTAATAACCCATGGCCAACTTACTATTTTCTCTGGCCACCCTTTGGCCACCCCTTAAAAAATTCTGCGGGAGCCTCTGGGTGGAGCTTTCAACTGATCACCACCTGGTGGTGAGTGGGCTCAGATGGTGGGGGAGGATGCCGGTCAGACCTGGCAGGCCCAAACATGTTGTGATGGTCTACTGGGAGCATCTGGCAGAGTCCCCTGCAGAGAGAGCTTCAGCTACCACTTCAAGGAGAGCTTAAACCATGTTCCGAGGGAGGCGAGGGACATTGAGTCAGAATTTTTGTGTTCTGTGCCTCTATTGCTGAAGCTGGTAGTCAGAGCTGTGGCTGTAAAGTTATTGGTGCCTGGCGCTGCGGTAATCCCCAAACTCATTGGTGGAAACCGGCAGTAAGGGATGCCGTCAAGCTGAAAAAGGAGTCCTATAGGGCCTTCTTGGCCTGTGGGACTTCAGAGGCAGCTGACACGTATCGGCAGGTAAAGCAGAGTATAGTACGGAAGCGTATTGCATTCACCTGAAAAAAAATAAAATTGGTCTGTTTTTCTGAATTAACGAGATAATTTTTACATAAATAAACAAAAACGTTCTGTTTTTCTGAATTAACAAGATAATTTTTACAAAAATAAATAAAAACGTTCTGTTTTAACAACTAAATTAATTAATTAATTAATTAATTAAATAATTAATTAACTAAATTAAGTGCAACTCTGAGTCCTGTCATCTGCAGAAATATTCTGATGACTCTGCAGTTGTGGGGTGTATTAGTGATGGACAAGAAGCCGAATACAGGGAACTTGTCAATCAGTTTGTGAAATGGTGCAGTAACAATCAGCTCATCTTAAATACCAGCAAGACTAAAGAGATGATTGTTGACTTCAGGAGGAGCAAGAATAAGCGGCATAGTCCTGTCTACATCCTGGAAGAGGAGGTGGAGGTGGTAGAGAACAACAAATACCTTGGAGTTCAGCTGGACAACAGACTCGATTGGAAATGCAACAGTGACTACATCTATAAGAAAGGTCTGAGCAGACTCTACTTCTTAAGGAAGCTGAAATCATTTAATGTCTGCAACAAGATGTTGCAGATCTTCTATAAGTCTGTGGTAGAAAGTGCAATTAGCTTTGCAGCCATCTGCTGGGGCAGCAGCATCAGAACCAGAGACTTGAAGAAACTAAACAAGCTGATCAAGAAAGCTGGTTCTGTGCTGGGGATAACTCTGGAGCCGCTGGAGCTGATCGTTCAAAAAAGAATGCTTCACAAGCTGATGAAGATGATGGAGGACACTTCCCATCCTCTCCACAACACGGTGAAGAATCAACAGAGTGTGTTCAGTGGGAGGCTGCGTCAAGTTCGCTGTAGGACGGAGAGATACAGGAATTCATTCCTGCCAGCAACCATCACCCTAAAGAACAAGACTAACTGACTTTTTGTTTATTTAAAAAAAAAAAAAAAAAAAGTGAGCTTTTACAATACTGAATTTCCCTTCGGGGATGAATAAAGTATTTTTCATTTCATTTCATTCATTTCATTCATTTCATTTCATTTCATTTCATTTTTCTGAATTAACGAGATAATTTTTTACAAAAATAAATAAAAACTTTCTGTTTTTCTGAATTAACGAGATCATTTTTTTTTACAAAAATAAATAAAAATGTTCTGTTTTTCTGAACCATCCGGAGCCATTGCAGTCAAGCCAGCCAAGTTTCAGTTACAGCTGAAATTACGCCGGTTGTCTTGACCGCGGATCCGCGAGAGGCGGCTTGACTGCAGTCCGGAGTGCTGGTACTGACCCACCAGCAGCAGCTACTTGACGGGTCATAGAAGGAGAGAACTGTGCTGGAAATGCAGCTCGGAGCTGGAGCTGTGCACATCCATGCTTTCCGTTTCCAACAGTCCCCCGGACAGATGAAGGTCTCAGTCCGGACTGGTGGGAACGGTTGGAATGATGAAGTTAACGGACTCCCGCTGGAGTCAGTGAATTTTTCTGTCACGCCTTCACCAAACTTTGCCAGATGAGTGACGGAGCCCCGCGAAGTAACTGTTTGCACACCAGCTCCTCTCGGGATGCGTGTTGCCATGGTGATACATAAACTAGCAAGCTGTGCAGAGCACTGATGGATCGCTGATACAAAATACTCTGTAGTTTATTTAAAACACCAAAAATACTTGCAGATAGAGCATGCGCAGAACACAATCAAATATTACTTTCAATGGAGATAATCCAATAAGCGTTTACATGACCAAATATTCCGGTTAGAAAAGGAGTAACCCAGGGGTAATATTTGGGTTTTTAAAAACCCGAAAATGAGCATATTCGGGTTTTTGCCAGTGTTTACATGGCCGTGCGCAACCGGGTTATTGCTAATATTCCGGTTATGAAAGAGTTATTGGCTGCATGTAAACGCAGTGAGTGCTTGCACGCGCCAGTCAAGTGTGGTTGCTCCTCATGAAACGGAAACGGTTGTTCTTTCTCTCCTCCTCCTTCTTCTCTTCACTTTTATCTCGTTAATTTAGAATAACAGAACGTTATTGTTTATTTGTTTAAAATTATCTCGTTAATTCAGAAAAACAGAGCATTTTTATTTATTTGTTTGAAATTATCTCGTTAATTCAGAATAACAGAACGTTTTTATTTATTTCTTTTAAATTATCTAATTTATTCAGAAAAACACAATGTTTTTATTTATTTCTTTTAAATTATCTCATTAATTCAGAAAAACAACGTTTTTATGTATTTTTGTAAAAAATTATCTCGTTAATTCAGAAAAACAGAACGTTTTTATTTATTTGTTTGAAATTATCTCGTTAATTCAGAAAAACAGAATGTTTTTATTTATTTATTTTAAATTATCTCGTTAATTCAGAAAAACACAATGTTTTTATTTAGTTCTATTAAATTATCTCTTTAATTCAGAAAAACACGTTTTTATTTATGTTTGTAAAAATGATCTCTTAATTCAGAAAAACATAACGTTTTTATTTATTTCTTTTGAATTATCTCGTTAATTCAGAAAAACACAATGTTTTTATTTATTTCTTTTAAATTATCTCATTAATTCAGAAAAACACAACGTTTTTATTTATTTTTGTAAAAATTATCTCGTTAATTCAGAAAAACAGAACGTTTTTATTTATTTGTTTGAAATTATCTCGTTAATTCAGAAAAACTGAACGTTTTTATTTATTTCTTTTAAATTATCTCGTTAATTCAGAAAAACACAATGTTTTTATTTCTTTTAAATTATCTTGTTAATTCAGAAAAACGTTTTTATTTATTTTTGTAAAAATGATCTCGTTAATTCAGAAAAACAGAATGTTTTTTTCATTTATTTTTGTAAAAAATTATCTCGTTAATTTAGAGAAACAGACCAATTTTATTTTTTTCAGGTGAATGCAATACGCTTCCGTAGTACAGCTCTGGCGGTCGCTGAGGCGAAAATCGGACATGGGAGGAGTTAGGAGAGGCCATGGAAAACGACTTCTAGATGCCTTCCAGGAGGTTCTGGTCCACTCTCAGAGGGCTCAGCAAAAGGCGGCAGTGCACTGTCAACACTGTGTTCGGTGTAGATGATGGGCTGCTGATCTCGACTCGGGATGCTGTGGGTCAGTGGAGAAAGTACTTCGAAGACCTCCTAAATCCACCAGCACGTCCTCTGATGAGAAAGCAGAGTGCAGGGACTCAGAGGTGGGCTCTTTTAAAACCAGGGCTGAGGTAGTTAAAAAGCTCCTTGGCAGAGCCCCAGGGGTTGATGAGATCTGCCCAGAGTTCCTTAAGGCTCTGGATGCTGTAGGGCTGACATGCCTCTGTAGCAGTGTGGCCATCAGGGACAGTTCCTCTGGATTGGCAGACTGGGGTGGTGGTCTCCCTCTTCAGAAAGGGGGATCAGAAGTTGTGCTCCGACTTCAGGGGGAATCTCTGTCTCCCTGGGGAAGCCTATTTGGGGCAGTGTGGCTATCGTCCCAGACGTGGAACCTCAAACCCCTTAATACCTCAAATCAATTTCAACACAAAAAAAGCAACTTTCACTGCTCAATGGACTTTTCCCTTCTGTGCCCCCTCATTCTTCATTTACAAAAAAAAAAAAAAAAAAAAAATGAAACCACCTGCACCTGTCTGGAATTGCCTGCAATTTACCTGTCTTACCTTGATTGCAGGTCAGTTCCCTACTTTGCCTCTGGTTGGTTGGTTGCTGTGAACATCAGTCATCTGGTCTCCAAGATCATAGAATTTAATTTTCATGAACACTTATTGAACCTCGTAATAAACATTCATATTTACTGTTCATTTAACGTTCTTGTTTAGTGTGAACACATAAGTGTTAAACAGCCTTTTGCAACATCTATCTGTAGAGTAAGTCTGTAAAGTGTGAACATGATTAAAACATTGAATAATGCAATATTTGTAAGTTTTACTGCTAAAAATAACAGTAGTTAATGTGGTTTTATCTGTTAAATCCTTTTGACAACTGAAAACAGGGATTAAAAGAAGCAGAATTTTGCTCTGTTCTGGCTGAGATTCCTTAGTTGATAATCAACTATTCTTTTTTATTTTCTTTTTCTTTTTCATTGAAGCTTGAAGAGAACTACTATGTTTCCACATAACAAAATGTGTTATATGAATGATTGCTGAAATGAAAGCACTTGTTTTCTTAATCAGGCATCTAATCATTTTCAGGACATGAAATAAGATATATAATTGTGTGTGAACAGACAAACAAGCAAAAAAAAAAAAAAAAAGTTTCCTGGAGGCGTCCATATTGCTTTTCTAAATTTTTCCCATTTGGAAAACACAAATTCTTTAAGTTCATATGACATAATTCGACCTCCAAATGAAATCAAATGCACCATGACAGGGACTTTTCTACATGCTGGAGCGGTGCTGATGGAACGAAATCTCGCGAGATCTCGTCATTCCAGTAGGAGTCTCGCGAGATTTGGTAAGTAAAAACATTGGTCTGAAAAAACAACACCGATATTTTCCAATATCACATTTTAATGCCAATATTGGCCGATAATATTGGACATCCCTGAAAATTAAATATCAAGAGGACCCTTACAGCCATAAAGCTCCTCTTAGCAAATCAAAATTGTTTGGCACAAGAAATCTTGGAAGTAGAAAACACTACCACTAATACTGTTCTGACCATTAATTTAATTATAATATAATATAACCTAATATAATATGGATCATACCATGTTAATCAATTATGACTGATTAGAGTTTAAATTGTGGTGTTTTGGAAGGAGACAGTAAAATTTTCATAGAGAAAATTATACAATTATCATGGTATTTTACCATTTCAAGTTCATGAGGATTATTTTTTAGCAATACTTACAAACAAACAAACAAACAAACAAACAAACAAATCCTTTGAACATATTTGGCTACATTTGTCAGAACTCAAGTTGCTGCTGTTGCTAGGCAACTTGAAGCTGCCCTTCAATTCTATTATGACATCACTGGAATGGGCGGGGCTTGTCCTTTGACTTATGTGACATCATAACTACATCATAAGTTGAAATATATATAAATAGAAGACCTTCCTTACTTTCAGATACCAGACGTGTTTTGCTCACTTCATAGAAAGCTCATTGCGTAGCCGTTCAAACTTCAGAAAGACAGACAGAAGGAATTATTCTTTTCAACATGCCAAGAAGAAACAAGAATCGTAAAACCAACGCTCAGAAAGGTCATTTTTTATCTTCTGAGCCTGACCTTAAATCAATGGACAAGTTCCATAATGATCACATTCAGGGATATTTTCCAACAGATTCCCAGGAAAAAGGTGAGCGTATCTCTGCTGAACCACTGAGTAATGACCATTATCCTGCAATGCAGATAAAACTTTCTGAACTAGATCAGGAAACAAATACAGAGGCTGAAATGCGTGACGAAACTAAAAATGTGAGAACATTTCGTATCACAAGAATAAAGTCCCGCTGGAACAATATCTGTGTGAGGCCTGTAGTCACAGTACCTGAAGAAGATTTAGCTGCAAAGTTACCTGTAAATTCAGAAGACGCAGCTCCTAATGATGTCCCTACATCTCTGGTTCCAACCCAGGCGAAAAGCCTACAGCCTGAACTGAACACATCTAATTTCCACGAACAAGATGCACTGTCTCCAGCAAACTTACGTTTAGTTCCTACAGTGGTGCTTCTCAACATGATTAGAGAAAAGAATTCTGCCAAAAGAAAGCAAAATGAAGAAGAAGAAAAGAGAATTATTTCTCCAACCCCAGTGACAGAACCACAGCCTAAAGACACTGCTAGACAAGCACCATTACAGTCTAAAGTACCTGTTGGTGTTCCAGAAAACCCTTCTAAGACTGCTTTACCTGTCAAAGCACCTAAACAAGCATCAGGTGTGAAGGTGCCTGACAAAACTGGTAAAACTTCCATGTCTGACCAAAAATCAGAGTCTGTAGCAACCTCTTTACAGTCAACCACCTCATCTGGGTTGCCGACTCCAGTCAAAACCCTCCCTGCTCTGGGGCAACCAGCTCCAGAGAAAGAAACACAGCCTAAAAAGTCATCTGAACAACCAGCATCAGAGACCACAGTTCCTCATGGTGTCCCTGCATCTGTGGTTCCAACCAAGGCAAAAAGCCTACACCCTTCCAGCTTAGACAAACAAGATGCACTGTCTCCAGCAAATTTACGTCTGATTCCTAGACCTGTGCTTCTCAATATGATTAGAGAGAAGAAATTTGCCAGAAAGAACAACATTGTTGAAGACAAGAAAATCATGACTCCCACCCCAGTGACAGAACCACAGCCTGAAGACACTGCTAGACAAGCACCATTACAGTCTAAAGTACCTGTTAGTCTTCCTGCACCTGTGGTTTCAAGCAGTGCAAAATGCCTACAGCCTGGATTGATTCCCGGTCACTTAAATGCCCCACATGACCTGTCTGCTGCAAATCCATGTCCAGTTCCTAAACCTTTGCCCACCATCCAGGATAAAGAGTCTGCTGAAAAGAAAGACAATGCAGAGAATAACAAATTTAGCCCCGTTGAAGGTTTCATCATGATTCCAGAGCTGCAGTTTTATGAAACTTTGGGTGCAAAGGATGACAAGATTTCAGAGCTTCAGCAACAAAATCTTGATTTGCTGGCACAAATCAGGTCAATGAATATTCAGATTCAGCAAAACAACACCCAACATTCATTAGTTTCCCAGAAGTTGCAAGACCTCGAAAGAGAGATCCAGGAGGAGAAGATGAAAAGAAACTTCATTGAGAGCTCCTTTGCTGAGCTTCAAGAGGAATCAAGGAAAGTCCAAACCCAACTGACTCAAACTCGTGCACAGCTACAAGATCAACAAAGAAATGCCGAGGAGAAAACAGCTCTAACAAGTGAGGTGGAGAAGCTCAAACAGCAGTTAAAGTCTCAAGAAGCCTTGTCTGAAAAGGAGACCACTGTTCTTTATGTAGAATTAAGAAAGAAGAACGCTCTACATGCAGACATCTCCACCAGAGTCAGCCAGCTGGAAGCAGATCTTAATGCAAAGAGGGCCAGGACAATGAAAGCTGAGACCAGCTTATCTCAGCAAGTGGAAGAAACATCCAAACTGAGAGCTTCTCTGGAGAAAGTCCAACGAGACTTTGAAGAGCAGAAAACCCAGTGGAGGCAGAAGGAACATCTTCTCATCGCTCAACAGAAAAAACAAGAAGCTGTCATGAGAACAACTGTAATGGAGGCGCAGGAATATCTGGAGAACCAGCGGCTGCAGTGGGAAAAAGAAAAGTCCACCCTTCTGCAAACGATATCCACCATGACAGAGAAGATCGTGGAGGAGGAAGCAGAGGAACAAAGTTACTTGGAGATGATGATGGACAGAGTTGAAAAGTTGGAGCAGAGCGTGCCATCCATCCCACAGGAGCAACCAAGAGAGAAGTCTTCCAGAAAGAAACCCAGGAAGAAAAGGTTCAGATAGACTCCACCTCCGTTGCAATCCAACGTTGGTTACCAAAGTAGAAAGTATGCAGGTTTCTTGGATTATTTCAATAGACATCGTGTCTCCAACTCTGGGCTCAGACTGAGGGTGAAACCCATTTCACCCCTTGGCCCTACCCCCCTTACCCCTTCCCCTCCATTAAGTGGTAGGGCTATATACCCCTTCAATAGAAGATTTTTGCGGAAACACACACTTCAAACAGAGGGGTATGGAAATCACCGGCAAGAAGATGGCTGCTACCAAGTCCAAAAACATCCACAAATATGAATATTTTCTCCATAGATAAAGTTAAAAAAGTATGAAAACCATTTTATTGTCTAGTTTAGCGTCATTTAAATGTATAACAGTCATTTTCTCTGTAAAATGCACATTAATTAATCGCTAGTACTACACTGATGCTTCAGTTACATAAACGCTACCAGGCTGAAAACCAGCAGTGCTCTGTAGGCAGCCCTGATAATCTACAGTGATAGATGATCAATTAAAATTTTGGCAACATCACTGCGGGTATTCATTTACATGGAGGTTCTTCATGGGATATAACAAGCAGGGATGTCATGCACAAATTGAATTTGCTTGTTAACGATAATCCACAGCTGTAGTCGGTTTGATTTCTCCAGATTTGCGCCGACAGCGCAGAGCACATCTGCTTACACACAAGTCGGTGGGATCATTGATGACGTATGTGATTGTTGAAGGGGGTCCCAATTTGTAGGGGCTGACTTTCAGCCCTACCCTTCGTAGCTTTGTTTGAAGTGGCAAGGGCCAAGGGGAAGGGGAAGGGGGTAGGAGAGAAAAAGAGAATTGGGATTGGGCCTGAGTGTAATGCCGGTTAAACTAAAGACCAATGCAGTCGAAGCAGCTCATGTGTGTGCACGACATTAGCGTCACTTCCACTTGTCCCCAGAGGGGGCAAACTTCTGGAAAAAAGCTGGAAATTGTGCTGTACTCCTTTGAAGGAGATGGTCTTCATTTTGTTTCTGTCAACAAGAGTGATTTCATCTTTAACATGAAGATTTATCATTTTTTATTCACACTATTCACACTTATTGTTAAGTGTAGTATAGTTATGTATTGATCTATCACAAGAGCTGGATGAGAAGAAAAGAAAGGAACGAAAGTGATAAAAACGGAAGTACAAGGAATGCAAGGAATGTAAGGATGGTGAAATGGTGAATAAACAGTTAACAAAGAAACCCGAGCTGAAATGATGTTTGAAAGAGACAACACAACATTTAATGGCAACGAGGAAACGGTTCATCAAGAACCCAGAAGCGAAGAAAAAGGATGACGAGGATTCCACGTCCAAACAGAAAGAGTTAAAAAAAAGAACAGAAAAGAAAGGCAAAGGCACGCCATGTCGGTGGACGGTCAGCAACGACCTGCCGCCCAAGCTGCACCAGGACCCAGCTACGCTCAGCTAGTCCCGCTTAACCTTACAGCATCGGATTTATTCACGGAATATAATCTCCGGAAGGTCTCTTACAGCTTTTTTAAAATTGCCAGCGGAACTATTAGCGCACAAGATTCGGTAAGGAGAGCCACTCTGCTGCATTGTATTGGAGCGCCTACACAGAGGACTTTTGCAAATCTACCAGGAGACAAAGGTACATATGCACAAACTGTTGCTGCTCTTGATGCATATTTTACTCCGCGGAGAAATGTAGTCTTAGAGAGACACAAGTTTCGTCAGAGAGCTCAGTGCCCAGGTGAGTCGGTGGATGCTTTTGTGAATGCATTGCGGGAACTGGCAAAATCGTGTGACTTTGGAGCACTGGAGAATGACATGATAAGAGATCAGATTGTTGGGAAATGTGCGGTGGAACAGCTACGCGACAAATTGTTGCAAGAGGAAGCACTGAATCTGGACAAAGCGTTGTCAACAGTGAGAGCCTTTGAAGCAGCGGAGGCAGAATCTAAAGCTTTCACAGAGGGTGTTGGACAAAGAGGAAGAGACAACCAGGTTTGTTTCACCAGGAAAAGCGCAAATGCCGACCACAAAGGGATGGCTGGAGCAGCATGAAGAGGAAAAGGGAGCCAACAGCGACACCCAGTGTCACAGATGCGGAATGAACTCACTCAGCTGATGAATGTGGAACGAAGTCAGCAACATGCATTTTCTGTGGCTATGGACTCTATGCTGTGTGGAATGCCCGGAACTGTTTGCTACATGGATGATGTAGTAGTTTTTGGAGAAAGTGAAGAGCAACTTGAACAGAGACTGAGACAGAGATTCCAAGATGGAGGCCTAACCCTCAACAGAGATAAGTGCATCTTCGGACTACAACAGATAGAAATACTTGGACACGTGATCACAGCAGAAGAAATCAAACCTGACCCAAGAAAGGTTGAAGCCATCAATAAAGCACCTAGGCCCGAGAATGTTCAGCAACTCTGCTCATCATTCTTAGGCACCTGTGGATTTCTGATGAAATTCATACCAAACTATGCGAACATATCAGAACCACTAAGAAAGCTGACAAGGAAAAGACAAGCTTGGGATTGGACCAGTGAAACAGGGAGATCATTCCAAGCAATGAAAGAAGCATTGGTGAGTGAGCCATGCTTGGCCTACTTTTAACTTGATGCACCCACAGTAGTCATTAGTGATGCAAGCCCAGTAGGACTGGGTGCAGTTTTGATACAGACCCAGTCAGATGGACAGAAGAAACCAGTAGCGTACGCAAGTCGTTCATTGACCCCGACAGAACGCCGCTATTCACAAATAGAATGTGAAGCTTTGGGGTGTGTCTGGGCTGTAGAGCAGTTCAGAACATACCTGTGGGGGGCCAAGTTTACTCTTCAAACAGATCACAAACCCCTCATTTACATGTTCAACCCAGAAAAAGCAATGCTGACACCACCACGTATTCAGAGACTTGGCATGAGATCACAACCATATGACTACAAGATAGAACATATCTTGTGGGTAGCCTAGTTTGGGGAGTGGGTGTCGTGGGCTTTATAACTATCTTTATAAAAAATATCTAATCAAGAACTAGTGAAATGAAATATAAACAGTACAAAAATAAACTGACATTAATAATTAGATGTGAGAGAAAGAAATATTATAATAAAATACTTGAAACTAATACCAATAACATTCTTTTTTTTTTCTTTCATGGTTTATTTCATTCATGGTTTACATAACTACAATCAACACAACATGGTTTTATCATTATACACCACAAATGAAAAGGAGCAGGAAGAAGATAAACTTGTAATACCTGCCCCTTTATGTACAAATATTTCCGTCAGGTACCAAAAGTACACCAAATCACTTGCATAAAAAAAAGGAAACAAATCTAACGTACTTGTCATCTATTCCATCATCATTCCAACATTGAAAGAACCTGGAACGTAATTAACCATATATGAAACAAACAAAACGTAGACTTTCCAAATTACTTCTGGAAGAAGTCTGGCGAGAAAGTAGATGATCTAAAAGATATTGTGAATGACTTTAATGATTATTTTGTCAACATTGGTCCCTCGCTGGCTGATCAAATTACTGTGCCAGTCAATAGAAGATAGGGCTGTGTTAAAAAAAAATCGATTTTCCAATTCTAAAATCGATTCTCATATTAATTTCCAAAGATCGATTTATATGTCCAAAGATCGATTTTTCAGATCTTTTTTTTTTTAAATGACCATTTAATGTACTGCGCCCGGTTAAGTGCAGTGGCTCAGCCGCTCCGCTAGGGGGAGATAGTGAGCTGGACAGAGTGTCGGACTACTGAAGCTAGTGCAGTGCCAGAAGAAGACTAAGTGGGGCTGGTACAGGTAGTTCCTAAAAATTCAGTTTAAACAGAGGAAACATCTGCCTGTAAGTACTTTAATAAATGCTGTTAATGTTCATGATCGAGGTGAAATTGATACTTTCTATTTTGTATGTTATCTTTGAAGTCACGACGTAGATGCTAATTCCGTTAGCATGTCAATGGCATTTTCCATTAATAGTTAGCATCGAGCTAGCGGGTTAGTCGCTAGTCGTTTTAAGTTTTAAATGCTGACTTACTGTGTATTTTGCCTCACTGAATCATAATTTTGTGAATTTTTATTATTTGTTTACTGTTATTTGAATTACTGTTGTGAATGTAGTCTTTTTAAATTGGAGGGTGTGAATAATTTTGTGGATGACTGTATCTGGGGAGAGGATTTGGTTTGGTTTGGTCCTTACAGCCACCATTAACTACATTACTTCATTCATTCGTTCTAAAATATTAATTTAATACTGGTATTAATATGTTGCATAACTACAGAGTTATGGAATTTGGATAAAGGCAAACAAAATTTTCAATACCAGCAAACCAAATTGAGATCGAATCGAGATCGAATCGAAATCGAATCGAAATCGGATTGGATCGGACAGATCGAAAATAATCGATTCAAAACCATAAGAATCGGAATCGAATCGATTCTTAAAATCTGAATCGATACCCAGCCCTAATTGAAGAGATTTGTTTGACCAAACAATAAATACTAACCTTAATTCTATGTTTCTTTGTGGAGTAAATGAAAGTGATGTGATTGAAACAACAAGGAAGTTAAAAAATAAAACATCATGTGACATATATTCTATTGATATGAAAATTATTAAAGAAGTCATTTATTCTATTGTGAGGCCTTTGACATATATATATAATCGGTCACTTCAAGCTTGAGTTTTTCCAGATGGCATGAAAATTGCAAAGGTAATACCAATATTCAAAAATGGAGACAAACATAGTATCGAAAATTATAGACCCACCTCTCTACTTCCTCAATTTTAAAAAATACTGGAAACCCTTTTTGTTAAACAATTGGATGCATTCATTGATAAAAAATAAACTGTTAAGCGAACATCAATATGGGTTTCAAAAAAACAGATGACACCAACCTGTTTTGTTCTGGAAAGAACCTCAAGGAAATTTTGAGTATTAAGGGAGCTTGAGAAACTAAAATATTGGTTTGATGTCAATCAATTGTCCCTCAACGTTAAAAAAAGCAAATGTATGGTATTTGGAAATAAGAATAAAATCAAAAACAAAGACATCAAATTAGAAATTTGTGATGATGTAATTGAGAGAGTATTTGTGACAAAATTTCTCGGAGTGGTGATGGATGAGGGGTTGACATGGAAACAACAAATCGATTATTTAAAAGGAAAAATATCAAAATCAATTGCAATTTTATATAAGTCTAAGGATGTATTAAACTCTAAATGTCTTTACATTATTTATTGTTCACTTATTGTTCCTTACTTGTCTTATTGTGCAGAGTTGTGGGGATCAACATTTAAAACAACTATAAACTCAATAGTTATCTTGCAAAAACGTGCAATACGTTTGGTTAATAATGCAGGTTACCATGATCACACAAGTCCATTGTTTTTGAAGTCACATGTTTTGAAATTTAATGACATAGTATATTTAAGGATAATGCAAATCACATACAAGGCCAAAACAAATTCATTACCTGTATCTTTACAAAGATTTTTTTCCGTCTGAAGGGAAGTATGACTTTAGAGATGGTTTTAAGTTTGTTGTGCCAAAAGCAACAAAAGGGATTAAAAGGAGATGTGTTTCTGTTGTGGGTGTAACATTTTGGAACAAGGCTAATTTGAATTTACGTTTGTGTAATTCATTGTTAGTTTTTAAGCGCATGATTGTTGAATCTTGTTTTCAAAGCTTTAAGTAGGTGATAAGGAAAATGGGAAAATGCAGTAAAAGAAAACCTTTTTTTTTTTGCTTATATCTAGTTCATCTTTTTTTCCCTCCTCAAACGGAGGATTAAGTTAGAAATTTTGTTGTAGGATAGGCAATATAAGCTTTTGCTTCAGCCTATACCTTTTCAGTCTGCGTTATTGTAAATGTGAAGACTGATGTATCTTTATGTATTGATGACCGAATAAAAAAAAAAAAAAAAAAAAACGGAAATAGAAGGAATGCGAAGAATGCAAGGAATGTAAGGATGGTGAAATGGTGAATAAAGAGTTAACAAAAAAAACCCGAGCTGAAATGATGTTTAAAAGACGACAGCACATTAAGATTAAGTGATTTTGAGTTAATGGTTAAGTCTTTTTGTTCAGCCTTTTTCAGCCCTTTTGGATTCCCTTTCTGTTGAGATAGCTCTGAAAGCTTTAGCCCGGAGCTGGCATAGTGAGTTTTTTTGTTTTTTGTGGGGTTTTTTGCAAGCAATAAATGTTTTTGTGTAGGAACATCTTTTAGATGTACGCTTGTTTCTTAGTTTATGGTGCTGCTCCCTGCTTTTTACCTCCGCCAAGGAGGTAATGTTTTCGGTAGTGTTGGTTTGTCCGTCCGTCCATCCGTCCGTCTGTCTGTCAGCAACTTTATGGAAAAAGTACTGGACGGATTGCCCTGAAATTTTCACCAGCCGTGTGTCTCAGTCCAAGGATGGACCCATTAAATTTTGGTGGTGATCCAGATCACCTTCTGGATCCAGGATTGTTTTGAAGGATTCTTTATCATTGTGAGATTGGCCATGTTGGAAAGGCGGTTGAATAGGCATGGGTGCCTCCTTGTGGCAAAAGTGTGCAGCAGCGAGACTGAGCTCATGATGTCAGGACGCAGAAATGAAACTTATGAGCAGCAGTGAGCACGAGGAGAGAAGACTGTTGGAGAGACTTCTAGCCAGTGGAATATGGTGAACTGTGTGCATCTTTGAAGAACTGTAAGTAACTGTTTGTATTTCTGCCTGAACAGGATGTTTGTTAAGGCTCCTGCAATCTTTTTGGAGCCTTTGCTTGTATGTTTAGCTGTTTCAGCCTATGCTAGACAGTGACATCACAGGAAACAGGAAGTGGGAAGCTATAATTGAATTGTCACCCTAGGATCCTGTTTGTTAGTTGTTTCTGCAGCACCTGCTGTCAAGACCTCTGTTGTCCATGCTGAGCACAGCCTGTAAGTTTATTTCAAGAAACTTTTGTCTTCACAGTCAGGTCGAGAAATTCTGCTTTGGTCTTGATCATACAAAAGCTTTGCCACTTTTACACTAGTCAGATTGTTGGTATTGGCATGCTACAATTAGCATGTACCCTTTTAGCATTAGCATGTCACAATTAGCATGTACCCTTTAAGCATTAGCATGTCACAATTAGCATGTAGCCTGTTAGCATTAGCACGCTAGCTAGCCTGTTCATTTAAGTAAATTGGTTTATTTTGTTGTGATGTTTGTTTGATTTATGTGATTTATATGTGAACGCCACTTGCATGGTTTTAATAGATTTGTTTTGTTCATTTCAGTTTTACTCTGTCTAGACTACGAGTGACATGCTAATAAAAGGCCACAAAAGGACATCCACTTGTTTCTTTGTGTCTAAAAGAGTTATCTGCCTGCCTAGCTGCCTGGAGAAGCAACGAGGGTGCTGCTCCCTGCTTTTTACCTCCGCCAAGGAGGTAATGTTTTCGGTAGTGTTGGTTTGTCCGTCCATCCGTCCGTCTGTCAGCAACTTTACGGAAAAAGTACTGGACGGATTGACCTGAAATTTTCACCAGCCGTGTGTCTCAGTCCAAGGATGGACCCATTAAATTTTGGTGGTGATCCGGATCACCTTCTGGATCCAGGATTGTTTTGAAGGATTCTTTATCATTGTGAGATCGGACATGTTGGAAAGGCGGTTGAATAGGCATGGGTGCCTCCTTGTGGCAAAAGTGTGCAGCAGCGGGACTGAGCTCATGATGTCAGGACGCAGAAATGAAACTTCTAGCCAGTTGAATATGGTGAACTGTGTGCATCTTTGAAGAACTGTAAGTAACTGTTTGTATTTCTGCCTAAACAGGATGTTTATTTAGCCTTTAATGTTATTTAGCTGATTTGCTTATTCAGAAGTGTTCCTACATTCACCATGTACCTTTTTATGCTATTAAGCTAGCTGACCTGTTACATGTCAGTTACTGTAAGGCAAGGCAAGGCAAGTTTATTTGTATAGCACATTTCATGTACAGAACAATTCAAAGTGCTTTACATAAAACATTATAAGCAAGAGGGAGAGAAAAAAACAATTAGAAGCATGATTCAAAATTAAAAGCATTTAAGATTAAAAGAGAGAATACAGAGACGTGCGGATTTTAACTTTTGAATAAAATCTACGTAAAAGCAGCTGAGAACAGGTGGGTCTTCAACCTGGATTTAAATAAACTAAGTGTTTCAGCTGATCTGAGACTTTCTGGGAGTTTGTTCCAGACATGTGGAGCATAGAAGCTGAACGCAGCTTCTCCATGTCTGGTTCTGACTCTGGGAACTGATAAAAGGCCGGATCCAGATGACCTGAGGGGTCTAGTAGGTTCATACTGGGTCAAGAGGTCACTGATGTATTTTGGACCTAAACCATTCAGAGCTTTATAGACCAGCAGCATAACTTTAAAGTCTATTCTCTGACGGACCGGCAGCCAGTGTAAAGACCTGAGAACTGGACTGATGTGGTCCACTTTTCTGGTCTTTGTGAGAACTCGGGCAGCAGAGTTCTGAATGAGCTGCAGCTGTTACTGTAACTGTTAGCCTTGAACACATATGCATATTTAGTCCTAATTGTAAGGGATTTATTGGTCATATTATACCTTGAATGTATTTCTTTGCCGAACAAATGTTCCTCATGGCTTTGTATTTCCTTGCTTATAGGCCACACTCACTTCCATCCAGGCATTCACCTTAACTAGCCTGGAATTCCTCACCTGTGAGCCTGTCGTTTGTTGCATTACTGTGCTGTTGTGATGAAGAGTGACAGTTAACTGTACAAGCAAAACCTGTGTGTTCTGACCGAAAAACGCATATAACTCCATACAAATGGCCCGAGTGTTTGGTAAAAGATTACAAGAAAGGATCTGAATGAGTTCTATAATGTTTTAAAAGTTGATTCGGATCCAGAGAAAATTCCGGATATGATGATCCAGAAAACACACAAATAAGGGAGTCGAGCTGCTTGGCGGAGGTCTGCGCGCTCTGAGTGCTTTTCTAGTGTTGAGACTAAATTTGGTCATAACTGACAGCAGCCATGCAATTAAATATAATAAAACTTGAGTCTGGAGCCCCTTGTGGTAGATTAATCCACTGAAATTAGGAGTTTGGAAAAGTATTGTATGTTTGAATGAATGAGTATAATAGAAGTCAATTTTAATACCTCAAATCAATTTAGACAAAAACAAAGCAGTTTTCACTGCTCAATGGACCCTTCCCTTTTCCCGTAAGCTTTTACCTCCTCATTTTAATTGAAAAATATTTCAAAAATATATCAAAATACATATACCTGTATCCAGTATATACATATATATATGTGTGTATATATATATATATATATATATATATATATATATATATATATATATATATGTGTATATACACACACACATACGTATATATATATGACCCTGAACTGGATAAGCGGTATAGAAAATGACAGATGAAATATATCTATATCTTTATCTATTATAGATATAGATATATTTTCATCTGTCATATATGTGTATATATATTTATATATATATATATATATATATTAGTATATCTATATCTATATATATATATATATATATATAGTATATCTATATATATATATCTATATATAGATATATCAAATTTAAGACACTGAAATGTGATTTTTTTTCTGTTTATTTTCTAGAGTAAAACTAACATTAATTAATGCTCAAGATGTTGTAGATGTCCAGTACATAAAGAAAAATAGTGAGATGCAACAGCAATAGTTAAGCTAACAGCTCTTTTGTATAGAAACATCTTTCAGATGTTTAATTCTTAGTTTATGGTGCTGCTCACTTTTTTTTGTAAATACAAGACAGTATTTTGTTTTCTGTGTGTTGTTTTCAGACACATCTTTGTTGTTTTGAGCTGCATCTCGACCCCCAGCTCTGCAGAGTATGTTACCTACCGTGTGTCTTTTCTGTCAAACATTACAATAAAGCCCCTCATTCTAGACTGAAATTACACAGTTCAAATGTTTAACTTCAAAATACGAGTTAAAGGTCTGCCTTTTTTGAGTTCAATTGAATGTTTTTTGCGTGTTTAAGATGTGTTTGATTAAGTATTTTAATTTATAACAACATACCAGAAGTTTGTTCAATTGAGACAAAATAATACATTAGGTCAACAAAAATGCCAAAATTCAATTTACAGTGTAGGAGTCTGGAAAAGTATCGCAATAATGATTAATCAGTATAATAAGAGTTAATATTAATACTCCAATTTAATTTGAACAAACACAAATCAGTTTTTCTCCTCCCTGGGCTGCCACCTTACCGTGGTGGAGGGGTTTGTGTGTTCTGAGGATCCTAGGAGCTATGTTGTCTGGGCCTTTATGGCCCTGTAGGGTCACCCATGGCAAACAGGTCTCTAGGGGAGGAACCAGACAAAGCGCAGCCCAAACACTCTTATGGAGAGACAGCATTGGAGCCACATGTCTCTTGCCTGGATGCAGGTCACCGGGGAACCCCTCTGGACCCAGGCATGGAGGCAGGACATGGAGGCAAGTGCCCACTGGCCAGGCTTCCGCCCAAGGGGCCCAGCCTGGCTTAGCCCGAGGAGATGACATGGGCCCCCCCTTGAACCTCCACACACGAGAGGGGCCATAGGGGTTAGTGTGAGCTAGGCGGAAGCTGAAGGCGGGGGAGATCCTCGGTTGCAGAGGCTGGCTCTTTGGATGTGGAATGTCACCTCTCTTTTTGCAAAAGAGCCTGAGCTGGTGCGCAACGTTGAGCAGTTCCAACAAGATATACTTGGACTCATTTTGACGCACAGCTTGGACTCTGGAAACAGCATCCTTGAGAGCGGCTGGATCTTCATCCACTGTGGAGTTTCTCCCAGTAAGAGGCGCTGAGCCGGTGTGGGCATACTGATGGCCCTCCGGCTCGGCACCTGTACGTTGGGATTTAACTGGTGAATAACAGGGTAGCCTCCCTCCGCCGTGCGATGGGTCCTGACTGTTGTCTGTTCTCATGCACCGAACAGCAGTTCAGAGTACCCACCCTTCTTGGAGTCATTGGACGGCATGTTGGAAAGTGCTCCTTTAAGGGACTCTATCATTGTGCTGCACAGCAAATTTGACAGTGTATATTTAGCACTTTAGGAGTATATTGTACACCAAATTCTGTGTTTATTTGGGTCCAAGGAGTCATTGTACATTTTACACTGTTCTCAGAGTTTTAAATCTACACTAATTTAGAGTTAAATGCCTAACACTATAAGGGTAAAAAAGAACTCTTAGAGTTTCTCTCAAGTATAAAAATTAAAATAGGCTTGTTTTGAGTTATTGGAGATGAATACTAAAGGATTTTGAATTTTGTATTAATATTAACACATTTCCTACCCTGCACTGACCCAAAAGTACTATCCTGGATATCGGCACAGAAATTTGGGCGAGTTGTGAAGATGAATTGGTACTTTGACAGTCACAAAGCAATTACTGATTGTCAGCACAAACTACCAACTTCAACAACATATTTTAATTGATATACACACCATGGAGATCCAAAGGGATCACATACAGCATACACTTAAAGGGGAAGTTCAGGATTTTTGACGTAGGGTCTCATTTTCAAGTGAGCCAGAATGCTACTTATCACTGAAGATGGTTTCAACATATTTCATACCGTTATTCTAGTTTCAGTGGGTCACCAATGCTAATGCTAGTGCAAGTCAATAGAAATCTGCTAGCCTGTCATTAATAACAATCTTATCCACTCCACAGAACATCCGAGGCAAATCATTTCTAACTTCAGAGTATCTGTGTAAATGCCGTGTTTACAGAATAATGTTACAAATAAAACTAACCTGCGATTCGTTGCATTTTGTTTGTTGCTGCTGAGACACTTTATAAAGTTTTACTTCCTGTTTGTGGTAGCAGAGTGATGTCATCTGCTGCTACGTGCATGAAGGAATTTGATTATACAAATATAAAGTCTAAAATACGACCACGTCTGAAAGGCATGAGGATATGTCGGATTTTGAAGATGATTTCAAACTTTTTTCATCGATTTAACTGTCGCCATGTCTCTATGAACTGAAATACACTGGCGAAGGTAGTAAGCTGGTAAGAAACTAGTTCCTCAATATGTAATGAAAAAATTGTCATACAAGGCTGGTTTTATTTTTTTTAACACGATTACTAGTTTAACATGACATTTACACAGATAGGCTTGCTAATTTGCCTTGGATCTTCTGTGGAGTGGATAAGATTGGTTTTAATGACAGGCTAGCAGATTCCTATTGACTTCCACTAGCATTAGCATCAGCAACCTCCTGGAACTAGAACAACGGGATGAAATATGTTGAAACTGTCTTCAGTGATAAGTAGTATTCAGGCTCCCTTGTAAATGAGGCCTTATGTCAAAAATTCTGAACTTCCCCTTTAACTCACGGTGCGAGACTGTATAGGGGAGTCACAAAGCATGATGGTAAGCCAAAGAGGGTGGAGTCTTCCTGGGTGCACTTAGTTACACTTCATAGAGTCAATTATACACTAAGAGAGGAAACTTGTTTTAACTCTGAAAATTTTCACCAGCACTGGTGGTTATTTTACTCTCAATGATGTTAGAATTACTCTGACAGAAGTTATATGACTTAACAACTCAAATTTAACTCCGGGGATTTCCATGTGCAGGAGTTCCAAACCTGTTTTCCCTGAGCAGCCTTTTCATAGAACTGCTAAAAAGCCGTGGACCCCTTTCGCTGCCCTTTGCTGAAACCTGCTTGGGTTTATGCTTACTTTGCTGCTTCTCACTACAAATGATGCATTTTGGTTGACTCCTTTTGTGTCCTTTGATAAAACCTAAATTAAGCTGACCCACCTTAACTCATCTCTGGGTGGACACGACCTTAATTCTAATCACACTGGCTCTAAAGAGTCAAAACTTTGGGGACCCATCTGTGCTCTTTGAACCCCAGGTTGGGAACCATTTCCATAAACTAATAGCTTTTCAATTCAAAAGGGAAAAGTTATTTTCTTAGTTTAACATATTCCTTATTTTTGTTAAGATACTGCCATAATGATACTTTTGTTTTTTCTATTGGTTTTACAGTGGTTATATATGCCAGTGCCCATGTTGTCATGCAGTTCCTCATGTGTGATATGACTGCAATGTGTTACATTATCTTTTATGCATTTGAAATTAAAGATTGCATTTAATTCTGTTGAAAATGTTCTTAATTTGTAGTTTGAAGCAGAGTTTTGAATCAAAAACAAAACCTAGAAATTTAATTTAATGCATCTCTTCAAGTTTTTTTTTTCCTTCTATCACTGCAGGATCTTCATCTTCAGCACTTGTCTTTTTTTTTTTTTTTTACCAGATGTGTTCAATCAAAATTACCCTCTAATTAGGTCATGCCATGATGTCATGGTCATTATAACACAAGAATATGTCTTATCATCAAAAAATCAAATTCCAAGTTAAATTTGGACAGCGCTTCTAATTTTCTATTTGAGTAAATATCACATTAAAGTTTTTATTGGCAATAACTACAATGCAGAAACTAAAATTAGTGGATGCAGGATGGACTAAAGAGCAAGTCAGCAGAGGGGTGAAGGGACACTGCTGCTGCTGCTATGATCCAGCCACATTCTGGTGTCATTCAAAGCACAGCAGATCAATACACCTTGTGTCTACACTGCTGAGCTTTCTCATCTATATCACATGCACCTTTCATTTCTGCAGGAGCAACTGTTACCGTGACAACAGTATGTGATGCAGGGTGGTGTTGAGTAACCATGGCATCCAATCTGTACCATCTCACACATCTTTGATCCCACACAAACAGCCAGCGCAGTTTCCCAAAAATACACCACGTGAACATTTAGATAAATATGCCCCAAGATGAACAAAAACCCCAAACATGGAAAGAAACATACAGAATCAGGGTGTCAGGGAATGGTGGAGGACACGCCACTCTCACAGCCTATATTTCATTCTCACAGTTCAGGTCACTGCTGGTCTATTTCCAGAGAACACATCAATAATTTGTGTTTCTCTCTCTGCATACATGAATGAATATATACCGAACGTGTTGCACAGCCCACAGTGAGCACAAACTGAAACCAATATTAGAATTAACACGCATTAATGTTTCACTGTTTCACCAGAACTGGGGGATTCTCTCATCATGCAGAAAACCAGTGGCCTCAATTTACATCCACGTTTCTCTGCTGCGAGCCTGCAGGTCGTAGCCTATAGGACTGATGGCAGGAGGGTTTAGTGTCGTTTATCCCTTGTTTAGCAGGAAAAATTCCCCATTTTTGAGGAACAGTTTTCTCATATGACAGAGATGATGGCAAGTGCAACATCTACTGTAATTTACAAAAAGTTTACATTAAACTTGATAAATGTTAATACTGTAAGTGAATTAATGCAAAGACTTTCTATTAGGGATGGGCTTATTAATAACCTGAGTCAATACTTTGATACCAGCCAGACAAAATATCGGAATCGATACTTTTTGGAGTATCACGATACCCCTGTGCAGATACAAAACATGCAATTTGTTTTCACTTCTGAGAGTGGGGGTCGGGGTGTGGCTGCTGGTTTTCTTTCCAACCAAGCAGTAGCACACCAATCCACTCATCTCGTCAAGTCTCAGGAAGACTAACTCACTTATGAGGGGGGCTGTGTCTATTTTTAGAAACCAGCAGCCACACGCCCTTTCCCTTCCCCCTGGTTTAGAGCAATGAAATGATGTGAAAGCAGCCAGATTCTAGCTTCTGTGCCACATGATGGTGGTAGCCAATCAGATGTCATGATGATGCTGCTACTGTTCGTGATGATGATGATGTTTTGTTATTTTTCAGTGCTTTAATGCAGGTTATTGCACATTATGTTTTAGTCAATTTATAATATTACACCTACATTTTATATTTGAACATTTCCCACTGAATAAATTTACATAATCTTAACTAAAATACTTAAATTATTTGATAATAAATGAAGTTTTTATTCATATTTTTGTTTTATTTTATCAATGTAATTTATTCTTGTTTTAAAAGCATTTCTCCAATACTTCTGTTCCCAAGTTTTATCTATTTAATATTGCACTTGCATTTAAGATATTAATGCAAACTGTACAATCATGTGGTTTTCTTTAACAGGACCAAAAGTATTGGCATCAATATCGGTATTGATTAAAAAAAAAAAGTACCATAAACTACTGGTATTGTACTTACATGAAAAATTTCGGTATCGCCCATATTTCTAAGAGCCACTGTTCTGTCAATTACTGCCAGTCATTTCTGATATGCAGTGGTATTATCTAGTATGAATTTGTTGTGCAGTTTGTCATTTGCCTTGTTTTTGCCCTTATTTTGCACATGAAGTCAGTTGGGAAAATTAGATGATAATAATAGGGGAGAGTCTGCCGAGCAATCCACTGTCACTCTTCTTGGTTGACAGATTTAGATGAAAAGTTGTGTTAATCTAACACTACTTTCTCCTAAAGTTTTAAGCCATCCATTATTTCTTTAGACACTGCTTAGACTTTCTTGTAAACTTTTAAAATGGTCTTGTGTAATAGTTTTCCAGGCTTTGTGAAAGTCTTTAATAGCTGTTGATTTAGACATTGGCTGCAAACAGCTGAGCAAGGAACCAATTTTATCTTTATGGCACTTTGTTACAAGCGGACTGTGTCAAATACACATAATTTGTTCACATTTTATTTTGCTGCAGTCATGAAAAGTACCACGGAGAACACAATTTAATAGACAAAAAATGGTATTTTTCCACCAACAAAGTGGCATTTGTTTGAAACATTTGTCTCAGCAAGAGTGCAGTGTGTCCTTGACTGAAGAAGGTGTGACAGACCTGAAAACAAAACAAAACACTACTGTTTACTGTAATCTGCTGATGACAAGGAACTGAAAATGGATGTCCATGAGAATTACAAGCAAATCCAGTGAAGATCTGGTGATGGTGAGATGTATCTGGTCTTCGATTGATCCATCTACTGTTGGCTCAAACTTTATCTTGTCTGAGTCCAGACCTAAAAAATAAGGAATTTCTGCTTATATGGAAGAAATAAAGGTGCCATACCAAAGTCTGACCTGATTGACCAAATGAAGAAAATGAGGCTCTTTGATTTTTTTTCTGGATTTCTTCATTGATATTACTGTAAGTAACAGACCTATGCAAGTTGACATAAAGGTAAAGCATGTAACAAAATTAAGGGTAAACGACAATATAAAAAAATCCTACAAGCTATACTTGAAAATTCTGTAATTGCGTTACTAAAATAAATGATGTCTTTAGTCTCTTTGAAGTCATTTATATCCACTTGCTGTGGGTCCATATGCATGGCAGTTTCATATTTGTGCCAGAAGTCTTACACAGTGTTTGTGAATGGAAAAACAACTCTGACTGCCACTGTTCATTCACAACTCCTTGACATTTGAAGTCATTGCTATGCCCATCTTCACCACTAGATGTCAGTAATTCTTTACACAATGTACCTTTAAATTGGTGAAATAATAATAAGCAAGACTTAAAGCTGGAAAAACCTGCATTCTGTGAAGTTCATAAATAAGCTCTAGTGCTTCCATTTACCTTCAGAAGTCACAAAATTAGTTAATACAGTCCACCTGTGTGTGCAATCAAAGTGTCATGTCATTCCAGTATGCGGTATATGCTCCTGTTCTGAAAGGCCCTTTGAGTCTGCAACACCACAAATCAAGAGGCACCACTAAGTTGTAAAGTACAAATCAGAGTTTGTTGGGTAGCCTAATAAAAAATAATGTCTGGAAAAATCCCTCAGGAGCATCATTAAGTCCATCATTACAAAATAAGAATGTGGTACCACAACAAACATGCCTTTAAAGGGTCATCCACGACATCTTCAAGAGGGCATTTATCAAAGAGGCAACCAGGAGACCAAAGGTAACCCTGCCGGAGCTGGAAAGCTCCACAGCAGAGAATGGTGGATCTATAGGAGACCTGTGAGCCTCGTACCTCACAGAGGTGAGCTTTATGAGAAACTGACTGGAAAAAGGCGTTGCTTATAGTTTGCCAAAAAGCATGTTGGGGACTTTCCAAACACATGATAGAAGGTTATCTGTTCAGATGAGGCAGCACTGAACTTTCTGCCCATCAGAGAAAATACAAGCCCCTGTGGTTTCTGAGAGAAGCTTCAGTTTATGCCAATAGTGAACACGTGCTAAGGCCTGAAAATGGACTAGCTTATGCACATAAAATAGACCGATAAAAGGCTCCATATCTGTCTTTTGCATAGAGCGTCAATGGGCATTGAGACCCTGTTACAACGATGCT